>JAFFSR010000271.1:837500-1433226 GCA_017163975.1 Anastatus disparis | reverse complement strand
AAAAATTATCATCGATAATATAATAAATTTCATTTTGTGCTTTCCGTCATTATAAATTAGCTTTTAAAAAATATTCAATTTTTTATATAATTTTTTTTTCTAATTTTTGTGTAAAAGATTGTAATTACGATCCTGAAGACTTCAAAGCCATAGTTTTATACAGAAGATATTTTTTAATGTCTTATATATCTTAAGGGCATGCCAAAGCTCGCCCTTTTAATAATTTTTCTTATACAAGTTTATGAGCAAATAGGTTCAATCGATTTTCTTTCTCTTTTTTTTTTTTTGCTGTAATGAAAAAATTTGTAACATTAAACTTGCGTGCAGATAATTTCCAATCCAAGTTTGTAAAAAAATAACAAGTCCAAATGATTTTTTATTTTAACAAAAATTATTGTTTTAAAAATAACTTTAGTGCAAACAAGTCATTATATTTGTTTAAATTATCTATTTAAAAAAAGATATCGATAAAATAAAAAAAACAAAAATCGATTCTAGCTGTTTTGACATCATGTTAATGATAAAAATCTAAAGAAAATGTTTAATAAATTATTTAAATAAGGAAGATACGTTAAAAATTTGCACGTTCAGGATGCAACTAGTTTTAAAGGGTTAAAGATTTTTAAAGAATAATATTAAATAATTAACTAATAAAAATAATTTTTTTATTTAACGTTTCATATAATGCTCTGATATTATCTGCAACTTTCATATATTTAAACGATTTCTTTCATCTCTTGAATGAATACTCAAACTGTTCGTGGCTTTTTGCATTAACGCAGTCCTTTTGTGCCTTGATATGTTTTTGTAAGCAGGATGTGTGTCTAGAAAATCTTTGTATAGAGCTGTAAATATAAATGCAACATTAACATTGTAACGGTTTACAAAAAAATAAGAGGTGTCTTAGGATAATATATTAAATATAATTTCATGTCATATAATGAAAATTAACAAAATACTATTACGAAAGTTTGCCAACTCACCTAAATACAACTCTAATTTTAATGGGCTATACATTTTTCTCGGACTTCGATTTGGTATTTCAGCTGTTCGCAATTTACCCAGATCCAAACAACGGTTTGCAATTTTATGTTTTTTCCAGATATAAGTAGACAATTCTCTTAAGAACGTTGACGAACTTCTGCAGTTCGTGATTTTCCAGGATTCCAAACCCACTCTAATTCCTAATCCTAGATATATCTGCAATTACAAATTATACGTTTATTAATGGTTATTTTTATCAAGAAATACAAATTTAATATGCTTCTCATGAAAGATGCAAACCTTATCTCCTAATGTTTCATATCGTCTGTAACGTTCATCGTATGCTAAAACAAAAGATTTATTATAAAATTTCAGTTTTAAGGTGACGTCATAGGGTATATGATTATACATTGTTATCTGCATCGCAGTTTTCAAATTTTTAAATTTTCTTAAATATCTTTATATTATGCTCTTTATTTGTTAAAATGAAAAATTACAACATAGATATTAAAAAATTTTTTTACCACCAAAAACAAATTTTGAAAACTGAAAAGTTTGTATACAATATATATATATATATATATATATATATATATATATATATATATATATATATATATATATATATATATATACTGATACTGCTAATATCTTCAGAATTCTACGCAAACTTTTTACAAAAATTAATTATTTATATGATTATTACATAAATACCTTTATCTCTATTACTTGTAAAATTTTGTGCCTATTGTTGATGAATATATACAAACCGAAAAGTAAAGATAACTAAGTTTTAAGAAAATCAAAAACGTTACTACGTTTTGGTTATGTTGATTAAAAATATAACTCTAAAATATACTATTTTATTAATATAATTCTATTTTGTAGATAAATTTGCATTATTTGAAATAATTTTAGCAATACTCAAAACGTATGATTCATTGCAAAATTTGTATACTAAAAAACATTTTTAGTTAGCACAGTTACACAAAGAGCTTAAATTTGAATATAATCAGTGTGAACTTTTTTGTTATATTCTTTTGGTAATATATAAGACTGTTAAACTCAGTATCTCAAAATACTATATTATTTAATTAAATTTTATTTTTCTAGACAAAGATTTAATTTTTTGAAATAATTTTCAGACATCGACAATATTTTTTGAGATAAAATAAGTAACAAAATTATTTTTAGTTCCTTTTTCCAGTTTATATGTACGCTACGTGACAATGTGCCTTTACTTTAATTATTTTTTCCGCTAATATTGAAAGTTAAATAAATGAAAGAATTACTCATATTATATTTATTGTATAAGTTTGATGTGTAATTTCTTACGCGTAATTGGATCAGCTTTCATGTAATCTTTGTAAATTCTGGGTTTAAAACGCTTTATTAATGGTATGAGAGAATCTTCATCATCTACAACAATAATAAGTCTTATATAATTACAAAAAATATATCTCAACATTAACTATTATAACTTACAATCTTCACTGGAATTTGATTCAGAAGATCTTGATCTTGATCGCGATCGATTGGCTAATCTGGGACGAGAACGGTTAACCGAATTGGACCGAGAACGGTCGATAGATATAGAATACGAACGATTACTTAATCTGGAACGGCCTGCTGATCTCGGAACGAGAACGGTTGACTGATTTTGACCGCGAACGGTTAATTGATCGAGAATGAGAACGATCAACCGATCCATGAAGCGAACGATCGCCCGATTTAGAGTGCGAATGATTAGCCGATGTAGAACGCGAACGTTCGTCTGATCTACAATGAGAACGGTTGACCGATTTTGACCGCAAACGGTTAATTGATCTAGGATGAAAACTATCAAAAAATCCAGGAAGCGAACGATCGCCCGATTCAGAGTGCGAATGATTAGCCGATGTAGAAACACGAACGGTCAGCTGATCTACGACGAGAACGGTTGACTGATTTTGACCGCGAACGGTTAATTGATCGAGAATGCGAACGATCAACCGATCCATGAAGCGAACGATCGCCCGATTCAGAGTGCGAATGATTAGCCGATGTAGAACACGAACGGTCGGCTGATCTACGACGAGAACGGTTGACTGATTTTGACCGCGAACGGTTAATTGATCGAGAATGCGAACGATCAACCGATCCATGAAGCGAACGATCGCCCGATTCAGAGTGCGAAATGATTAGCCGATGTAGAACACGAACGGTCGGCTGATCTACGACGAGAACGGTTGACTGATTTTGACCGCGAACGGTTGATTAATCTTGGAAGCGAATATTTTGCTGATCTAGGACTAGAACAGTTTGCCGATTTTGAGCATGAACGGTTACGCGATTTGGAATGCGAACGGTGGATTGATCTCGAATACGAACGGTCGGCTGATCTAGACCGACGACGTTTAGCTGATTTTGAACACAAATGGTTGTCCGCTCTGGAATGTGAATAATTGCTTGAGCCCGAGCGCGAACGATTGACTGTACTGCAAGGCACTCTAATTTCCACATCAATAGTTTTTCCATGTAGCTGCTTCGAACACGAACGATTTTGTATTTTATTGGTTGCTCTGGAATTGGGCCTTAGAGGCAATCGACTTTTTTTTGTGGTAGGTGAGCTCAAAGGACCAATCATCCTATATTTTGGGCTCCAACGTGCACAACTGCGTATATCGAATAACGAATTCAAGGTTTTGATTTTACTTAAATGCGGCCGGGAAAGTGATTGATTGCGAGTCTCTGAATAGGACCTGAAGCGTTTACTTGTCATAAAACGCGGCCATGAGTGTGAACGACTTTGTTTTTCACCTAAAAATTCTGAACGCCATCTGACAGGTGATTTTATCAATGTACTTGAACTAATAAACATTTTTCGAGCATTGTGAGTATTAAAATAGGTGACTCAAGCACAGTTTCGAAAGCACTTACTGGTTGATGATTACTTATCGGTGTGCTGCACCTTTTATTGTTTGCACTGATCATAGTAAGTGGATGTGATATTGTATATAACATCTTTTTTTTTGTTGTTAAATATCTTTTAGGTGTAAGTAGATTATTATCTTCATTTAAAACCTGCTTAGAAACTAATGGTGATTGCGTTGAACTTACACAAGATAATGACGAGGTTCTCGCCTCTTCAACTTTTTTTATTTAGCAGATGATCAAGCTTTTGCAGCACTGACCTCTTTGAACTATTATTATCGTTTATTATAGACTCACTACTTTCCTCTCGGTGTACATTCTTTTTTAAAAATCAGTTCCAAACAAATATGGGTTTGTCTTCTGTAGATAACTTTGTCTTCTTAAAATTGATTCTAGTAATGATTGGGAACCATCATCTTCCGATGGCTTTTCTTGACAATCATTTAGTGTGAGTTTTGGGCACGAATTAATAAAATTTTTATACTTGAATTTTTCAGATATGCGTTTATCTTGTTGGTTTTGAACATTGATTATGACATCTTTCTTATTAATCTGAAAAAATAGAATGTTTGGTAATACTGGTGAAGTTTGTGTTTTCGTATATAATTGTAATTGCGTTTATCCGTTAGTGTACATGTTACCATTTAGGTAAGTGTGGATGTATTTGTGTAAGTCCACATATTATAGAGTGACTTTACGTATGAACGTTAGTTTTAGGCACTTTATTATTATTCTATTTGTATTAGGAAGTTTCACTATAAAGCTCAGCGCAGATGGCGCCAGGGCCAATAAGCGACTAACCAATGAAATTGGGTTTATGGGTTTATGGTTGATGGTTTTATGGGTTCATGGGCTTATGGTTCATGGGTTTATGGGTTTATGGTTTATAGTTTATGGTTTATAGTTTATGGTTTATAGTTTATGGTTTATGAGTTTATAAATTTATGGTTTGTATGCTTATGGTTCATAGATTATGAGTTTATGGGTTTATAGTTGTAGTTAATAGGTTATGGTTTATGGGTTGATGGTATGCAGTTTTTTAGATTGATGATTCATTGATTAATGGATTTACGGTTGATGAGTTTATGGTTTTATAATTTATGGGTTAATGGGTTCGAGATATATGTTTTTATAGTATATACGTTTATGAGTTTATAGTTTTATAGTTTATGGGTTTGAAGTTTGTGGGTTGATAGTCTATGGATTCGTGGATCATGGATTTATGGTTAATGAGATTATGATCCATAAATTTATAGCTTATAGGGTTATGATTCATAAGTTTATGCTTTGTGAGTTTATGCTTTATTGGTTTGTGTTTTATGGTTTATGGACTTATGCTTTATAGTCTATAAGCAAAATGCTTTATGGTTTATGGGTTTAAGCTTTATGGTTTATGGGCTTATGCTTTATGGTTTATAAGTTGATGGTTTCATAGTTTATGGGTGTATGGATTATGGTTCATGGTTACATGGTCTATAGGTTTCTAGTTTAGGATTTCGTGGATTTCTGGTTTATCGATTTATGGTTTCACTGTTTATAAGTTTGTAAGTTTAAATAATCTATAAAGACATGAATAATTAATCTATAAATTCATATACTATAATTACATATATCTCGAACTTATAAAACCCATAAACCATTAAACCATTAACCATTTACCCATAAAGTAAACCATGAAACAATAAACCATGAACCATAAACTCATAAACCCATAACCAGTTCCTATAAACACATGAACTATTAACCAATAAATCATTAACCATCAACCCATAATCAATTAACCTATAAATCAAACCTATAGACTATGACTCTAGAAACCATAAACCTATAGACCCATGGACAATAATCTCATTAGCTATAAACCCATAAACTTTTGATTCGTAATCCATAAACCCACAAGCTATAAACCTGATGAACCCATAAACCACGAACCCATGAACTATGAAGCCATAAACCCTTGTACTATAAACGCACATATCTCAGTGCATAAAACTATCAACCATGAAGCTATATAACATAAATTTAAAAAACTCATTAACTATAAATCCAAGAATCCGTGAACCATTATCCCATAAACTCATAAACCCATCTACCCATAAACTATGAAACTATATACTAGAAAACCACAAACTCACAAACTCATAAACCATAAACTCATAAACCATAAACTCATAAACCGTAAAACCCATAAAACCATAAAACCATAGACCATAAATCTATAAACCATAAACGCATACGCCATAAACCCATAAAATATTAACCCATAAACCATGAATCCATAAACTCATAAACCATAAACCCATAAACCATAAACGCATGAAACCTAAACCCATTAACCCATAAACCATAAATCCATAAACTATAAATCAATAAACCCATGATACCATGAACCCATAAACCCATAAATCCACAAATCATAAAACGCATAAACCAATAACCCATAAACTAATAACTTATAAACCATAAACTCATGAACCATAAACCCATAAACCATAAACCCATAGACCCGTTAACCCGTAAGCCATAAACCATAAACCCATAGACCTGTTAACCCGTAAGCCATAAACCAATTAGCCATAAACCCATAAACCATAAACGCATAAACCATAAACCCATAAACCATAAACCCATAAAATATTAACCGATGAACTATAAATCTATCAACCCATAAACCATAAATCCATAAACTATAAATCAATGAATCCATGATACCATAAACCCATAAATCATAAACGCATTAACCATAAACGCATAAACCACAAACCCATAAACCATAAATCCATAAACCCATAAACCACAAATCCATAAACCCATAAATCCATAAACCCATAAACTATAAATCCATAAACCCATAAACCATAAATCCATAAACCCACTAACCATAAATCCATAAACCCATAATACCATAAACACATAAATCATAAACGCATAAACAACAAACCCATAAACCAGAAATTCATAAACCCATAAACCATAAATCCATAAACCCATAAACCATAAATCTATAAACCCATAAACCATAAATCCATAAACCTATAAAACCATAAATCCATAAAACCATAAATCATAAACTTATAAACCCATAAACCATAAATCCATAAAACCATAAACCATAAACTTATAAACCCATAAACCATAAATCCATAGACCATGAATTCATAAATCATAAACGCATAAACCATAAACTCATAAACCATAAACACATAAACTATAATCGCATAAACCACAAACCCATAAACCATAAACCTATAAAATATTAACCCATATACCATAAACCCATAAACTATAAATCCATAAATCCATGAACCTATAAACCATAAATCCATAAACTCATAAATCCATAAACCCATAAATCCATAAACCATAAATCCATAAACCCATAAAGTATAAATTCATAAACCCATGAACCATAAATCCATAATCCCATAAACCTCGCTGACGCTCGGGCCCTAACTTCGCCGTGTAATAATAGGTGATTTAAGTCGCCCGTATCGTAATATACTATTTCAATTAGTGAAATTGTGAAACAAAATATCGAATATTCGATCTAATTTGAAATCTCTTCCGAAATCTAATTTTGGATCTGATTGTAGATGATTTTACTAGTGTTTAAAATTTCGATACAGTTAAAATTTCGGGAATCAATTTCGTTAATATTCTAAACCAAAAAACAATGCGAGTCAAATATTTCCGAGATGTTAATATGTTTATATAACTCTACTTAAAATCTCTGATGAAATCTTATTTCATATTTTCATGCGTGTGCTTGCGTGAATATGCGTGTGGGTGCGCTTGTGTGTGCGTGTGCGTATTGTTGCATAGGTTATGTGAACAGAAAAAATGTGTTTTATTTCTGAGACTGTCAGACGAAATATGTTCTTATATCAAATCTTATTTGAGATCTAATTTGATATCTTATTTAACGGTAGGCCGGAGTAGAACCTGATACCGACCGAGTAATAATTGAGTTGTTTGTTATTTACTCAAGTTTTAATCTGTGTATCTTCAAATTAAAGGTCGAGCGCAATAGATATTATTATGAACATCTATGCACAAGAAAAAATATCTACCGGTTTGTTTTTGAGAAAAGTAAGTAACGCGAAAATATTATAAACATAAACTTTTACTTTGGTGTTACTTACTTTTCTCAAAAACAAACCGGTAGATATTTTTTTTCTTGTTCATAGATGTTCATAATAATAATATCTATTGCGCTCGACCTTTAATTTGAAGATACACCGATTAAAACTTGAGTAAATAAAAAAAATGCTAATTAGACAAGGACAGCGAATCCGGCCTGCTCCATTATTTTATTAGAGTTTCAGATTTTGATACAATTGATATTTTGATAATAAATTTATATGGTAAGCAGACGACACACGATAAACTGACACATCGCAAAAACTTTGTAAATTCAATTCGTCCAGAAACCAAGTTAAGGACGTTCATCCCTTCAAAAATGATTGATGGCTAAAGAATGTTCGTATATCAATAAGTACAGTCAACTATTACTCTGTAGTTAATTTTATTATAAATTATCTACAAGGAAACAGGAAAATTGCATATTAATTGTTGAAAATTTTTGAAATTATTAACTCAAAACGATGGACTTTAAAAAAAAATTTTACTAAAGAAAAAGTTCTAAGAATTAATCAAAGAACATACTGGAATTGTTTCATAATTTTTTTTAAACGTTTTAAATTTTTCTAATTCTTTAAATTTTAAAAACAATTCTAAAAACTTTCTCTTAAGTACAATTTTTTTCTAAAGTCCATTTTTTTCGAGTAAATAATACCAGAAGCTTTTGATGTTTTTTCTGTGTTTCAACCGCTATTTTGTGTATTTAAAAATTTTTTTTTCAAAACCAAAATCATGAGATTTTAAAGTTTAAGTCTTGAGGAGACGTTTTCTTGACTTCAAACGTTAAATCTATTAATGTTTGTATACACATTGTGTTGAATACACTTATCAATATAATATACACTTTTTATGACTCATTTTCACAAAAATTACAAGCTTTGAAAACTTTAATGAAAATTTGTCCATCCTGGACTTAATGGGTTAATGCAAAAAAACAAAAGAAAAGGGATGAACGTCCTTAACCTGCATGAAGCCTACTTTGTGCTTTCAGTGCTAGTGTACAGTTCTTAGAGATAGAAACTCAATGTCTTTGATGTTAAGCATTTTACATGTGCTAGTGTTATTTTCATTATTCACGAAATAAACCTTTTAAATCTTTTTTCGAAATTGTATTTAGTATTTATTATAAAAAATAATTTTTCAAAACATTAAATGCAATTATGTGTGGGATAAAAGTTACTTCTATTTAAAAACTTTTATAGAATTACTATATTCAAGAAAATTAATATTTTAACTAAAAAAGAGGTCAAAATTTAATATTTTAAGTATAATTAAAGTAGACAAGGATTAATTTATCAATATTGGTAAAGTGAAATCAACTAATAAAATATCTAGACTTTTTTTCGTCTCTACATCAGATACTTTAGCCAAAAAGATATGTTTTACGAATTTAATCAGTAAATAATAAATTAATAAACTTAATGATAAGATAGAATTAACTGCAGTAACAATAGACATTTTAAAATTATTAATTATTGTAAACTCTACTACATTCTTATTTATTTTAATACTTCAATTTATTTATATGTAGCTAATTTCTTTGTAGTTGAATTAAATTTTGTACGAAATTTCATGGAAACAAATTACCTATGTTTTTGTTACTAAAAATTAATTATTGACAGCTATATGTGTATTTATGTGTAAGTTTATATAATTTACAATAAATATTTAAAAAATTTTTATTTATTAAAAATAACACATAAAATAATAAATTTGTCTAGTATAAGTGTAAAAAATATAAAAATTAATTTGAATTTGCGAATAAATTATATATTACTATTTATATTTAATGTTAAATATATTGTTTGCAAGTGAATAATTAAATTTTATTAAAAAATAATACTCACAATTTTGTTTACCTCAGTTTCCTGGTTACTGTCAATAGAACTATCAATAAATTTTGGTATAATAACTCTTTTTTTTGAAACCATCCTTTCAACTTCTTCCTTACTTTCTAAAAAATATTTGAATTTTTTAAAATTTTAATAATATTTAAAAATTACACAAATCAATATAGATTAAACTTACCTCCTAAACATGCAATAAAACCCGAGTACTTTCCACAGCAAATGTCTAAAGGATTTTCACAGTCATCTGTGAAACAATTTTTATAATAGCAATAATACTTTTGTTTGCTATTGAAATCATCTTTATGTTTTGGATTAATGGAGACTATATCATGCTTTTTGCTAAAAAATATTTTTGATCTCCACAAAATAATTTTTATATTTCTCTGTCTTGAAACGAAAGCAGGCGTAAGTTATTACAACCATTTTGAACTTAGTCAAAATGAGTCAAAATTATGTCAAATATCCATTTATACAATTCTAATATAAAATAGATTTTCGATATTTTTTATCATACACTATTTTCTTATTTACTGAAGGTTTAAGGTTGAGGTTAGAGATATTTCAGTTTCTTATCAAGCACATATAATATCCTGATATTTTTTATTTTTGTTGAATAATATTTTTCAATTTACTTTGCATTTATTTTAATAGTTTTAAATATTAAAATTTATTATTACAAACCCAATAAACATTTTTTTAATACACTGCAATGTTACCATACAAGATAGACGCTTCTAGAATCGTACACTTTAAATGGTAAACGTGTTCCGAAAATTAAGTTCATTCTACAATCCAACTATTTTAGGGTGCTATCTAATTTCTTATATTCAAAAATCTATTTGTATTTTTAATACAGATAGCATGTATGATTTATTTATAGATTTATTGATATGTTTACAATATTTAATAATTATTAACGTTTTTTTATACATAAGATTAAAATGAAACTATCTTTTCGTAAGTATATTTACATTGTTTAATTTTAGTCTGAAACAATTCAGAGGCCTTTAATAACTTTCGGAACGTTTATGATTTACGGAATACACCTATCTATGTAGACATCTATGACCAAACTTCAGTAATGCCTGCTACTCGAATCTCATTCTGTCTTTGTCTCTCTCATAATGAAAAAACAGACAGATAATTCAACCGCTACTTCAGTTGAGTCCATACATTCTAGCTTAAACATTGCAAATTGGGGTCTACAGTTTTGTCATGGAAATTGCAGAATGGCCTGAATAAACTTAACTTATAACAACGAAGATAGACGCGTATTTTAAATGGGCTGGGCGGACAAAATCTGAAGCTTATGTTCCCCAGCCCCGTGATGGCGCTACTAAAATGCCATGTATTACTATATCTATATATACTGATATTTTGGTCTGTATAGATATACACCTAATGTTAAAAGTATTCTCCAAAGCTGTTAGGGCCCTTTCACGGAAGGGGCCTCATAGTTAACACAGAAGTGCTCTTCTATAACCTGTCTATATTCGTTGCTCATAATAGTACCTTTTGAACATAGTAGAAAAGTAAATTTCATGTAAAAGACGCAGCTGATCTCTATTTTGATTTTTGATATAGTTGAAATATTTTATAAAAAAATATTTATACTTGTTATAGCACTACTATCTTCAGTGTTTATAATATATTACATTTGGGTAATTTTCCAAACAAATTTTATGTAAGTTTAATTTTTTTAATTTTGTTTACATAAGTACACACTGAAAAATATATATCCAAGTGATATTTTTTACTAAAAATTGTGGTAAAAATGTCTTAAATTTTATTATAAAATTAAATGTAATCTATTACATTCTTTGAATATTCATATTTGTTTTTACAAATTTCAGTATTCATCTTGGTTTTTGTTCAAAGTCTTAGAGTACTAGTTATAAGTATTAGAGTACGAAACTTAAAGCAAATTGTAAATAAAAAATTCATTTCCTAAATTGGTATCAATCAAAAATGAATCGCTACAAAAACAACTTCACACAAGAGATGATGCTAACATAACAGATCGAACTGCTCAGAGGTATAAACATGCCATTAGAAAATCACGTGTACAGGTATAGAATAATGATTTAATAAATTTTTAATAAATTCCTTAAAATAAATTTAATAATGATATTAATTCATATATTTAGGAGAGTGTTAATATAGTAGATGATTCAGAAAATCCAGAAATGAGTGTTGACCATCAAGTTTCCTTAGAAACTGAAATTCAACCTAATGTACTTTCCATATCAAGTGATATTGAAATGCAGGTAAAATAAAATTTCTAATAAGTACGTTTGTTTCCATTTATAAATATTTTTTTTATTCATCATAAAGAGGTTCAACCATAATTGTTTCAATTTTTTTTTAAATTTCGTTAATTGTGAAAATTGTTATTAACATTATGTCTAGTCATTAATTAATTATTAAAATTCTTCAAATTTCGTAATTTCAAATTTTTATGAGGATATACATTTATTGTTTTAAATAATGTTTAAACTGTTCACAAATAATTAGAAATTGTGTATTTTCATCACAATAACTTTTAATAATTAATGATAAATTTAAAAAAAAAGCATTTTCTATGTATCACTTGTTTCATTTTTTTTAATTGCCAAATATTAAGTTGGTTTCATGCAGGGTAACTTGGTTTTCAAAAAAATGTTTTTCTTCCATATGTAAACGATCTCTAACTCCTATTTCTTTAATCTAGTACTGTTCATTTCTTTGGCATTTTGTAAAATAAATTATCAATGCTTATTTAATAATTATTTAAATTTGTCTTTGATGTATATATAATAGTTTTAAAAATAAATTTACTTCTTTGAACGATACTCATAATTATCAAAAATTTTATTTCATATAAATTTATATTTGTATTATTCCATAAACTATAAAATTATTCATTAATAACTTATTACAAAGTAAAAATAATTTTTGCTATAATAGATTGAATCTTTTGCTGGCAATTATTTATAACAGTTTTAAAAAATATTGCACATAAAAAGTTTTAGGAGTTACTGCAAATAAAAACATAATTTGTTATTCCATTAAAAGTCCGAAATAAGATCCCATTTTAGATTGAATCTGAGATTATTAGAAATGCTATATGACCATATCAACATTTTTAATATCTTCAATTTCAATTTTTTTTCTGTTAAAATATTTATCAAATTAATTCTGCAAGTATAAACTGTATTAAAAACTTATATCTTGTAAAAAAATATTAAATAAGATCTTAAATGAAATCTCATTTGAGATGTCATTGGACATCTCATTTAAGAGCAGATAGGATTTTCGTTCATATCTGAGTGAGTTTTTGTTATCTAATTAAGTATTAATTGTGTGTGCAAATAATAGTTGAACACAGTAGATATTATTATAGGTATTGATGAGACAAGAAATTGTATTGAATTGGTTTTGAGAAAAGTGAGGTATGCTAAAATATTATAAACATAATCTTTTACTTGTGCAATCCTAACTTTTTTTCAAAAACAATGTAACATAATTTTTTTCCTTGTACATACAAATTCCTAAAAATAATATTCATTGCGTTCAACTTTTAATTTGAAGATACAAGAATTAACAATTGAGTATATAAAATAATAATCAAATAGACAAAAACAGCAAATCCGGTCAGCTTTTAAGATGTTTTAAGACGATAGATAACCTTATCAATGTATTTGATCTATTTATTCTCAATCTTTGTTTTCGTTAAAAATACTTAAGAGGATATCGTAGTTGTGCTCCTCCAGATAATAATTTAATTCAAAGTTTATGAGTAAACAGTGCATCAAATGAAATTTATTTCAGTAAGAAAATTTCTAATATTCATCCTTAGCGCAGACAAGTCAAGAAATGTACCAAAATACTATACATAAAAATTTATAGACAAACTTTAGGTGTATATTATTTTGAGGTTAGGTTCATTTTTTGAGCTTTTATTTATTTTGAGCTTGATATCTAATTTTCAATCAAAGTTTATAAAAAAAGTAACAATCTTAAATGATTTTTTAATTTAACAAAAATTATTGTATTAATATAGTTTTAGCTCGGACAAGTCATTATAATTATAATTGTCCAAATAGTGAAGTTAAAAAGATATAAATAAGATGAAAAACGCAAAAATCGATTTCAACAACTACGACATCCCGTTAAAAACCCATATAGAATCAATTTTGTTGGTTACAGTTATTTACAATCATATAAAGCTTTCAACATTTTTTTTGCAATAATATAGAGTTATAAACATTGAAAAAATTGTTTATACATGTATAAAAAAATTTATAGTTTGTAAAAATTTTCGAAAAAACAAATAACTAAAAAACTGAAAAATAAATATAAACAATCGTAAATAAGTTTGAATAAGTATAAATAACAGTAAATAGCTGTGAATAACTGTTTATTTATGACACAATTCTGACATTCTTTAATACTTATTTACAGTGATTAACATTTATTTACAATTATCAACAGTTACTTATTACTTTCTGAAATTTTATCCATGTACAGAATTCTCAAATATATGGTTATCTATTGTGTTAATAAATATTATGTAAGATCTCAAATGAGATATCACTTGAGATTTCATTTTACATCTCATTTGAATGATAATTTCAGATGTTATTTGAGAGATTTTTACAGATTTTGTAATAGGCTAAATAACGATATCAATGTCTTGAAAATATTAATTTTATATTTTGGTTTTTGTGAAAAACATGAAGGCCTTTTTGCGCTATATGTTCACCCATTGATGCGCAAATGTCAATTTTTGCACATACATTTTCAAGTATGCAACTCTATTGGAAAAACCAAGCTATCTATGTCCGAAATTGCATATACAAGGTTTTCGAGGGTGCTCTATCAGGACTGCAACTTATTTTGCATAAAAAATTCAACTTAATCATTTTAAATTTAAAAAATAAAATAATTTTTCTATAACTTTTGTTTTAAATCATTTTTCTTATTGTTCCCGCATTCGGACAATTATATTGCCACTAGAAATCGCGGTCTCAATTTTTTGGCATTTCGAAAACCAAGGTTTCGAACATTTTTTTCTCCCTTAGGGTGAAATCAGATGGAGCGGAAAATATGCGACGGAACGTCGCAGAACGTTTATTCCATCGCATTGTTTTCCGTCAAATTTTTTCCCTATATTCACATGGAGCGGAATTTAGCTGAAAAACTGTTAAAATAGCCTACAAATGTGTCCGCGAATTTTAAATTAACAACAAAAATGTTAAAAAAGTTGGAAATAATCACTCAATGTTATTCTAATGAGATTCTTTTCTTGTAAAGATAAAATATATTTTGTTATTATAAGCAAATATTTTGATTAACAACATAATTTTTTAATTATAACATTGTTAATCAACGTCATAGAACTTCTACTCCGTTCCATGTGAATATAGGGAAAAAAATTGACGGAAAACAATGCGACGGAATGAATGTTCTGTGACGTTCTGTCGCATATTTTCCGCTCCATCTGATTTCACCCTTAGTTTTTCCAAAATAATGATTTTTGTGAAACAGCGTAATGTTCGATTTTATGATTTTTGTTTCTTGTAAAGTATGAGTTCAATAAAAAAACGTCATTCGCACCGGGCATTTGTTTGGAGGGGATGAAACAAGTTGTTGAAAGCGCCCGTGGTGGTTAGGAGTTCTATTAAAAAAAGAAGTTTGTACATAGTTATAACGTATAAATCCAAAGTTCACTTTTCCGACAAAAGTTCTTCCTCCAAACCACCAGAGGCCGCTTATAGACCTGCCCATAGCAAATAGAAAAAAAATGCTTAGAATCACTTAGAAAATACGTTTAAATTTATCAGAAGATTTACAGCCAATTTTGAACTTTATGAATTTGAACCATTTTAGAAAAACTAAGAAATGACTAAACTTTTGTAAAAAATGATACGTGTTTCTTCGATAATACCATAGACATAGAAAGGGTAGATTGCGTCTGCTATACAAAGTTTTCAGCTCATTGCGAGAACCTAATGTCAGTGCTATCTCCCTCTAAATGGGCAGAGCCATGCACGCCATTTAGAGAGAGATAGCACTGACGTTAGCTTCTCGCAATGAGCTGAAAAACTTTGTATAGCAGACGCAGTCTATTCTTTCTATATCTATGGATAATACTAAACACTTTTATTCTATAAAATTTTTTCGTGAATTTTTTCGAAAAATTGTTTTTTATAGTTTTTTGCGATTTTTTCATTCTTTTCGAGAAAAAAAGTTATTACATTGCGTATTAATATTTATTACATAGAATTGTAATACGTAATTTAATGATTTTTTCTCTAAAAAAACGTAACTAAAAAATTTTATGTAATAAAAAGTGTTAAGTATTATTTAAGAAACCTCTACCATTTTTTAAAAAAGTTTTTGAGCAATTTCTTAATTTTTCCGAAATTGTCAAAATTCCAAATATTCAAAATTGGTTCAAAACCTTCTGAAAAAATTCATACGTATTTTCTGAGTAATTGTAAGCATTTTTTGTTCAATAACATTTTTTGTTAAACTCATACTTTACGAGAAAAAAATTCATGAAATCAAACATAACGCTGTTTCACAAAAATTACCATTTTGGAAAAGTAAGGGAGAAAAAAATGTTCTAAATCTTGGTTTTGGAAACGCCAGACATTGAGACCGCAATATCTGGTGATAATATGATTGTCCGAATGCGAGAACAATAAAAAAGAAATAGATTTAAAAAAAAATTTATAGAAAAATGTTGATTTTTTTTTTTTAAATTAAGAATAATAAAGTTAACGAATTCTTCATGCAAAATAAGTTGCAGATTCTGAAAGAGCAGTCTCGATAACCCTATTTATGGAATTTTGGAATTAAATAACTTGGGTTTTTCCATAGAATTGCGTACACACAAACTTATGTAAAAATGGACATTTGCGCATTAATGGGTTAATATATTGAAAGCTTATAACCTATTTGAAAAGTTCAAATAAGTTATCATATGAGTTCTCAAATAAGATCTGATGCCAAAATTGTATATGAAGATTTAGTATTTTGTCATGTTTTAAATCATCAATAGTACTCTTTTTTTTTGCCCACATTAAATTTGTGACCAAATCTATAAAAGCCATGCCAGTTTCATAACACTAATTCGAATTTACATCCGGTATGTTCCTCTTCAAAATAAGGGATCCTGCAAATTTTTAAGATGATTTTTTCAAGAGTTATGTCATTTTTTCTAAAAAAAACAAGCTTTTTTATATAATTGCGAATATTTCGGTTTCGGCTACAGATACAAAGAATCTGTAAAGAAAAAAATGTCTTATTTTTATCGAAAAATATAAAAATTTAAACAAATTAATTTTTTAAGAGAGTAAATAATTTCATTAAATCGCGACTGCAATAAAAATTTTAAAAATTTATAAATTTACACTAAAAACTATATAAATTTATACTCAAAAATATATTAAAAAAATTTTTTTCAGGATAAAAAATTTGCTCAAATATTCATATTCTTTAATCGAAATGAGATGTTTTTTTTCTAAAGTTTCTTTTGTATCAGTAGCAGGAAGCGAGATATTTGTAATTATATAAAAAGGCTTGGTTTTTAGAAAAATGACATAACTCTTGGAAAAATCATCCTAAAAACTTGCACAAAGATTGTTTTTCATAAATTGATTACGTTGTGTCATTTATTAATAATGCTAATTTACATTCATGTACATATTAATAAATATATCTAATATTTGTATGACATTTAATTAAGAAAAGTTTATCTTTACAGGAGAATAATGATAGTATTGCTGAATCAATATTACCCAATATTAAAGACATCATCCTTCAGGATGAAGAAAAAAATTCTTCTGAAACCTGTTCAAATTCTTTTGAAGATTTTATTAATAGTCCAAAATTTATGGAAAAAATAAACACGCCCATAGATATAAGCATAGGTGATTTATTTGTTATGCTGCTAAAGTATAGTAAAACGAATAATGTAGCTATATCACCAATGACAAATTTATTCAAATTAATTAATAGTATTTTTGTATCACCTGTTTTACCAGAATCAAAATACATGCTAGATTTATTATTGAATCCTAAAGATAATGTGGAATTTCATGCTATTTGTGAAAATTGCTCTGTTTATATAGGTGAGTTTAGCAAAGTGAAAGATATTGTATTATGTTCGAAATGCCAAAATGAATTAGATTTACATAATCCATGCAATAAAAGCTTTTTTGTCATGATTAATCCGGCTGAACAGATTTCGAGTTTATTGAAAACTTTTGAAAGCCATTATTGTTACGTAGTAGAAGAAAGAGTCCATAAAAAGATACAATCGAAGATATTTATGATGGAAACAAGTATCAAGAATTTGTACAAAGTTTAGCAGAAGATCGTAG
Organism: Anastatus disparis; assembly: GCA_017163975.1. Taxonomy (NCBI): domain Eukaryota; kingdom Metazoa; phylum Arthropoda; class Insecta; order Hymenoptera; family Eupelmidae; genus Anastatus; species Anastatus disparis. The sequence goes on along the minus strand of JAFFSR010000271.1, from coordinate 1,414,967 downwards.
GTTTAATTATGTAACGTCAACATTTAATACTGATGGAGCACAAAAGTTCAAATCTTCACAATATGCAATCTGGCCAATTTATTTAATGTTAAACGAATTACCAGCCCAAGAACGAATGAACCACCTTGTTGTATGCGGTTTATGGTTTCATAAAAAGAAACCTAATATGAGTGTGTTTTTAGATGTATTTGTTGATTTAATCAATAATAACACTACAAAGGGAATCCCATGTACCATTAAAAATAAAAACCGTACTGTATATCATTATACGATAAAATGTTGCGTCGACAGTGTTGCGCGAGCTCCTATACAGGGAATCAAACAATTTAATGGGCAATATGGGTGCAATTGGTGTCTACATCCTGGTCAGTATATCAATGACAGTATGAAGTATCCTGTATTGTCAGTACTACCTCCTCCTCGAGATACTGCAATAACTGTTGAAGATATGTTGTTCCTTGCTGATGCTCCAAAAGCAGAAAGGAATAAAAAAACTAAAGAAACAGGAATCAAATGCATTTCTCCACTAATAAATTTATTTTCATTTGATATAATAAAAGGTTTCAATCCTGACTACATGCATAATATACTAGAAGGAGTTGCTAAGCAGGTAACTACCTATCATTTGGAACGGCTAACTAACGATGAACTTGAAAAATTAGATGAAAAATTGAACAAAATAACCGCTCCACATCAAATAGGACGCCTAACTCGAGATATAAGTAAACGTCATCTCTGGAAAGCACGGGAATGGGAGAATTATGTATTATATTATAGTGTACCAATTTTATCAACATTTATAAGTACTTATTTATTAAATCATTGGCTTTTGCTAGTTGAAAGCTTATATATTTTGCTACAGCAGAGTATACACATTAGCGAACTAAACAGGGCACAACAAATGTTGTTCACATTCGTTGCAAAATGTGAAGAATATTTTGGTCTTCACAGTATGACTTACAATATGCATTTGTTGTTACATATTTGCGAGAGTGTCCAAAATTGGGGACCTTTATGGAGCCAATCAACATTTTGTTTTGAATCGGCAAACCATGATTTATTAAAAGCGATCAACTGTTCAAAGGGTGTAACAAATCAAATTGTAAGATATATCAATATTAATTATAAAATACTATTACTAGAAGAATTTTTTGTATCCCCAAAGTAATGTCTTATTAAAAATATATTGCGATGATATTCTTGGTAGAAAAGTAAAACATGTATACAAAATATCTAAATATACTTATTTCGGCAAGGGCGATGCAGTTAATTGTGAATACATAAATAATTTACAACTATCTGAAAATTCAATGGTGTTTTTAAAAATGGTTAAAGATAATTGTTTATATGAGAGTAATATTAAAACAAAAAACGCTCAAATAATTCATACGCTCAATTAGACGATAAAACGTTCATTAATATTGTTGGTTTTATTGTAGATTCTGATACGAATCAAGAATTAACATTATGTAAAATATTAAGAACTAAAAATAGTTTTAACGATTCTTACGAAAAACTAAAAACAGTCAGTCATATTGATGAACAATGTAGCTTTGTACATACTAGTAGGATTAGAGTCATTTGTTTCGTTATGGAAGTTGACCGAACAATGTTTATTTGTCCGATTCCGAATTTGTTACATTATTAATTCCTGTGTAAAAAATTGGTTGAATAATAAACACTTATTTATTTATTTATACTTTTATTAAAACTGTTGTAAGAAATTTTTTCTTCCTCTTTCCCTTATTGGAAAAATAATTTATTTTATTTAACGTTTTTGCAGCTATAGAGACATCGAAAACAATAATCGAATAAAAAAGAAAAAATAATGATTGCTGAATATGAATAAGTTGTAAAAGAATAAAGTGCGAAAAATTGTAAATTCAGATAAAATAGGATTTTAAAGTTGAATATTAGTGAAAAAATACTTTAATATTAAAATATTCATTTTAATTTTGATACTCCATGATTGTTTTAATTACAAATTAAAATTCTTGAATACTAATAAAATGGTTGAATAATATAAGATAATAGTTCGAAAATGGCGGACATGAAATGAAAGATAAAAAATATTCTCAAAATAATGCTCTGACTTCGAATTATTGAGGATGCTAGTTACAATACTTTACATCAAATTAATTTATTTCATATTTATAAATAGCACATATATAACGTGAAGCACAAAATCAAATTTATATTATTATAGATGACAATTTTTCCTTGGAGATTTAGAAGTCTCTAATTACGCAATGTGTACTAAATTCATGTGAATTCAAGATAATAGATTCAATATAACTGGTTTACATTAATAAAAAGATTCGGAATTTTATTTAAAGTTCGCAATCAGCAATTCTAATAACGATTGGAAAGAAATTTTAATCGATATTCTTGAAGATATTAATTACAGTGCCCACCATCGTAGATACACTATGTTAATATTTGCAAATATCTTACAAGGTTCATAACAAAATATTTCAAAAACCCCTCAAGAGGCGGTAGGAACCATTTGCCGTTTGGTAACGCTGTGGTTAGGTGAGAGAAAAATATAAAATATTTTTTATATAGTGATTTACAATTTATCGAGTCAGTAATATACTTCTAATGCTGTCAATGGCACTAGCCATGTATATGTATAATGGTAATTGATAACAATCTTGTTTGAAAAATCCAATATATTGTTATAAAACGAAAAATTCAGTGCAAAGTAGAGCTGGTATGAGTATGTGTATATGTCGTTCTTTAATATTACTTTATCTGTCGTACTTTACGTCGGCCTTACCACGTGCCACATTTATTTTATGATAACATCTTGGACTTTTCAAACAAGATTATCATCAATAATTATTCTAAATATTATTGTCTTGGTAAATTGTAACTCGCTGTATAAGAAATATTTTTCCCAACGTGGTGAGCAAAAATCGATTTTCGGTGCCTGTTTTGAGTGAGCAGAATACCACATTGTCTCACCAAGTGGGGAATGTAATATTTTGCTCATGCAAAACTTATTTTGCATGAGCAAAATATTACATTTTCCCACTTGGTGAGGGAATGTAGTATTTTGCTCACTCCAAACAGACACCAAAATCAGATTCCGTTCACCTTATTGGGAAAAATAGTATACACCACTCGTGAGCAAAGGTCATTCCTCACTCGTTTTTGTCACCCTTGCTTCGCTCGAGTGACAAAGTCGACTCGTGAGGAAATGACCTATTTTGTTCACTTGTGGAGTAATGTACTATTATATATTTCTCTCACCTAACACAGCGCCACCCTATATCGAGCGACGAATAGTTACGACCTCATCTTGATACATTTTTCTTAATATTTAAAAGGTCTTAGAAACAATGATAAAAGTTTCGGATTTAGGTCAAATTAGCATCAAAATTACAAAATATAATAATTTTATTTTCCGTTATCTTGGATCTACTATTTTAAAAATTACAAATCCAGATTCATAAGAAATCCTATAAACTTCTAATCTACGATTTCCGGTGATAACCTTGGAGAATGAAATTCAAAAGTTCGCCATCCTAGATCCACAATCTAAAGATTTACAGATTTAAAGGTTTATTCGTTATCAATGATGATTATTATTTATCGAGTAAACAATTATTAACAATACTAACAAAGATTTGAATGTTAGTGTTTGTCATCTAGAATCTGGTAATTTTTAAATTGCAAATCCATCAGCAGATTTATAATAAGCAACTCTATAAACCCCTAATTTAAAATTTCCATTGATATCCTCAGAGATTTCAATTGCACAGTCCGCTATCTTGGATGGATCATAGTAAAATTTTGCAGATCATAAGGCTGATTTGTAACCAACAACTATTATTAACCTCCAAGTGAAAAATTGTAATCAATATTTACGAAGGTTAAAATTTTTGTTTTCGCCATTTTGCATCCACTATTTTAAAAATCCCAAATCTATTAGCTGATTCTATTATTTTATTAATGTATTAGCTGATTCTATTATTTTATTAATCTAACTAAAAAAAATTTGGTCTATGCAACTTAACTTTTTTTAGGCAAATGAGATTTTGGCATGAGATCTCATTTGAGATCTCATTTGAGATCTCATCTGAGATCTCATTTGAGATCTCATTTGAGTTTTTTCAGTAGGGTAGCTTACTACCACAATCCTTTGCAGCATGAATCTCATCAACGAAACCAGTTAATTCTCTGCAAAATTCAAATTTAAATTCAGTTAAACAAAAAAATAAATGAGTATTTAAACAATAAGAAAAGTTTAAAACTCTATACGTTGTTTTATCCTTGTCAATCAAATCATCGAATACTTCATTTATGGAGAATTCAAAAGCCATTGTAACCTTTCGATTATTGAGTCCTTTCAACACTTGAGAAATGTACCCAGCTCCAATTCACCTAATGTATAAATATCATGCACATTAAATACATTTTAAAAATAAGAATAATAATTAAAATTTAAACAATAAATATAAATAATATTGAATAAAGGTGAGAGATTTGTAATTATATATATGTATGTATGTATATGTATATATATATATATATATATATATATATATATATATATTTAATCCTACATGTTATTTCTCTGTATATATAGAAACAAAAAATATGATAAAAATACGCTGTTTTTAAATAAATCTAGTAAATGCAAAAAATATTTTAAGCTGGGTAATGAACATATAATCATATCAAAAATATACATTTAGGTTAATTCAGAATACAATTATTTTATATGGCACATTGAAAAACTAATTTATCTTACAGTAATAGACTTATGATTCATTATTGATATTACATTATAGTTATAAACATTAAAATGCTTCAAAACTCACACGCATGTTAAAAATAAGTTACCATGACAACCATAGATGAACACCATAAAATATTCTATAAAATTTTTTTTTAATCACATTAATAAAATACAATTATAAATTATATTAGTCACTCAATGACTCCAAATATACCATAAAACGTGAAGCACTTAAATATCCAACGGTATCAAAAGCGGGTATTCAAGCAGATAAAATAGTTTGTAAGATTCAATGAATCAATTAGTTCATAAATTTAATTAATTAATTAAACCAAATATTTCTTTATTTTCTTTTTAGCTGAACAATAAAAACTCGAAACTATACCCTACTAAAAAATGTCAGGTGAAAAATCACCTGATTTTTCACTTGATTTCTCACCTGATTTCTCATGCCAAAATCTCATGTGACTATTAGCGTAAAAAAACTAAGTTCCAAACCTATCGAAAAATTCTAAGTTTTTATCACGGAAAACAACATTGAGAAGTATGATTCTTTTTTCATTTTTCATAATTTGAAATTGATTTTTTATACGTAGAATTTCAATTTTTTAATTTCATTTTTCTGGTCATAGAAATAAATTTCAAACCACTCTAAAAATTATAAGTCCCGATCTTATAATTTTTAACACAACCTCTTTTATTTACGTGAGAGAGAGAGAGAGAGAAAAACATCAAAAACACATGCACAAGAAGCCTCTTTTATTCTTTTATACACTATGAGTTGAATTAAAATGGAAAAAGTGTGTACATACTTTTGATAAAACTACACTATTTATAAGTTAAGATTTTAAAGTTTTTATTGTCGTGACCATGTGCGTTCGTTGTTCCTTTACACTAGAAAAAGCAACACATTTAGTAAAATGTTCCTGAGCATTGTCTCAATATAATACATCTCTCATCGTACTTTTTAAAATACAATTCGCTCAAATTTATATAAACGTAACGTGCACAGTATCGCTTGTCTTTTCTTTCTTGTTATGAGAGAAACATAGACAGAATACAATAGTTCATAAATACGAGCGTATATTTCTTTTAGCAATAGTTTGCGTTAGGCCAAGTCTGTTGTCGAGAGATATTTTCGCTTGAGGCACGAGAGGTGCCGACAGGAGGCGCATGAGTCGTTTCAGCTATAGCTAAATGTGTTGCTTTTTCTAGTGTAAAGGAACAACGGACGCACGTGGTTACGATAGTAAAAACTTTAAAATCTTAACTTATAAATAGTGTAGTTTTATCAATAGTATGTACACACTTTTTTTCCATTTTAATTCAACTCATAAATAGTGTATAAAAGAATAAAAGAGGCTTCTTGTGCATGTGTTTTTGATGTTTTTCTCTCTCTTTCTCTCTCTCTCACGTAAATAAAAGAGGCTTGTGTTAAAAATTATAAGATCGGGACTTATAATTTTTAGAGTGGTTTGAAATTTATTTCTATGACCAGAAAAATGAAATTAAAAAATTGAAATTCTACGTATAAAAAATCAATTTCAAATTATGAAAAATGAAAAAAGAATCATACTTCTCAATGTTGTTTTCCGTGATAAAAACTTAGAATTTTTCGATAGGTTTGGAACTTAGTTTTTTTACGCTAATAGTCACATGAGATTTTGGCATGAGAAATCAGGTGAGAAATCAAGTGAAAAATCAGGTGATTTTTCACCTGACATTTTTTAGTAGGGTAAAAAGATTTTTTTTTTAAACAATCGTAATAATAATCTCCAATCACGACATTTTTTCTTAGATTTTTTAAGAGGAATTAGATTTTAATTAAAAAAATATATTGATTAAATAAATTTAATTATACTTACCCTTGATTTTTCAACTTTGAATTAATTTTTTTTGCAAATGATACTGTAACGTTAGTTGATGAAAATTCGACCACTCAAATGCTTTTACTCGTGTCAAATGCAAAAGGGTTATAAACTGCACTCTATTCCCGAGCTAAACTAAAATAAAAAAGCATCAAAATGTGCGCCATCTTTGCAAACGAATCGATAATTAATAACAATTTTTTTTAAATAATAAAAACGGAATTGAAATTCATAAGAAATAAACTAAATAGAAATTATTATCATGGTCAAGATCAAACGTGCTACGTACAAAGATTTATTTCATATTAACAATCATCAAATAACAATTTATGATTATATAATCAACTAATTTTAAATTTTCGCGCCCATTTCAATTACAGCCAATCAGAATAAAAATAAACTGATTTCACATTCCAGGCCATCATTTTTTTAAAAAGGGAAAAGGACAGAGACACGGCGGTCTCTTAAAAGAAAAAAAAGTGAAAAAAGAAAGGAAGGACGCACGCCGTGCGATTAACCACCATTTTTTTCTCTCTTCTTCTCTCGTTGTTTTATACTGCGTTCGACATTTAAATAAGAGTTTTTTTATTTATTTTTTCTCGCTTTCCCTTCAGACGTAAAAACTATAAATAAAAAAAGGGAAAAAAGTAAATAGAGAAATTTGGCATAGACGGGCATTGCGAGAAAACGTAAAGAGAGAGAGAGAGAGAGAGAAGTGTGCTAACTGAGGGCACACAACGCGCGACTTTTCGACATTCTTTTGTGTTTTTTAATGCTTGAAGGAATCTTTTTTCTTCAATTCATGCAAGTGATACTAAATTCAGATAACGGATTTATATCCGCGCAGCTGTGACTAGTGTTGGACATTCTTTAGGGCACGGTGGTGTTGAACGATGCCAAAATTGAAAGTAGGAATATCCTTAAGAGCAGGTCGTATATCTCTGTCCTTTTCTAATCAAAGAATTAATTTTTTTGCAAAAACTAATAATTGTAGCAAAAAATAGAAGAAAGCCCCATCTCGTATAATAAAAAGCAAGATTTTCTTTGATGAGGAAAAATTATTTATATCGATTCGTTTTGAAGAAAACCTTGAAAAACTGAATTGTCCATCCTAACCTCTATTTTTTAAGTTTTTCAAGGTTTTCTTCAAAACGAATCGATAAAATAATAAAATCAGTCGTTAAGGCTAGCTGAAAATTTACGGGGATTTTTTTCTTGGTATAAATTAATTATTTTCAAAATATTGAAGAATTCTTTTAACTTTTAATTTTTATGAACAACAAACTATAGCTAGCGGATGATCCACCTAAATTGGAAGCACTAATAGGTTCCTTAGATAGCTCCCTTGGGTTACCCTACTAAAAAATCTCAGGTGAGAAATCACCTGATTTCTCAGGTGATTTATCATGCCAAAATCTCATGTGACGATTTTTTTGGTTTTTACACGTTTCAAAGCATACTTAGTCAATTGCGAACTATTTTTGAAAATTTTTAAAAAATTGGAACTTGGAAAATTTTTTTAAAAATTTGGTCTTAGAAAAAATTATGACTCATTTTACAAAAAATTTTCTAACCAGGAGAGGCTATGAGCTTCGGGTCACAGATCTTGACGAAACTTTGGGATATATTTTTAGGTACCAAAATATGAGTAAAGCCAGAGCGGTACGGTCTAACGCTTCGAAAAACTGAAATTATAGACGTTTCCAGTCTTATTTGAAGAAAAATGTAAAAAAAAGCTCCTAATTGAAGTGTGAATAATCCAGTCTAGAAATGTCTTTAATAAATCAACAGGGACTAAAATAAAAGTACAGAAGGCAAACTTTAATTTGCCGTTTTCAGAATTGAAAAATAATAATTAGAACCAGAGATATGTTCGTTCAAAGTTAAGAAGCAAGAAAGTACCAAAAATCACAAAATCACTGTCCTTTAGAATTTAGATGATTTTTGGTACTTTCTTGCTTCTTAACTTTGAACGAACATATCTCTGGTTCTAATTATTATTTTTCAATTCTGAAAACGGCAAATTAAAGTTTGCCTTCTGTACTTTTATTTTAGTCCCTGTTGATTTATTAAAGACATTTCTAGACTTGATTATTCACACTTCAATTAGGAGCTTTTTTTTTACATTTTTCTTCAAATAAGACTGGAAACGTCTATAATTTTAGTTTTCCGAAGCGTTAGACCGTACCGCTCTGGCTTTACTCATTTTTTGGTACCTAGAAACATATCTCAAAGTTTCATCAAGATCTGTGACCCGAAGCTCATAGCCTCTCCTGGTAAGTTCAATTTTTCAAAAATTTTCAAAAATAGTTCGCAATTGACTAAGTATGCTTTGAAACGTGTAAAAACCAAAAAAATCGTCACATGAGATTTTGGCATGATAAATCACCTGAGAAATCAGGTGATTTCTCACCTGAGATTTTTTAGTAGGGATACACGTCATGCAGAACATAATTGGAAAATTATTTTTAATTAGCTTTTTTATAAACTTTATGCATTGAATATACAATTACCTAAGAAAGAGATACTTTAGGGTGCAGAAAAAAATTATTTCATAACAATTGCAGCCTTAGTTGCGGAGATATTAATAATTCAAAATTAATAATCTACATGTGATATTAATTAAATTATCAAAATTTTATTTTATATAATAATATTTAAAATCTTAATATTGTTTAAAGTGATATTTTAGATTTAATGATTTTAAGTAATTTTTTTTAAAAGTAATATATTATTCATTGACACATTAATCAATCATAGGATTAATTAAATCAATCTTCCAGATGAAATTATGAGTTCTTTTGAAATTATTTGTTACATATAACAGATTAATTATTTACATAGGTTATTGAAAACAAAGAAATTTAAAGAAATTTTTTCCTAAAGAACATTCAAATTGAAAACGATATACAAGATATTTACTAAATATAAGAACGAATGAATAAATTTATTTAAAAATTTAACTAAATAATCTTCGTGGAACATACTACAAGCTAATGCATTTCTTTTTCAGAAATTTCACAATAAAATGAAATGGTAGGTAATATTCATGAGTACAGGTGTAGTATTCGTTTCACATCTCCTTAAATTTTGAGAAAGCATATCTAATCCAGAACTCAGTTTGCTGCGATACCATACTTTGTTATTGTGCAGTGCTTCCAATCGAAATATAGCTACGCGATTAAATTATTTCCATGTAGGAAAACAAGATTCTTACAATACCTGAATATGTAAATAATTCTAATTAAAAATTCATAATTTCATCTAGAGAAATTAAATGATTTTTATAAAAATTATCAGATTGAGCGACTTTCTTTTATATGCCTTGTGCGACTCTACGCTTCAAGCGGTGATACGTTTGCGGACTTTATAGTAAAATCGCTATTTTTCTCGACCTTATAGCGATAATTAAACTTTACCATACATAAAATTATTCATTGTGGAACAAGTAATAATTTCTATTAAATTGTTAATATATTATTTTTTCAGAAAAAGACGGTCAAAATGTCTTATAAATAAATAAGTAGTACTTTTTTGTCTGAAATTTTAATATTTATAAAGTTATAACTTTTTATTAACAATGGTATAATCAAATATTATTACGTATATTGATAAACAAATGTCCAAGCTTTAAAATGAGATTATTCAAGTCTAAAAATTCACAGTAGAATCGAAACTGCGAAGCAAATAGTGAGTGCAATGCGTTATTTTGCAACTTAAAATCACTAAATTTGCAATATCTCGGGTTCTAATTAACATTTTTTAATTTTCTAAAATTGAACTGATTTCTAATGAAAAAAAGCTATAATTATATAACTTTAAAAAATGACTTTGATATATTGTATAGTTTCTACGGCTTTTTAAACAATTCAGTTGTTTATAACTTATTATAGTACATTATGCAATGGGTGTGTAAAGGCTTTATTTACGAAACGAGAAGTTTATAGCCCGAGCCGAAGGCGAGGGTTGTAACGAGTTTCGTAGAAAAGCTTTTACACACCCATTCCATAATGTATTTTATACCACGATAGCCGAATAATCATATTAAAGCTATGATTTTGAGGTTAGAGTGGTATAAAATAAACATTTATTTTGAAAACATTCTCGAAATTCGTAATCAGCGGCCCAAAATACGATGGCTATACTGTACATAAGTTACCTCCTCATCGCTCCTATGACGCTTATTCATACGTGAAACAAAATTTAAATTTATGACTTCATAGAAGATGATTTCAACAAACAATTTCACATAATATCGATTATATTGATGAAAATTAATTATTATTATACATTTTGAGTATATTTTTGAAATTATAGTCTTTTTTTTCTTTTTCGATCTATTATTCATGGAGAGTTTAGTTTTAGTTTATTTATAGTTTTCGTTCCTTTTTTCGATTTATCATTCACAGGATGCGTAGTATTTAGTTTTTTATAATTTTCGCTTTTATTTTTTGAATTATAATTCGTGGAGTCCATAGTTTTTGTTTATTACTGATTTTGAAGAGTACAGATTGGGCGGATTTATGTATCACGTGCTACAAAATAGTATTCGATACTCGTGACCTCAGTGGAACTTTATTACACGGCTGGAGTTATCACCCTCGCAGCGCTTGGGTGATAACTCCGGCCGTGTGATAAAGTCCCACTTAGGTCACTTATATCGTAATGTACTATTGTGGAAATTCTCCCTACTAAAAAATCTCAGGTGAGAAATCACCTGATTTCTCAGGTCATTAATCATGCCAAAATCTCATGTGATGATTTTTTTGGTTTTTACACGTTTCAAACCATGCTTAGTCAATTGCGAACTATTTTTGAAAATTTTTCAAAAATTGAACTTAAAAAATTTTTGGTAAAATGAGTCAAAATTTTTTCTAAGACCAAATTTTTAAAAAATTTTTTAAAATAGTTCGCAATTGACTAAGTATGCTTTGAAACGGGTAAAAACCAAAAAAATCGTCACATGAGATTTTGGCATGATTAATCACCTGAGAAATCAGGTGATTTCTCACCTGAGATTTTTTAGTAGGGTTGGGACCAAAAAATTTTAGTGTTAGTTGAATAGTTGCTTGAAATATCTTTCAGAGGTATCCGAAACAATGCTTTATGAAAATTATGAAAGTGGAGGCATTAACCAATCGTAAGCTTTCATATGATGAAAAAAATAAGACTTATAAATTAGTGGAGTGCCTACTTTTATAGTATTATTTACATATTTTCTTTCACATGTGTGGAAACTGAAGCAATAATCTTCTACAAATAAGCACACAATAAATTATTTATATTTTATTATAGTGTAATATTTTATAAATGATAATTTTGTCTAGGAACAACGTAAATTGATTGCTTTAGTTCAAAGAACATTTCGTGGTATAAAACATGAAAAATTTACAATTGGAGTCTACCACATACAAGACGGATCATTTTTTTGTACTAATTCACAAAGAGATTGAATTTTGTCAAACTGTATCAGTTTCTTCTGAAAGAATCTTGAACAGTAGAATAGAATTTCCACCATTTTTAAAACTATTTTGCATCAAATGCTAACAACTATATCATTGATTAAAAAAAAACTAAAAATGAAAGGGAGTTATAATAATACAGGTCTTGGAAAAGGGTATTGAGTAGCAAAAGAAGGAGAACTTCCGACAGAATCTTAACTAACAATTGTGATTGGAAGACTTGCTACATCTAGACTATGAAATTAGTAATGAACATAACTGAATAAGTTCATTTTCGTTAACATTTGGATCTATATCCATAAAATTATTTTCTAGTACTGCGTGCGCTAAATCCGCTTGAAGCGCTCCCTGTTCCGTGTCCTATGTTGCATTTTCTGGCAGAGTATAGTTGACGATTTTTGTGAATTTTGTACACGTATTTCACGTTGGTAAAGCATATAAGTGTGGCAGCCTGCATGCGCGTATACAGACTAATGACATGAGAGATACTATGTACGATGAATCAGTTGCTTTACACTTGGCTTATTCTTGTATATATATATATTTATATATATATATATATATGTGTGTGTGTGTGTGTGTGTGTGTGTGTGTGTGTGTGTGTGTGTGTGTGTGTGTGTGTGTGTGTGTGTGTGTGTATTTCTACATAGCTAGCAAGTTTTTCAGTTTGTGTATATTGTATTAATAATTATTTAATACAATTTTACGTTATAAGTATATTTTTGAAATTGTTTTGGTTTCTTTTTTTTCGATTTATCATTTGGGGAATGCCTAGTTTTACTGATACATAGATTTCGTTTTTTTATTTGAATTATCATTCGCAGAGTGCGTAGCTTTTGTTTAGTATTGTTTTTTAAGGGTATAGATTTCAAGGGGCGGATTTACCACACACGTACTAGAAAATAGTGTTCGATACGCGTGTCCTATATGCCATTTCCCGGCACGGCGTAAGCGCTCTCGCTAAGCTCGAGCGCTTAACCTCACCGTGCCAGAAAATGACTCATAGGACCCTTGTATCGAAAAATTCTATTTTTAATTGTACCAATTTATATAGTTGCAATGTAATTAATCTAAAATTATATCAATAAATTTAATAATTTATATTTAAGTTCCCTGGTAAAAAAAATCAGGTGACAAATCCCCTGATTTCTCAAGTGATTTATCATGTCAAAACATCATGTAATGATTTTTTTTTGTTTTCACACGTTTCTAACCATGCTTAGTCGATTCAGATTTTGTAAATTTTCAGATTTTTGAATTTAGAAATATTTTTGTAAAATTAGTCAAAATTTTTCCTAAGACCAAATTATTTAAAAAATTTTCTAAGTTCCCTGGTAGAAATTTTCATTATAAACCGGTCATATTTTAACCATTTTTTTCAAAAATGATTAATAATTGACCAACAATCACTAGAAAACGATCAGTTTAACTGCTAATAACCGACGGTTAATGCTCAAAAACTAGCAAAATAGAGTCAATCACCAAATAATAATTTTACTAAATATATACTTTATTTATTTAAAAAAAAATCAAATTGAATGAAAATAATCATTTTAAATCTAATTAATAGTGTATTTCTAACGGGATCAGAACAATATATTTCTTTCCTGATCAAATATATTTTTACATTGTAAATTATATCTTTATATTGTACACGTAAATAATCTTTCCTTGACCTGGAGGTCATCCTGGCCACCTGGACATCATCTCCAGGAAGAGAATGATATTTTTGAATTTTCGATTATAATACTAGATGTGCATAATACTAGGTGAGCTAATATTATAATTAAGTATTGAGAAATATGAATCACTTCCTGTAGATGATGTCCAGGTGTCAAAGATGATCTAGGTTGACGTAACATCATCTACGAAAAAGTACAGCTAATAATTAAATTAAATATTTAGAAATTCTAGTCACTTCCTGTAGACGATGTCCAGGTGACTAAAGTGACCTCCAGGTTGATGTAACATCGTCTACGAGAAAGTGCAGTTAGTATCGTAAAGTAGCCTTCAGGTTAACGGAACATAATTTATGAAAAAGTGCAGCTAATATTCAACTAGCATCAGAAAAATTAACCGCTGTGACACGTAAAATAAACGCACTTATTTCAATAAATAATAATGCCGAAAATAATATTACCCGAAATATTGGTGCTATCATTAATAATAACAGTAATAGAACGATTTTTTCCGTGTCTATAAAATTTTAGAATTAGTTTTAATGATGAAAACTTTTTTACGTTTTAGGGTTAGGAAACACGCACAGTCACATGTTCGCAAACGTCTCTCTCTCTCTCTTTCTCTTCTAATACATCTATGCGTATTTAGGCGTAAATGCCTCAATATAAATTTAAAAATGAATATTATGTGGCTAAATCAAACTAAATTTTAAAAGTTTAAATCATCTATTTCTTATATCTTAATTTTAATTATCAAAACTAGCATATGTGTACAGATATATGTCTATATACAAAAATATATGTATATATATATATATATTATTTCACTATCTTTCGATCAGTTTTTGACTATATTCATTGACCAAAAAAAAATGGTTAATAAATGATGAATGACCATTTTTAAATGGTCTATTTTCTACCAGGGTTCTAAATTTAAAAAAATTTTTAAAAACTGTTAAAATAAAAAAAAGGATTTTTTAATGTGAAATACATAAGGAATGTTATTACAATATATTATTAATATTCTTTTTTTATGTATTTTATCAAATTATAGATTATAATCAATTTAATAAATTTAATGGTAAGTAATTCACAAAGTTTAATTAATATTTAAGATTGCTTGTACTTGTGTGAAAAACATTATATATTTTGTTAAATAATTTAATAATAGAAAATAGATAGTCGTAATATTCTAAAGTGTTAAAAAGTTTTATTTCGTGGAAGAGCATATTTACAAATTGATAATTTTATGTATGATTTTATGAGAAAATTATATCAAAGAGTTATAAAATTTAAGCATAAATTATTATATCATAATCTATAGCGAGATCTATAGTTCTTATTCTTTATGCATTCATTCATAAATATGTATGAAATAATTTTATTCTTGTTGCTTATATCTTGTTTTGAAGTCGTAGATTGTTCATAAAATTATTCTATATTAAATTAGTTAAGATAGTTTTTTGTTTTCAAGTCAACTTTAATAGGTTAAAAATCAGTAATTAAATTCAATACAATTATTATACTGTACTCTATATGAATTATAAAATTTTTTGTGAAATATATGATAGCGAATTAAATCTTTTAATTTTCATGTATGCTAAGATGCCCTAATATTAATCTCCAAGTTATTAAATTCCAAGGAAAATCAGGTAATAAAATATCTTGTTTCAAATATTTTATCTTTATCATAAATAAAATTTAAAAAATTATAATATATTTTATAAATAGTCGCAGTGTAATCCATACAATTATGATACTTTTGTTCATAATATTAATCATATAGTAAAACTACGTTACTTATAAAAATTTTATATTCAAAATAATTAATTTAGTAAGTTGGATTAGAATAGTATGAACACAAAAATCAAATTCATCTCATAAAGACTTTGAAGTTCTCTAATAAAAAATAACTGTTACGGTAAATATGCGAAGATGTATTTTTATGTGTAAGAAAATTTTTAATAATTTTTTTGAAAATCGTTTGCAGCTGGCAGCGCTGGCATGAAATTAGTCCATATAGTGATTATTATGAGAATGTATTTTTATTTCTAAAGTTTATGAACTAGATTAATTGAATTTATAACTTAAGAATATTTGCATTATTTAAAGAATTTAACAATTTTATCAATATAATTAATAAAGAATAATTTTAAGATTTAATTTAAAATATTTGATTATGCTCGTATTCGTCTTAGTAAGACCAACGAATATAGACGCTTATAGAAGCGTACTCTTAAATGGGAAATGTCTGCCAAAAATGAGTTACCCAGCTGCTGAGGGCGTCACTAGATCCCATGTATTTTTATATCTATATCAAATTTTTCATATGTATAGATATACAAACAATGTTAAAGTGTTACCCAGCGTTTGGGACGAAAAATTTAACCCAGAAGTATCCTTCTATAAGCGTCTATCTTCTTTGGTAAGACCTCCCATAAGAGCAATGTATAAAGACCCACAGTTCATATTTTGAACACCTCATTTAATTTACATTGTATCTCAGGGCGCCACTTGAGGTCTTACCAAGGCGAATTATAAAAACGTACAGTTGACGGAAACATATTCTATGATTTCAAAATAACTTGATCTTACTGAATGATCCCATCTAATTTTTATTAGTTAATTTTTTAAATGTCAGAAAAAGAACTATCATAGAATATGTTTTCGTCGAGTGTACAGTCAACGGAAACATATTCTATGATAGTTCTTTTTCTGTGATTTTAAAATAACGCGACATTATTGGATCATTCCGTCAGTCCGCTCATTTTTATTGGTTAATTTTTAAATGTGGGAAAAAGAATTATCATAGAATATGTTACCGTCGAGTGTACATTACTACTTATTTTAAGAGATGCAAGTTTTGACTAGTGAAAAAATTTATAGCTGTAAACCATTTTCTTAATTTTTTCGTAATTATCCATTTTTCATATATCCATTTATTTTTTTTATTATCCCTTCTTAAAAAAATGATAAGCCGCCATGTTGAAGCATCTAAAGATCGAATCCTGATTGGTCGATATAGAATAGGCGCCAAAAATTTAATTTTAAAGGGTTTAGATTTTTTAAATAAATAAAAATTCATTTCTAGGCATTGTTTTTAAAGGGTGTGTTCCGAAATTGCTGAAAGTACTGGCCAGTAACACAAGTGGCAACCGCGCAATAAATTTTAGCGGTTTATTTGAATCAACAAATTCAATTCATAAAATTTTATTATATTATTATAGTAAAATTATTAAAAAAATTTTGTTTCGTTAGATTATTAATTACTATTATTTTACTTTATTATATTTTCATTTTTATTTTAGAGTTTAATTTATAGCGAGCTGTTAGCTGTTGAGTTACATCAGTAGAGCATATGCAAATAAAAATCGGCTGATTACTGGGTTGATGATCGAATTAAAGAAAATTTGTGAAAATATAATATAATAAAATATAATAAATAGTATAACCAATCATAATATATGATTATGCAATTAAATTTTATGAATTAAATATTTTAATTAAATTCGTTGATTTAAATAAACCGCTAAAATTTATTGCGCGGTTGCCACTTGGGTTACTGGCCAGTACTGTCAGCAATTTCGGAACACACCCTAAATATAATAGAAGTAACTCAATTCAAATAGATATATTTTATTTTAAACCAAGCAATATTATTTATGTATGTAACCAATATATAGTTTAATGATAAAATATATAACTATGAGCACAAGCAAGGTAACTACCTTTTATTTAAAAATTCCAGTAAAATTGTAAAGACATCAAATAATATAACAATTCAGATAAGTAATTTATTCCTTTATTGCATAAATATTGCTTAATGCAGGTACAATATGTATATATTTTTAATCGTTTTTCATTTAAAAATAAGTATAGTAATAGCAAATAATGAAGATTTGAGGTTATGAAAGTTTTATTATTCTATATTTCTATTACTTAGATTAAAAATCATCAAAGTAACAAAAAAAAGTAATATATTTAAGTAATGTTTTAAAGATAAATTTATGTGCACATTTTAATAAAAAAAATAAGGTTAGAATAAATCAAGATCAAAATTTACTGATAACAATGGATGATTCAATTGACGAATAAATTGTATGTTTATTTTTAATGAAAATTTGAAGAATCTACTTATACGAGTGTGCTATTTCATAATATAAAATACTATTTAGTTAAACTTATTATATTAAATATTAATACATAAATAAATAGAAGTATAAAATGTGTGTTTTCCGTAAATGTAGTTTGAAAATAATTTACACACTGATGAAAGTATGATTATGATTACGGTAGACAGCTTTGTTATAGATTAACACATAAAATTTGTATTACGGTTGACGAACAAGCTATCCCTGGTAGAAATTTTCAGCATCTTTTGGCCAAGCATAGGCCATTTTTTATCAATTTGACCAAAAAATGCTAAAAATCATGGCCAAATACCCTGCTATCTAGCGACCTTTCATGGTGAAAAGTTGACAAAATAATGGTGAATATATTTAATTTTATTATAATATTTTATTTGAAGGTTATGATCACGCTTTTCTGCTAACATCTGCTGTCGCTATATAGATACATAACCTAACAGCTATACACCACGCAAAATGTTTGCAGCACTATACTATCTGCTCACGCGTGATGAATCAAATAACTTATTTATGAAACAATTAATAATATATATAGTTACATTAAAAGAAAAACGAACATTAATTAAAATAAGATATATATATATATATATATATATATATATATATATATATATATATATATATATTATAAATAATATGTAAATTTTAATAATTAAGTTCCAATTTTCTCAACTTTAAAATTAAATCATTCACCATTTTTTCGACAACTTTTTACCAGTGACTGGCTAAAAATTGACTAAGAAAGTTGGCCAATCGTTAATTTTTTCACCATTTGAGATGGTGAATTTTCTACCAGGGATATGTCTATTTTTAATGAAAATTTGAATAATTTACTTATATAAGTGTGCTATTTTATGATATACGATGAATTAATATTTAATATAATGTATTTAACTGAATAGTTTGCTTGTACGAGTGAGTTATTTTATTATATACATTACTATTTAACTAAATATTAATACATGAAATTAAGAAATGGAAAAATAATTTATGTTTTAAGGCGACTACGGAAGTTCGGTTCGATTTCATTTTGTAGTTTACAAATTACTCTTTCAGTTTCTAAATTTTTTTGAATTTTTTAATTTTCCACCATTTATAATAATCCGTAGAATGGTGGAAAATTAAAAAATCTGAAAAATTTTACATATTGAAAGAGTAATTTGTAAACTCAAAAATAAAACCTAACCTAAAATCCGAAGTCACCTTAATGAATAAAGCTTGAAAATAATTAACATGCTGATAAAATTATAACTATAGTAAGCATCTTTTTTATAGATTTGTATATAAAATTTGCATTACAGTTGACAAACAAGCAATATGACAGTATTTTCAATAAAAATTTGAATATTTACTAATATAGGTGTGCTGTTTTATAATATACAATGAATTAATATTTAATATAATATATTTAACTGATTAGTTTACTTATACATGTGGGTTATTTCATAACAGACATAAGCTGAAATAACTTGGGCGCCTATGCACTTTCTACTCAACTGTAGTTACTAGAGCTATCAGACCTGAGTTTCAGCCTGAAAAAAATCAGATTTAAATGTAATTGATAATTTTTTGTTATAATATTAACTAATAAAATTTTTTTTTAGCTTAAATATACATTAAGGGGGCCAGATACTATTAGAAGCTGAAATATATTGCTGAGATATATTGATATAAATTGCTGATGTTTAAAAATAACTAATTTCATATAAAAATACATTCAATTTCAAACATGTTTTGGTTTAAAACATTTTCTATATCTTGAGAATTGAAGTGGTGGTGCTCGTTCAAAATCTGGAACAAAAAACTCTTTACCGCAAGATTTCTTCATGAGTTTTCATTGGATTTACTTGAAATGTTATGGAGATATTCAAAATTATAGTAGAATCCATATAAGTGTATAACATTCATGAAAAATTCAAATAATTAAAAAATTTTTTTGTCCTCAGGCCGCACAATAAATTTTTGTGTCCTGTATACGGAGCACAAAATAGTGTATTCTTGTCCTAGGTCGCAAAAGAAAAATCCTTTTCTCACATATACTATAATGGGTATGCGTTAACGAATAACGTAGACTCAATATATGTGTGAAAGAAAAGAAAAGAGCAAGAGAAAGACATAGTAACAAGTTTCGTGTGTTAAAACATTTTTTTTCTTTTTTAAATAATATTTTTTAATTATAATTTTTATAGTTTAGCTTTGTTTTATATTTTGTTGTAATTTTGTTTAATTTTAATGTTATATTTCAACAATTATTAGTTGTTTTTATAATCGAACTTTTTTTATTCTATTTTTTTTAAACATTTTCTTTCTTTTTTTAAATAATATTTTTTAATTATAATTTTTATAGTTTAGCTTTATTTTATATTTTATTGTATTTTTGTATAGTTTTAATTTTATATTTTAACAATTATTAATGGTTTTTATAATCGAATTTTTTTTAATGCATTTTAAGAATTATTAGTTATTTATTATTTATAATTGAATTTTTTTATAAAATTCTTTTATATTTTAAGAATCATCAATTATTTTTTTATAGGCGGGGGGCTAAGACCCAGCTTCCGCTTAGCGGCCTTCGGTCAAGAAAAAAGTATATGCTGTCACAGCCACCAACGTATCATTCTTGCTCGTGCAGCTGGAGCGGCCTCGCTACGCTCGGCCCCTCAGCACACGGAGAAAAAACGTTATTTCCGTGATATTTAACCGTTAAAATATTGATTATTTATTAGTTCTCGGTCGTTATTTAACTCTGTTCTCTATGGCGTGTTCCGACGCTCCGGGTTTCCGTGGAACTCAGTGAATTCGATGGTGGTGGGCCGACCGGGCGCGGGCTGAGGAGAGGGGAGGGGAGGGAGAGGAGACTAGTTGTGTATTTTCGTGCGCAGTCGTTAGAATACATCGTGCGAGTAGAGTGGGGGTTCTTTTCCTGTCGATTTTTATTGCGAGCCCTTGGTTACTTGTTTCTCTCTCTCTCTCCCTCTCTTCTCCTTTCAAAGCCTGGCTCTGAGTCGGCCGCACCCGATGATTCGAGTGCCCGTGATCCGTGGGTCTCGTAATTTAACATGATGCATCGCCATCTATTAAAAACATGAATATCATCGAAAATCATGTTCTTCGATAATATTCGGTGAAGAATATCATGTAATGATCACTTGAAATTTCTGGAATATAACATGATTTTCTCCTGCACTCGCCAAGAATGATACGTTCTGCGACCTTGACGCATAATATACTATTTTTTAAAATTTTTTTATTAAATGTTAAAAATAATAAGTTGATAAATAAATAGAAATAAATTAATTCAAAATCTGCTGCACTCATATGGATTCTACTATAATTTTAAATATCTCCATAAAATTTCAAGTAAATCCAATGAAAACTCATGAAGAAACCTTGCGGTAAAGGGTTTTTTGTTTCAGACTTTCAACGAGCACCACCACTTCAATTCTCAAGATATAGAAAATGTTTTAAACCAAAACATGTTTGAAATTGAATGTATTTTTATATGAAATTAGTTATTTTTAAACATCAGCAATTTATATCAATATATCTCAGCAATATATTTCAGCTTCTAATAGTATCTGGTCCCCTTAAGAGCATGACGAAGCTGTCCGCTTTCTAATAATATTTCCAATCCTAACTTATGAATAAACGATGCGTTTAATCGAGTTTTTTTTACTACAAAGAAAAAATTTGTAAGATTAAACTCTAGTGCGGACAACCCAAGAAATCCACCAAAATATTATACATACAAAGTTATAATAAAAACTTTCGATGTATCGTATTTTAAGGTTAGGTTTGTCGAGTTTAATATCTAATTTCCAATCAAAGCTCATAAAAAAATAACAAGTCCAAATGATTTTTTATTTTAACAAAAATTATTGTACTAATATAGCTTTAGTGCGGATAAGTCATTATATTTGTTTAATTTATAAATTTAAAAAGATATTGATGAAATAAAAAAAGCAAAACTCAATTGCTGCAGCTCCGACATGCCATTAAATAAAAAAGTTTGATCCATGAATAGTTTTAAAAATCCTTATCTGATGCTTAAAATCCTTTTGATTAGTTAAAAACTTGATTTTGTTTATTTAATAACACTATTCAAAATGAAATAATGTTGTATGTGTATCATGTCTTAAGATTTATGAGTTATAAATATATTTTAATACATTTCTACTTTCTCATAGAGAAAACATTGTATTAATAATAAAATTTTTTCTATTTTTTTATTGATTTGTACATATTTAGACTCGTGAGTCGAAAAAAGTGGTTTCTACCCTGTTAAAAAAAATCAGGCGAGAAATCACCTGATTTCTTAGGTGATTTATCATGCCAAAATTTCATGTAATGATCTCTCACCTGATTTTTTTTTGTAGGGCAGAAAATGTCTGTATGTATGTGAGTGTGTATGTACTCATTACGTCAATTAGATCTCGAAAAGTACTCGACGGATTTCCTTCAAATTTTGCATACAATTTATTTTTTTATCTAACTGGTACGGAAGCTATTGAAGACTGGTTTTCTTGGCGTAGTTTTAATTTTAGAACAATTTAAAACATTTTTTTTCAATTCTAATTAAATTTTTTTTTTTGTATTTTACTTTAAGTACTCGATGGATTTGCTCTAAAATTTGCTTGGAAATTATTTGCGACTACCAAAAGAAAAACTTCTGAAAACTGATTTTCTCAGCGTGGTTTTAATTTTAGATAATTTTGTAAAATTTGCAAAAAAAATTCATTTTTCTTTTATTTTACTTAATCTACTCGATAGATTTGCCCCAAAATTCGCATGCAAGTTATTCGCTGTGGTCAAAAGAAAAAAATTTTTTTAAACTAATTTTCTTAGCGCAGTTTTAATTTTAGAGCATTTTGAAAATTTTGAAAAAATTTTAATTTGAAACCACTTTTTTCGACTCCATGAGTCTAAATATATACAAATTAACGAAAAAATAGAAAAAATTTTTTTCACCGATACAATAATTTTTCTATGAGAAAGCAAAATGAAATCAAAATACTCTAACACAATGAGCTCTATGAGAATAAAGCATTACACCAAAGCACTTGGCAGCGTTTTTGTAAATGCTTAAGTTTAAATAAATGTAATAGGTATATTTATTATTTCCTATAATGCGGTTATGAAGTAGCTAAGTAAAGTCATTTATTTAATAGTCATTAAATATATAAAGATGAAAAAGATGCTTTTGTAATTTTAAATAATGAGGGATTTTTAAACTCTTATTACCAATAATAGTATTTAAAAATTTAATTCAATGTTATCCAAACTAAAGATGTAACGCATATAATAATTTGTGAAAACAATTTTATATGAATGAGTTGAAACAAAATTTAATGCAAAAGTAAAAAATAAAATGTTTTTATTTGTGAAAAACTTTTTGATCTTTTATTGCAAAATTTATAGAATTTTCATACATTATTTTAAAACTCGGAAACTCGGAAATTGATACTGATGAAAATCATTAACGGGAGGTCACGTATCTCTATCCTTTTCTAATCAAAGAAATGATTTTTTTACAAAAATTAATAACTTTAGCAAAAAATGAAGAGAAAGCCGCATCTTGTATCAAAAAAAGCAATATTTTCTTTGATAAGAAAGAATTAATTTGATTGCTTCGTTCTCAAGAAAACCTTGAAAAACCAAATTGTCCACCCTAACCTCTATGATTTAAGTTTTTCAAGGTTTTCTCGAAAACGAAGCAATAAAATTAATTCTTTCTCATCAAAGAAAATATTCCTCTTTTTGATACAAGATGCGGCTTTCTCTTCATTTTTTGCTAAAGTTATTAGTTTTTGTAAAATAATCATTTCTTTGATTAGAAAAGGACAGAGATACGTGACCTCCTCTTAATGAATCAGATGAAATGTTTTTTCTAGAATATTTAAATTCTTTTAATCCTTCCAGTAAATTACATTTGAGAGAAAAATTTATTGTAATGCTTATTAGAAATATAAGTATTAATAAAGGTTCATGCAATAGTGCGAGATTGCAAATTTTAGAATTTTCTAATCATTTATTAAAATGTAAAATTTTGACGGGTGGTATAAGATAATATTTTTCCAAACCGTTGTAGATTATATTGTGAAAATGAATATTCCTTTTACATTTAAAAGAACGTAATTTCCATGTGAATTATCTTTTGCTATGGCGATTAATAAATTACATGGACAAACGTTTGATAATATAATTATTCTTTTAAGGGCATGACAGAGCTCGCTACCTTCTAAAATAATTCATTAATATTTTAATTCCAAGTTCACGAGTAAACGGTGCGTTAGATCGAGTTCTTTCATTACAGTAAGAAAATTTGTAATACTAAACTTGAGTGCGGACAACTTACAGACTTTACCAAAATATCATACATAAAAAGTTATAAACAATTTTTCGAAATATAGTATTTTGAGGTTAGGTTTATCGAACTTGATATCTAATTTCCGTTCCAAGCTTATAAAAAAATAACAAGTCCAAATGATTTTTTATTTTAACAAAAATTATTGTATTGACATAGCTTTAGTGCAGACAAGTCATTACGATTGTTTAAATTTACGAATTTAAAAAGATATCAATAAAATAATAAATGCAAAAATCGTGTCCAGCAGCTCCGACATCCCGTTAAGGAACTGAACACGGTTAAAAACAATTGCGTAGTCTGTTAATTTTTTTTTCTGTTACTAAATTGTCTGTTGAAGTAACAAACAAGGATGTGACGATTTAACAGACTTAATGTCAGTTGATTCTGAAAATGCCCGTAACAAACGACTAGAACAGATAGTCCAGGGGCAAACTACATAAGTCTTGGTCGATCGAGGTCCTCAATTCTATCCAGGTTTTTTTTATGTATTTTGACCAGCTGAATCCGAACTTTTTTGGGTAGAAAGTCTGAAAATGGCGCATTTAATAATTATTAACAATTTTTATAAACAAATTATAAAAATGCGCTTAAAAAAATTTTATCATATTTTTTAGTTCATTTTGAGATAAAAAGGTTCTCATGAACATATTGCTAAAATGCACTGAATCGGCAGAAAACTAATCGCAAAGTTTGAAAAAACGCGATTTTTCAAAAAACAGTACTTTTTTTTAACGATTGAGAAGCGGTCGGAACCATTTGCCGCTTGGTGGCACTGCAAGTGAGAGAAGAATATAAAATATTTTTTATACACGGATTTACAATTTATTAAGACAATAATATACCTCTAATATTGTCAATAACTCTTGCCATATATATGTAGAATAATTATTGATGCTAATCTTGTTTGAAAAGTCTAAAATATTTTTGTAAAGCGAAAAATTCTGCGCATAATAGAGTCGATGTAAACATGTGTATATTTCTTCAGTGCGACAGAGAAAGTAATACCAAAGGTCGCTAACTACTGTAATCTTTAAGTTTATATTTTAATAAACAATTTAAGCTATTGTGAGTTAGAATGAAATCAGTAGAAGCTGATCCATTGGGTGTAAAGTTTTGAAAAATCGCGTTTTTTCAAACTGCGATTTTTTTCTACCGATTCAGTTCATTTTAGCAATATGTTCATGAGAACCTTTTTTACTCAAAATGACCTAATAATAACATAAATTTTTTTTTTTTTTTTTAAAAACGCATTATTATAATTTGTTTATAAAAATTGTTAATAATTATTAAAATTATATCATTGTAAATGTCACGAAAGCTATTCATTAGACAATGAATATTATATTATAAACGAATATAATATTGTATAAGATATAATAAAAAACGTTCTTTCTAATATTTCTTGAGTTCTTGTGCATTTATTAATTTAAACGTGAATTTAAAAAAATAAAACTATATATAAAACGTGTATGTATGTGTACGGAAAACAAGACCAAAAAAAGTTTTAGTACATTGACAGACAATGTTTGTAATTTATAAGTAAAATTTTAACAAACATTTGTTTGTTAAATCCTTTAAAGACATTTTGTCTGTTAAAGTAACGCACATTTTTGTCTGTTAACTGGTTTTAACAGACTTTGTCTTTAACCTTTTAAGGACGGGACTGGTCGATATTTCGACCACTCAAGTATCATAATATTTTTGAGTGTTTTAACATAATATTGTCCTCAAAATCACTCAAAAAAAAATGATACTTAAGAGGAGGTCACGTATCTCTGTCCTTTTCTAATCAAAGAATTGAGTTTTTTATAGAAACTAATAACTTTAGCAAAAAATGAAGAGAAAGCCGCATCTCGTAATAAAAAAAGCCATATTTTCTTTGATAAGAACGAATTAATTTTATTGCTTCGTTTTCAAGAAAACCTTGAAAAACTTAAATCATAGAGGTTAGGGTGGACAATTTAGTTTTTCAAGGTTTTCTTGAAAACGAAGCAATAAAATTAATTTTTCCTTATCAAAGAAAATATTGCTTTTTTTGATACAAGATGCGGCTTTCTTCATTTTTTGAGAAAGTTATTAGTTTTTGTGAAAAAATCATTTCTTTGATTAGAAAAGGACAGAGATACGTGACCTCCTCTTAAGTGGTCGAAATATCGACCAGTCCCGTCCTTAAAAGGTTAATATTTCTAACTGTGAATAAACTAATAGCCACAGCTGTTTCAATTTTTCTTTATTTCTATAAGAGAAAAAACGACTTTTCTCCTCTATTTTTTAGAGAGGCTTCTTCAGGTGCTAAAAAATAAAATTTAATAACAACTGATAACAGTTTCTTAATGATTAAAAATTTCTAAATTCATCAACAATACATTAAAAAAACATCACCTAAACCAATACATTTTAGGCGTAGCAATAAAAATAAAAAATGAAACTTACAAGTATTAAACATGTGGTATTACATAACTGTCAAACTATTTTTGTTTTATAAAAATATATAATAATAGATATTTCTATTAATAATAAAAATTTTCGCAAGTTATACAAATCTTTAACATAGGTAATTTTGGTGAGTTACGTTTGTACAAAGTGACTATCAAGTGTGTTCCTTTATGTACTTGGTATTTGATTCAAGATTTTGACTCACATAAATGAATTTGATTTGATTATATTTAATCTAATTTAACAATTATTGCGTTTTATTGTAAATGACTTATTCTTGAAACTGTTTTATCAGAAAAATTAATTTCTTTTTAATAATTCAACTATGTATTTATTATATACGTTGTTTAATTTTTCAGTGTCGTGTATTATTGCAATTTTCATATTTTTTAATATGTATCATTTTTGATAGCAATCTTTTTTGATAATTGTATTCAATGTCTAATATGCTTGAGGTTCCTATGTTTGTATCAAAGCTATGGTCAGAATTTTTACAGTGTGTAAGCAGCGCAGATTTGTCTCTATTATGTTTCAAATCACTTTCATGTTGTAAATACAGAAAAATTGAAACAAATACTGCTATTAGTTTATTCAGTTCTTTAAAAAAATTTTTAGCTGTTGTCAGCTGCTCAAGAATAATATAATTATTCATTGATGAAGAGAAGTTTTAGATCATGGTCAGTTATATCAGAGATTAGTAGAGATCGCCGATGAGCATAGGCGAGAGCGTGCACGTTAAAATTCAATGTAAACTACTGCCGCCACATGGACAAATGCCTGAACTATACGCGCAAAGCCCCTCCACGTCTACACGCGCGTAGAGAAGCAAGCGAGAGGGGAGGAGACAAACACACGAAACACGCGGCTTCCAGTGGCGTAGGTAAATTTACGGCAAACCCGCTTTAGCTTGTTTTCGCCGCGATACTTTATAGCTTTATTTCAATGCGATTAACCGTCCCGAAAATTTGTTGATTTATTTTTATTTAAAACAGATACATATTTTATAATAAAAATCATTAAAGTAATCAAACAAATAAATAATAATAAATAAAATCTTTTGGGGGGCGATGAACATATGTAACTTTTTACTCTGTTGAACTAATGTATGCGGTGGCTGTGGTCACTAAGTTTTTACGCACCTCGCCGTTATTCTAATTTTGCCAAGTTCAAACCCGATGATCCTCCTATTTTTTTTTTTTTTTATGTTTTATTTTTGAATATTATATATTTTTATAATCAATTTTTATAGCGGAAAAAATAAAATTTAAAATTTATTTAAGACCTTAAATTCTATTTTATTTCAAAAATATAAAAAAATATATTTACAGATAGGGATAGAAAAAAATTTTATTATCAATATTACATGGATATATAACTTATATCAATATGAAATAAAAACGTAGCTAGTTCTGTAATTTTTTCCTGCTGAATAAAAAATATTAAAGATTGAAAAAAATTATTATAAATTATAGTTGTTTTTTATTCTCACTCAATTGCGAATAATAAAACCTTTTTTGTTCTTTAAAAAAAGGTTAAAAAAAGACATTTTTAACTCATTTAATAAAAATAGAAAATAAATATGAATAAATCTAATTTCATTTGAGAAAAGTAAAATAATAAATGAATCTGAAAAAATAAATAATTTCACGAATGTAAACTTTATTAAAGCGCATTTTAAATAAAAATTACATTGAATATCATTAATATTTTAAAAATTGGACTTTTTCTTCTTTCTTTTATTAAATATCATATTTTATAATATCATTGATTTTTATTTCCAAAACAAAAAATTGTTTTAACAAATATAATAATTTATGTTCTCACAAGACAGATTAAATAAAATTTTCATTACATTTTAAATAGCTTAATTCTTTTCGTCTCTTAAAAACTGGCATTTTCTAAACTTATATAGGAGCTTGATAACATTATTTTCAATTTATTTAATAAAAATTCGACATAAAATGTTGATAAACATCATTTTATTTTAGACACATAAAAAAATGAAGGAATGCTTTTATTAAAAGTACATTAATATCAGTATATCTTTTTAATATCATTTCTTAGTATAACAGGAAATATCTTAATATCAGGTTTTAAATGTCTTTTATTGAATTAACTGAATATAAATTTATAATGTCGATAATTTGATTTGGGAAAAATGAAACTTTACGAAACCTTGCAAATTTCACGGAGTGCGTGTTTTAAATGAAAATGACTTTAAATTCTATTTTATTTTTAAAAATTTTACATTGAATTTTAAAATTTCCAAAAATTAAAAAAATAGATTTCAATTTTTTTTTGTATTTATTACAATGATTCAAAACTTTGAACCATAATATGAAAAACATTTAAAATTTTTTTCAGTTTTATAATTAATTAGGCAAAAATTGTATCTATGTTTTTAATGTTTAAAAATAGCAGTTTATTTATTAAATATATATTTTTTTATGTTTTGACGTTTATTTTATCTTTTTAAAATATATTTTTACTGTTATTTAGGATGAATGTAATAAAATGCATGAATACTTTATTATATCATAAATAATGTATTTAAATACAATATTCCAAAAAAATGAAGAAATAAATTATTCAAATAAACAAAATTTAATCATAAAAACGATGTGCAGCATGCAACGTGTTCGTCCTTAAAATGCTCATTTTACTAATTTTGTTATTTAATAATCAAAATCGTTTAGATAATTAAAAAATGAAGTTTGGGGCAAGAAAGCGATAAAAATATGTTATTTGGTTTAAAGAAAAAACGTACAATAGCTGTGTTGCCTAAATTTTAGGGTACGTTGCAACAATTAAAAATTTTTCCAAGTTAAAATCTTATGCTTTGCCTTTTTTTATTAAAAAAAATTAATAATATGCTTAAAAATAAAATTTGATACAATACAATAAGAAATATTTTTGACAAAAAATATTGACCTACAATACAGCCGTTTAAAATAAAATAACTGTCAACTGCAAGCATTTTCTAAGCATGTGCTAATTAACGCTTTTTTAAACATAAAATTTTTAATTCAGACTTACTGTTTTTTGCATCACAAGTATTAAAAAATTAAAGCTTTTTTCATATCCCCAAACGCTGTTAAATGCAGAATTTGAATACAAAAAAAATTTTAAATAAAAAAATTTTCTTAATAATAAATATTAACAATAAAAATTTTAAAAACTTTTTTTTTAAATATAGATTATTTTCTTAATTTGAATGTAATGAAAATTTTTATTTGATATTTATTTTATCTTCTCTTTTTAAATTCTTCTTTATTTTATAGATCCATTTCATATAAGTAATTTGTGGAATTGATTATTCTGACAGATTTTCTTTTAGAATTGTAGCCAAAGCTCATTTATTTTGATTTTTATGAAGTAATAAAAACATTGTATTTTATATATTTTGAAGATAATAAGTTTATAAATATAATATAGTTATATAACGTTTATAAATATAATTTATAAATAGATCAAATAAATTTATGCATAACATTTAAAAAGAATTTATAAAATATTAATTAAATTCTAAACATAAATAAATTAATAATATACTTAAAGAGAGTATGTAATTTGAAAATTGTTTAAAACCTTATGAGAAACATGTTTCATAATAGAAAATGTTAAATAGAAAGTATTAAAACATAATAATAAAATAAAAATGTTTAAGACATTAATAATAAATCTAAAATAGCATAAAAAAATAAATGTTCTTGAATAAAGTTCAGAATTTGGCATTTTTTAACGAAAGGGATAATATGTTTTGAATAAACATTATATAGAGTTTAAATTAAGTTCACAAAAATTTTACAAAAAGAATTACGAAATTTAATTTGAATGAAAAATTTTCAAATGAACGAGGAGAAGAAAGGTCCCTATCTTCGGAAAACGAATTTGGTTGAAACTAAAGAATCTGATTTTTTATGAAAAAAATTAAATGAAAAAAGGTTCCGGATATAAAAATACCGATATTTCATAAAAAATATAGTGAAAAGAAACGCTTATCGGAATTTGAATAGCCAAACAGCTAAAATTCTTACTACAAAATGTGTGATAGATCAAAGAAAGTACTTAAATATATTAATTTAAGCTATATTGCATCAAAAAAGGTTATGTAGTTCAAAAGTTACGAATTACAAACGATCAAAATATACAAGTGAAATAGAGTAAAAAATTTATCATATATTATATGCTAAAACTATTAGCTAATATGTAATAATTTTTAATTAAGCATAACTTTTTAATCACATTAAGCTTTTTTAAGCTAATAAGGCTTAAATTAAAGTATTTAATTTGTACTTTTTTAATATTTTATACATTTTTCTGTAAGATTTTTAGTTATCCGATCATTTAAGTTCTTACGATAACTTCTTTTCATTATATTATTGAAAAATGTGTATATCTTTGTCTCTGAAATCTATTTAAGCAAAAGAAAAAATACGGGTTAATTTTTTTCATCACTCAATCATATCTTGTAGTTTTAACCGAATTTGTTTCTTGAAGGTGGAGATGATTTCTCCTTATGAGTAGGCTTTGATCATTAGTTATTTAAATATGAAAAAAATATTCATACTCAAGATATAATTGCCTAATTAATTATTACAAGTACTTTAAATGAACTTTCAGTTTAAAATTTCAAAATTTTTTTTTTGTATTATATTTGTATATTTGTTAGAAAAAATTTATAGTATTGGAAAAATTTCAAATTTAGTAAATGTTTAGGTGCAATATCAATATAATTAACATTTTATTTAAAAAAATACAACAAAATAACGTTTACCACATACATTTAAAACTGTTTTAATAATAAAATTATAAGTAAATTATTTTTTTACATATCGTCGGCTTGGATTAAAATTCGGCTACTTCAAAAAAGTTTTTAGGTAAATTTTAAAATGAAAATTTCAATAAAAAAATTTATAAAGAATATAAATTTTTTTAATAATGAAATGTATAATTCTATGTAATGAGACAATTTGAATAATGAAGTACATATATTTAATGTAAATTTGACGAAAATTTTTTTTGTTTCAAAGCATACAAAAATTTTACGTTAAGTTTACGTACTTATGTGATACGATTTCCAATGAAAATAATTTTCACAAATTACACAAAACAATGCAATACTATCAAATATATTATTTTCAAATTTTATTAAATCATATTTGAAAAGTAACTAAACAAATCCATCTTTAAAAAATTAAACGAATACATTTTATTTTTCAGTTAACTTTATAATATTATAAGAAGCTTTGAAAAAATTGTAATGCATTCTTTTTAGTGAATACTTTAAAATACCTACTTTTTTGGATTTTCTTACGACATTTCTTTCTAAATATACGATAGTTTTTTGCAACAGGTTTTTTTTTAGATTTTCATTTAGTTCGATAACACATAGCAAATTTATAAGCAGTATTATAATTACATTTTTTTGTAATTATAAAAATTAAACCATTATTTTAATAAATATTTTTTTAACACCAATGGTATTTAGCGTAATTTTTATTTTATGCGCTTTGATGAAGTTGACAACAGTTTTTAAAAAATATGCTTAATTCTTCCTAAAACATTCCTTAATTCTTTTATTTATTCTTTTACTATTTTTTTATTCATTTCAAGTTAAATTTTTGTTAAATTAATAAAAAAATAATAAAAATATTTAATTTACATAACCATAATAAACGATTTAAACATATAATAAACAATTCGGAATTGATTTTTAAAGATACATTTAATAATTTTTAATATTTTTTAATTGGAAGAGATGTTTCCCTTCATCTGTCATTCTTAATTTTTTCTCATAAAGTTTTAAAGATTTAAAAATCATATACATTTTGTTAATAGTCAGATAGCTCCTCCATCAGCTATAATTTGTTGTTTATTAAAAAGGCGGATAATCTTTTGAAACTTTAAATGAGTTTTTATTCCATATGTTATTACTGTAAATTTTCAAATAGCCTCGCCGATCATTTCTTTAAGATAATCTCATCTAAAGAATGACCACTTTGGGTCTCAATAAACTGTTAATTAATAAAATCAGTATTGTGTGTTTATTTAAAATTCATATAATTTCAGCTTGAAGAACCGTTCAGCTCTTTATTATTAAAGTACTAATTTGCATGACATTTTCAATTTTTAAAGTAATTTTATTACAAAATAGTAATTAACGGAACGAGCAGTCAGATAAGATGCAAAATAATTATTTTTCTGAAAGAATTTTCAATTTTTCTTAAATAATTAATCTCTGTGTAACATAAATTTAAAAAGCGTTTATGTATTTTGTGAAAAATTGAGATTTTTCGTCTTTTAAAGTTTGTAACTGTTGAAATAAAATGTTATTTTTTAAAACTTAATTAAAAAGAATGTTATCATGCCCCTATATAACTTTAGAAAATGTCACTTTTTAACGGACAAAAATAATTCAACTATTCAAAATTTAGTCAAAATTTTGTTTAGTCAAAACTGAAAATTATTACGTTCGTTAAAGAGAATCATCAATTTTTTTGTTTTGAAAATAAAAATCAATGATATTATAAAAATATGATATTTAATAAAAGAAAGAAGAAAAAGTCCAATTATTAAAATATTAATGATATTCAATGTAATTTTTAATTAAAATGCGCTTTAATAAAGTTTATATTCGTGAAATTATTTATTTTTTCAGATTCATTTATTATTTTACTTTTTTCAAATGAAATTAGATTTATTCATATTTATTTTCTATTTTTATTAAATGAGTTAAAAATGTCTTTTTTTAACCTTTTTTTTAAAGAACAAAAAAGGTTTTATTATTCGCAATTGAGTGAGAATAAAAAACAACTATAATTTATAATAATTTTTTTCAATCTTTAATATTTTTTATTTAGCAGGAAAAAATTACAGAACTAGCTACGTTTTTATTTCATATTGATATAAGTTATATATCCATGTAATATTGACAATAAAATTTTTTTCTATCCCTATCTGTAAATATATTTTTTTTATATTTTTGAAATAAAATAGAATTTAAGGTCTTAAATAAATTTTAAATTTTATTTTTTCCGCTATAAAAATTGATTATAAAAATATACAATATTCAAAAATAAAACATAAAAAAAAAAAAAATAGGAGGAACATCGGGTTTGAACTTGGCAAAATTATAATAACGGCGAGGTGCGTAAAAACTTAGTGACCACAGCCACCGCATACATTAGTTCAAAAGAGTAAAAAGTTACATATGTTCATCGCCCCCCAAAAGATTTTATTTATTATTATTTATTTGTTTGATTACTTTAATGATTTTTATTATAAAATATGTATCTGTTTTAAATAAAAATAAATCAACAAATTTTCGGGACGGTTAATCGCATTGAAATAAAGCTATAAAGTATCGCGGCGAAAACAAGCTAAAGCGGGTTTGCCGTAAGTTTACCTACGCCACTGGAAGCCGCGTGTTTCGTGTGTTTGTCTCCTCCCCTCTCGCTTGCTTCTCTACGCGCGTGTAGACGTGGAGGGGCTTTACGCGTATAGTTCCGGAATCGCCACAAGGATCGTCATGATCGAATTCGGCACGTTTTATTAACACGGCATTGGCAATCTCTACTTATCTCTGGTTATATGCTGCGATGTCTAGAGTTTGATCTTATATCCTACATGCCAAAGAACTAATATAAATATTGAAAATTATGAGTGTAAAAAATTATATTAAAAATTTTTTTTAATTTAATTTTTTTATTTTTTGATGACATATTAAAGGCACTTCGTCCTGTTTGATTTTAAGGTTCATAATTTTAGTTTTTATTTAATATTAATTTTTGATAGATGACCACTCATCATTTTTTTAAAAACAATAAAATTGCTACTAAAGTAATTTCGTTTATTAAAATTACTTATAATGTTTATAGATGTTATTATATCCATAGTTGACCCTAGAGTATAAATTTGTTGCGCGCTTCACGCGCATGAATGTCGCTAGTATATATAAAAAATGCATCCTGAATTGAAGCGCGCCATTTTGAAATTGATTGGTGCCATCTTGGAATTCTCAAATCGAAAATCTTGAAATTTTTAATTGCTTATAAATGATTGTTAAATGATGATGCAAGGAATCACGAATTAGATTATTTAATGAAATTTGAACTGATGAATGACGGAATGGAATGTATACATTTTTCGCGTATTGGTGTTTATATTCGTTCCGAAATCGTTACATGTTTAGATTTGTGTATTTATTTGTGTCTTCGTGATTTTTACTTTTAGTAACAAATTCAAAATCTTCAATTGTAAATAATAGTAGAATTGTAATATAATTAATTACTAGCAACAAGCACCTCACTCGCTATAACTCGCTTAGTCTTATTTTTAATTTATTCATATGGAATATACATTTTCAGTAATTTATTTATAAATAAAGTATACAAAATTTTCTTATTTTTACATTCAGACTTGAAAATATTGAACGCTTGAAGATGATGGAAATAAACAAATAAATATCTGGAGTGGAGCCTGTGAACAA
Organism: Anastatus disparis; assembly: GCA_017163975.1. Lineage (NCBI taxonomy): Eukaryota > Metazoa > Arthropoda > Insecta > Hymenoptera > Eupelmidae > Anastatus > Anastatus disparis. Next base: position 1,379,769 of record JAFFSR010000271.1, on the reverse strand, counting down.
ATATTTAAAAAAAATGCTCCACTGAAGAATCCCATGCAACAAAATACAGGCTTGCATGAAATGCAATGTTCAAGTGTATTTTTATGTATATGTGCAAGGGCGTGTGTGCATATATGCAAGTGCAAATGTATATGTGTGTATGTGTAAGTGTGTATATGTATATGTGCAAGTGCAAATGTGTATGGGTATATGTGTGTTTATGTATATATGTCTCTGTATGTGTGCATATGTAAGTGTGTATATGTATGTTCACTGTCTTCCATTGCAAAATTTAGTGTACGTATAGTATATATGTGAGAACAAATATACATATACATAAAAACAAACATACATATATATGAATTTTTACTGGATCGTTACAAGATCACGTTTCGTTTTTTATTTTATTTAAACTTGGGTGTAATTACATTTTTAGTTTTTGTTTCAACTCGTCAGCTAAATAATTTATTCTTGACAATTTTATCGTCTGAAATGTAACAGAATATTTCCTAATCGTTTGAACGTGTCCTATGACCGTGAGACCGATTTCTTTATCATGATGCAATTTTATATTTTACACAGGAAATATTGTTATATGATAGGTTACCATTATAATTTTTAATTAATTTTGTTTTATATTTAAGTGAAAGAAATATATCATTAAAAGCGCAAATTACGACTAAATTTTAATGTTGATTCCAACATGAAATTAGTTTACAAAAATACGCAAATCCGGAGAACCGTAGAAAAAAGTGGTATCGCTTCAATATAATACCAGCAAAAAATACCGTCCACTCCTAACGTCGCACGGTTAGATTTTCATGTATTATATATTATTATAAATGAATTAGTCAATTTTCAGATAAACAAGAATTGTCCTAATTTATTAACATTTATATTGCAATTTTGTACTGAATTTAATTTTTGTATTGCTATTCGCACCAAAAGTTTACATAATAGGGGTATGTAAGTCGACTGTTCTTCTCATTGTGGTAACATGTCGAAAAAAAATAGGACGCTGTGTATGTATTCTAGGTAGAATAGGTGACAATTCGCTCGATGACGCTCCGCCCGCGGGACAGAACCGGCAGTGTTACTACAACACTTTTTTGGAATACTCGATGCTGCATATAAGAATAGTACTATAGATGTTATACACAGCAACACATAGAGATTAAACATACGTAAACTTATACCCGTGTATTAAATAAACTATACGTATGAAAGGTAATAATTCTTTTCTTTTTATAGTAAATGTTGTGAAAAAAGATCAGAATATTAAATTTTACCAGACGAAATTTTTTCAAAAACTTTATTAATATACTAAACAAAATTAAAAATAATATATTTATTTTTCATTACATTTACCGTAAAGGACGTAATTCCTGATCAGGGCGTAATTTCTGATCATTATTTATTATAAATCATAATCTATAAGATTTTAGTAGGTAAAACTTTTTTTTAATTTATGAGAAAAAATAGATTGAGCGTAAGAAATGCTTCGTTTGTGTGAAAAAGAAATATACTTTTACTTTTTTACATGTAAATATGTGATCAGAAATACCTCTTAAGTGATCAGAAATTACGTCCTTCACGGTATGTTTCAACAATTCATTAAAAAACTTTTTTCTTTAAAATATTTAATTAAAAAATATTTGTCAAAAAAAATATACAAAAACTAATTTTTTTAGTTATTAAAAGATATTTCTGCTAAAACATGCATTACTGATAAATGTGATACTAAGGGTAACAGTTTGTTTAATAAATTCTGTCCCTCTGGTCTCATTGATAGAAACTATCTCAGAAACTAATAAATTGAAGTATATCATCAAGTATACGTTGTCAACATAGAAATCAGATAATTTTTTTTATCATTAGAAAGAAGATTTGAAATAATTTATGTATGAAATTTAATATTTAAAATTTGTTTTTGGACATTGTTAATATTTGTTTGACAAAGATGACTCACGATTATAATAAAAAAGAAAAATTAAGACCTGGACTCGATTTTGTTGTATGTGTTTATAAATAAGAGATTCTTATAAAGCATAAAAATGTCATTAAAGGTTTAGAAATAAACAATAACGAAAAACGTAAAAGCATTTTAAAAAGTATTATGTATTAAAATTGCATGAATTCCTTAATTTTTTTAAAATAATAAACTACCCACATAGTATGAAACGTTTCTGAAAAAAAACATGAAATGTTTTAATGAAATATTTCAGAAAAGTTTTCCTAAGATTTCCAAAATATTTCCAAAATATTTCAAAGAAACATTTCATGAAATTTTTTGTAATATCAAAAAAACATTATAAAACGATAATATGAAATATTTTAAGCAATGTTTACAAAATATCATAGAAATCTTTTATGAACTGTTTCTAAAAAAGATTTTCGAAATGTTTCTTGAATCATTTTGTAAAACATTTCTAAAATGTTTTGGAATCGTTATATTGATTAATTTAGTATCAGGATGAAAACGTTTCAAGAGAGATTTCATAAGCATTTCAAAAACATTTCATGAAATGTTTTTTTGAAATGTTTCTTATATGATTCCAGAAACATTTCACGAAATGTTCTAAGAAATATCCTGGAAAGGTTTTTTAGAAACATTTCATAAAAGAACAACAAACATAAAAACATTTGATGAAAAATTTCCAAAATATTTACGAAATGTTACATAAAAGATTTATAAAATTTATAAATATATTTCACGAAATGATTGTGTTATCTTTTGAAAAGATTTCATGAAATTTTTCTTGAATCGTAATACTAAATTAATCAATATAACGTTTTCAAAACATTTCAGAAATGTTTTACGAAATGTTTCAAGAAACATTTCGCAAAGGTTTTTTAGAAACATTTCATGACAGGTTTCCAAAATATTTACTAAATGTGGCATAAAAGATTTATAAAATTCCCTAGTAAAAAATAAACCACTTTTTGGCCATTTTTGCTGGTCAACGCGTGTTAAAATGACACTTATCTAGAAATTCTGTAGCGTTTTCAGAATTTTTAAATACATGTCATTTTAACATTTGCTGAACAACGAAAATGGCCAAAATATGGTTTATTTTCTATCAGGGTTCATAAATATATTTCACGAGATATTTGTGTAATCTTTTGAAAACATTTCGTGAAATATTTCATGAATTATATCAGAAATTTTTTGAAAAAACATTTCATGAAATGTTTTTGAAATGTTTTTAAAATGTTTCTTATAAATATTTCCTGAAATGTTTTAAGAAATATTTTATACGGTGTGGGTAACATTTAGAATTCATCTGCGTGATGACGTCTTTTGGTTTTGACTTTCTTTTCTTTGCTCTTAGTACATGGCTGCACGGAAAAAGGTAAATACCATTAAAATCAATACTACACGTAGTATGTATTATTTCTGTGATAAAGTATTGAAAAAAAATGTAATAGTGTAATTTTAATCAATACTATACTTCAAATTTTAACTACTAATGCTGGCATAACTATATTACGAACTGAGTGCATGAATTTCCGCTACGTAGTACCTATTTTTTCGGTACTAGGACTGATATTTCACCTATCCGATCCAGGGGTAAAATTTTGCAGAGAATATAATTGCTATATATAGAACTGATTTTCCCATACTAGAATTAAAAATTGATGATTCTAAAATCATTTTTATAATATACAACCCTTTTAAATTACTAATAATTAATTTTCAACTTAACAGGATGTCAGAGCTGTTAGAATCGATTTTTGCTTTTTTTATTTTGTTGACATCTTTTTAAATTCATTAATCAAACAAATATTCTAACTTATCCGCACTATAGCTATGTTAGTACAATCATTTTTGTTAAAATAAAAAGTCATTTGAATTTATTTCTTTTATAAACTTAGATTGAAAGTTAGATCAAGCTTGACAAACCTAACCTCGAAATACTATACATCGTAAGTTTGTATATAACTTTTTATGTATAGCATCTCGGTGGATTTCATGAGTTGTCCGCACTCAAGCGTAATCTTACAAATTTCTTTATTGTAGCAAAAAAATTCATCTGCTTTTTCCCGTTTATAATAATCAACTCAAGTTTAAAATTAATAATTAGTAGTTTGAAATTTTTACATATTATATGATCGATATTATATTTATTGATTGCTAAAAATTTATATACAATTTAATGGTTTTTACATTATGATAAATTAGCTGTATTGAAGTTTCATATTCGACAGCGCCGCAGTAAATATTGTATAGGTACTATGTTAGTAAAAGATAATGTAGTCCCGTAGTACGGAAAAATTCGGTACTATACCACACAATTCTTGGGACGAGTCGCGTTAAAAAATGTACTTATATAGGTCGTTTTAAAATATATACTGAGTATCAATTAAAAAACGACTAGTAATATTCTTTCTAGTACTGACTCAAATTAGTACATTCTTTTCAGGTATTTTCCTTTTTCCGTGTGCTTCTTCTTGCAAGCGGTAGGAGTGCTTCTAGTCTGATATATAAGAGAAATAAGAATCTTGAATGACAACTAAAATGTAATGCTTGCGATATCTTAGATAGGTTCACTGCGTATGCAATAATTATATAAAGTGTGATAATATTACGTTGCTGATGTACACTGAGAAAAAAATTTTATCAAATCAACTGAAATGTTATTGATTTAACAGATCTGCTGGATATCTGACTGAGAGAAGATCGGAGTACCTCCTAGTATGCAAATGTAGGTATTGTGCTGAAATGAGCTATTAGCGCTCGCACTTACAATAGGAGTAACAGATATTCCGATTAGAATACAAGATACATTTGCACAGATTTGCGACTGCACTTGTCTATCGGTATAGCAGGCATTATCTATGGTGACGTTTCCGTTACTCTTTTAAGGCGACTTCGGATTTTAGGTTAGGTTTTATTTTTGATTCTACAAATTGCTCTTTCAATATGTAAAATTTTTCAGATTTTTTAATTTTCCACCATTCTACGGATTATGATAAATGGTGGAAAATTAAAAAATTCAAAAAATTTTAGAAACTGAAAGAATGATTTGTAAACTACAAAATGAAATCGAACCGAACTTCCGTAGTCGCCTTAAAACAGAGCAAGCTTTTTTCTGGAGTAGCAAGAAAAGTCGCGTATAATTTTTTTTGCAAAGTGTATACAATGTGTAATTGAAAAGTGATTGATTTATTGTGAATAATGGAAGATTTTTTCAACAAACATCAAGTCGTGCTGAACGAAGATATAAAACAATTATTTAAAGCAGGTAATTTTTTCAATTAATAACCTACCGAGTTTAATGTTTTCTTATATAGCAATGCTTATAAATACATTTTGTACTACATGCGCACTCGTTTAACATTATAATAACTGCAACTTGAACTTATTGCGTTTTTTTAATTAGTATTTTATAATAATATATTATTAAGTAATGCGTAATATCATCAATTTATTTTATTTCTATATTATTGATTAAGAGGCGGTCGGAACCATTCGCCGCTTGGTGGCGCTGCGGTCAGGTGAGAAAAGAATATAAAATATTTTTTATACAGCAATTTAAAATTTACTGAAATAATAATATACTTTTAATCTTGTCATTTCCTCTAGCCATATATATGTAGAATAATTATTAAGAGGAGGTCACGTATCTCTGTCCTTTTCTAATCAAAGAAATGATTTTTTTACAAAAACTAATAACTTTAACAAAAAATGAAGAGAAAGCCGCATCTTGTATCAAAAAAAGCAATATTTTCTTTGATAAGAAATAATTAATTTGATTGCTTCGTTCTCAAGAAAACCTTGAAAAACCAAATTGTCCACCCTAACCTCTATGATTTAAGTTTTTCAAGGTTTTCTTGAAAACAAAGCAATCAAATTAATTCTTTCTTATCAAAGAAAATATTCCTTTTTTTATTACGAGATGCGGCTTTCTCTTCATTTTTTGCTAAAGTTATTAGTTTCTGTAAAAAACTCAATTCTTTGATTAGAAAAGGACAGAGATATGTGACCTCCTCTTAATATTAATCTTGTTTGACAAGTCTAAAATATTGTTATAAAGCGAAAAATGCGGCGCGAGGTAGAGCCGACGTAAACATTAGTATACATATTCTTTAGTATTGCTCTCTCTGATGCACTAAAGGAAGGTGCACGCATGTTTACATCGGTCCTACGTTGCATCGCATTTTTCGCTTTATAACAATATTTTAGACTTTTCAAACAATAAGTATTAATAATTATTCTACATATATGTGGCTAGAGGAAATGACAACATCAAAAGTATATTATCGTCTCAGAAAATTGTAAATAGCTGTATAAAAAATATTTAATAGATTTCTCTCACCTGACCGCAGCGCCACCCTATATGTAGCGGCGAATAGACCCAACCGCCTTTTAATATGCATTTAATAATTGATAAAATTATTTAGTTCAATTAAAGTTGAGAGGAGGTCACGTATCTCTGTCCTTTTCTAATCAAAGAAATGATTTTTTTACAAAAACTAATAACTTTAGCAAAAAATGGAGAGAAAGCCGCATCTTGTATCAAAAAAAGCAATATTTTCTTCGATAAGAAAAAAAATTTATTTTATTGCTTCGTTCTCAAGAAAACCTTGAAAAACCAAATTGTCCAACCTCTATGATTTAAGTTTATCAAGGTTTTCTTAAAAACGATTTTTGATACGAGATGCGGCTTTCTCTTCATTTTTTGCTAAAGTTATTAGTTTCTGTAAAAAAACTCAATTCTTTGATTGGAAAAGGACAGAGATACGTGACCTCCTCTTAATAATCTTTATTTAGGAAAAGCATATAAACATAAATATATATCTGAATCATATTTTATTAACTCAATATAAAAAGCTTACGTTTTTTACTTTTGTTTTGAAATTGTTTTTAGAAAAAATTATTGACAATGAGTTTTATGAATTGGGAGCAAGCAAAATATGTAAGATACTAAAACAAGACATGTCTTTGATTTCTCTCTTTTTACCAATTTTTACCCAAGAAAAAAACTCTTTTATGCTGCATCAAAATAATTTAAATAATATAGTTCCTCTTATCAACGCTCAAAATATTTCTTTAATGGAAATTATGTTTTCTAATCAAGCTATTCCAATTCAAAATATAGATAATACTGTAGAATTTAATAATGCAGAGTATGATTTAATGAATAAATCTCAAAATACAATTGATGAAATAGATGATGATTCTTTACCTATTATAAAAAATAGAGAAGAAGATGGATGTTTGCATGATATTCCAGGTGTTTTTCTTGATTCTTTATTCAAAGATGTTTGTTTCAAGTTTGCATTTATTATACTCTCGATATTTCCAGATTACTTTAGTTTTATTGAAAATGAGTTATATTTCTTATTAAACGATGATTTGGAAGGACGTGTTATTTTAGGCATGTACAAACATGAAAAAATATTTTTAAAAATTCGACTCAAATATTTTGTAACACATAAATTGATTAAAGAAAACCCAAAGTACAAGTGAGTTATACATTGTTAATGCGCATATTAAAAAACTATGTGAGTGACCTAATATTTATATCACTCATGAATTATTATTAACCACTGTTGTTTCATACTTACTGAATTTTTCTTTAACCTTCAAAATGTATTTCCAAATTATTGCTTTTTGCTTATTTATTATATTTGTTATTTAACTTTTACTTTGTAACTTTTAATATTTTATGGATCTCATAAATGTAAATTTTTTAATTGGTTATTATTATACTTTTAATATTGTATAACTGTAGTCAATAAAACATTTCTTGCTTATGTTTTTTTGCATGGACTCATTTTTTTTTTCTTAATTGAATTCTAGGATTGAATATTTTATTTATGAGATGTTTAGTCATTTATATATTTGTATTTTACAAGCCTCTGTGTTATATATCTATAAATATTTTACAACTTTTCAGTATAACTGCGTTAAGATTTGATGAAATTTCAAATCAAATAGCTGAATTATTTCCAACTACCAAGAAAAAAGACTAATATCGACCACATACTGTAAATCCTTTTGGTGAGGAAGTATCTGCTGGTGAATGTTTAGTGAATTATTATAAAATTTACAGTAGAGATCTGATGAAAGCACGAATCAAAATAAAGAAGCATAAATCAACAAATGTTCTTTGAATTGAGAAGCTTACAAAATACAGGTAACCTTAAAATTTTTCATATCAGAAAGATATTTCTGAAATTTTAATAAATTTATTTCAATATATAATTATATTTCATGAATGTTTAAATACAGTAATAAATTATCTATCGTTTCAGTTCAAAATACTTCAACATTAGGTCTTGCACCTATAATAGATCCAGATCGCACAAAATACTTGATTAATAGTGTGACAGAAACTTGGGATAGGTCTTCTTCTTCTTCTTCTAGTTTGATTGGCCTTTTGATTAGCGAAGTACTATTCTTAGGCCATTACCAGGTGGCTTTGGGATAAGTCTTTCAAACAAAGGCAAGAAGCGCTTATTACTAAAAGGGGCAAGAAGATTGTAATCAATTATGCAACATATTTAAATACTTTTGTATGTTTGAAATCATCGATTAGTCTCGAATTGGTAAACTTTTATAAAAATATTCGAGGGGCTATTCACTTAAAAAAAGTGTCAAAATGATTACAGATTTCATATGATTTCAAATGATTTCAAATGATTTCAAATGATTACAAAATGATTTCAGAAATATATTTTTATACTTGTAATTTCAAACATTTTCAAAACAGCCTATGGTAGGCAGTGATTTCAAATGATTTTAAATGATTTCAAGAAAATTTTCTATGATTTCAAATGATTTCAAGCAAATTTTTTATGATTTCAAATAATTCCGAAATTATTCCAAGATAATTAAAATTAATATTTATGAAGGTTAAGCTTACTTTAAATTATAATCCCCAAATCGTCATTATTGAATCATATAAAAATTAAAATAATACCTATATTTTAACACCACAAAAATAAAATAAAAAAACAAAGAAATTGCATAATTAAAACAAAAACTTTTTATCACTTTAGTAAATAAAAAGACCAACAATGTGTTCAATAATAATAAATTATTCTAGATTTGTACTTACATTGACTATGTGCATAGCAGAAAACACAAAGTTAAACTGAACTGACAGTTGTAAAACAAATGAGCATGGACAAATTATAAACACGCATCAACATGTACACTATATAAATCTATTTTCGACAACCGACTATATCATAACTTTTGTTTTTAACTGAATGTTGTATACCTTGCTTGAATTTCAGGCTCGAACTTATAATCGACACTCAATCCTTAAATAGGACATTTTATTCTTATTTTTTTTATGATGAGGAAGTAAGATAAAATAATATTTGAAAACTGAGTGTCGCCTATGAATTCTAGTTTTAGTTATAATGTTTGTATAACATAAAATTAAATTTTTTAAACACAAAGTTAGTCGAAAAAATTGACCAACATAAGAGCTATGATCGAAAAACTTATCAGACGTGTGTGACAGATACAAAGAGAGAAATTCAAACATAAGTAAATAATGCTTATTTACTTATTTATAGATCTTATTTAAATTTTTTGTTAGTATTTCTCTTTTTCATTTTTCACATATATTCTTTTTTATTTGTTTTGATATAAATTATCTTTTACATAAAAATTTTTTGTGCAATGCGTTTTGCTTATGATTAAAATCATTCATTTGGGTGGGGTTCGAATTTTCGAAAGACCGATATTTTTTTGTGCTTAACGTAGAATTTTAAAATTTAGAATGATGCTATTGATAACATTCATTTAAATTATTTAGAATTCTCGTTTTCGATTCATGGCTGCTATCGAAATTCATTTATTCGAATAAATTATAATTGATATTTAGAATAATAACAAGTATACAGAACACCTTATTATGATTAGATATTTCGAAATTTCTAATAGAGTTTTCAAAAGTATATTTTTGTATATTCTTTCAATACTTGTCAAAAGATTTTATTAGAAATTTCGAAATATTTTATAATTATATGGTGCTCTATGTACGTGTTACGATTCTAAATATCAATTATAATTTATTCAAATAAATAAATTTCGATTGCAGCCATGAATTGAAAATGAGATTTATAAATAATTTAAATGAATGTTATCAATAGCATCATTCTAAATTTTGAGATTCTACGTTAAGAGGCGGCCGTATAGTTCTGTCCTTGTCTAATCTGAATTTTCGTTATAATTAGTAAACTAAATATTTTTATACAAAAGTAAGGGCAGAGCCCAATAGATTTAAGGATGAATAGACGATTCTATTCTATGAAAAAATATAAAATTTTCATTAGTTTTCGAGTGAAGTCTGAAACGGAAAGAGAGTTGAACACTTCAATCAAATTTAACTCTTTTTTCGTTTCAGACTTCACTCGAAAATTAATGAAAATTTTATATTTTTTCATAGAATAGAATCGTCTGCTCATCCTTAAATCTATTGGGCTCTGCCCTTATTTTTGTATAAAAATATTTAATTTAGCCATAATAACGAAAATTTAGATTAGACAAGGACAGAACTATACGGCCTCCTCTTAAGCACAAAAAAATATCGGTCTTTCGAAAAATCGAACCCCACACTGCAAATTTATGTGTGTTAATTCACACACTGATAGTGTGTAGTTTTACACGTTTTAGTGTGTAAATTCTATTATGTGTGTAAAATAACGCACTTACGTGCGTAAAAATATCAGTACACACATTTTATGTGTATTTTTACACGCATGATCTAGTTAATGCGAAAGTTTACACACATAAATGCATAAATCTACACATCTATGTGTTTAAAATTTATATTTGTACGTTAACATATATATTGTGCTTTATTTCTATTTTTAATTAAAGTTTTTCTAAAAGTATATATTTTAATATTAAATTGTATTAAGAACTACAATATTTATTATTACAAATTTTATGTAGTCTTTTATTTTAATTACCTTAAGAGGACGCTGTATCTCTCTATCCTTTTCTAATTAAAAAATGTAAATTTTTGGGAAAACTAGTTATTATTGATAGAAATTAAGCGTTGTCCGCTACTTGTTTAGTAAAAATTAATATTTTCTCTGATGAGGACCAACTAATTTTGTTGCTTTTTTTTCAAGTAAAGTTTGACATACTTAAATAACGTATTCTCTAGCCTTACTTAGGATTTTGTAAGTATGTCAAACTTTACTTGAAAAAAAAGCAATAAAATTAATTGGTCCTCATCAGAGAAAATATTACTTTTTACTAAACAAGTAGCGGACAACCTTTAATTTCTATCAATAATCACTAGATTTTCAAAAAACTTACATTTTTCAATTAGAAAAGGATAGAGAGATACAGCGTCCCCTTAAGTAATTATAATTATTTATTATTTAATAAGAAGCTTAATTAAAATGCTTCACATGAAAAAAATAATTTTATTGAATCGAATGCATCTATTAAATTGGTTATTAGATTCATTAATCAATTAATAAATATATATATCAGTGAGTTGGATATTCTTAACCTCACCAAATAAATTATTTAACAATAAATTATTCATATACAATTTTTTTTTAAATAATTTTTTAATTAATAAAAAATTAAATTTTTAATAAAATAAGGAATTAGATGTTTTGCTAAAAAATTATTTACTCGTATGAAAAAATTATTTTTTTTTTGTACAAGGAAAATTATTTTACCGATCTTTATTTTTTCTTAATTAATATTAATTACTCATCATTATTTAATTATTTGTTTACTTAAATTTATAAGCGTTCAAAAATAATAAAATGTTTATAGTAATAAACTATAAATATATAAAATTATCTCGACCCATCAGAAGCGTTCCGTAGCGTAATAGGTAGCGTCAATGCCTCGTAACCCGTAGGTCGTGGGTTCGCGCCCCAGTTAGGTCAAAAATTTTTTAAGCGTTTTTTTAGGCGATATAGTTTTAATAGTTTAATTCTCAAAGTAATTGCTTATTAAAATCGATAAATTCCGACACAAAAAAATGAAAACCCCATTAATTAATTTTTAATTTTTAATGTATTTCAATCATTTACACACATTATACGTTTAAATTTACACGTTAACGTGTGTTAAATCAAACATCTAAAATGTGTTGAGGATTTAACACACAAAAAAGTGTGTAAAATTGGCGACAGCCGAATTACACACGTAAGTGTGTTATTTTAACACACTTAAATTTGCAGTGCACCCATTCATTTTTTTCCAATTCCAAAAAAAAATTTTTATAATTATTTATATATTATATATCGATACTATTCCCCAAAAATAAAAAATTATTTTATTTATCAGAGCAGCTCATATTAATCTGGTATTTAAATAATATTTAGTATTATATTTCTGGTAATATTTTAAATTGAAAACTAAATACAAAAATATTCATTGATTTCAATGATTTCAAATGATTTCAATGATTTCAATTTGAATAGTTTTGATTTCGGTAATCATATTGTGCACATAAAATTTAATAAAATATTTCAATGATTTCAAATGATTTCAATAATGATTTCAAATGATTTCATCTGAAGGCGGTCAATGATTTCTTACAGTGAATAGCCCCTCGAAAATATTGCATTGATTTTTTTTTAATTATCTAAATGAACCCAAAATCATATTAAATATACATTTTATAGCTTCAATCAGATTGTGCTGTTATCATATCTAATTTAGCTAAAGAAAATTTGATTACTCCTGACATTGCTGAAACGTTCTCTACAAGATTTTGCACTCGATGGTTAGAGTTATCGGAAACAATTTGCATTATCGCAAAAGTCTCAGGATCAAATGACATCAAGGAATTTCGGAAACGGAATAAAAATATTGAAAATGGTAAACTTTTTTGCTCATTTAAAAGTTTTTTTACTGTTTACAATTGCTAGTATGTAAATTTAATTAAATTATTTTTTTCTAGTTCCTTCTTCAACTTTAGCTTTATTTTATTTGCCGTATTTTGTTATGAAAGCATCGACTGTAAAAACTAAAGGTTCTTTTACATTCTTAAGAGAAGACATTTCCGAATATTTCATCAAAGTTATAGAGGTATAAAAATTCATTTCGTTGTTTCAATTTTAATTTTTAATACTCTGAATGTAGATTAGAATAACTTTTTTAAGTTTATTTTAATGTCGTAAATTATTTTAGAGAATGAATCTTTTTTAGACATTCACAAAACAAACTTTGAAAAAAAATTGAATGATATAGGTCAAAACGTTCATCCATACTTGGTTTTCTGTGGAAAATTAAATGATATTTCTAAAGCGTTCATAGTATTGAACGGAGAAAATTATGAATTTAAGGACCCATTGAAAGCAGTTGATGTGTGTTTCAAAGTATCTATTGCATTGCACACGTGGTCGCAAATTTGTTCGCCAATCTGGAATTACTTACAAGAGCACGTGTATGGGATTCGGCAGGACGTATCTTGTGCCTTTCCTCCTTCCAAGCAGTAAACCTTTATTTCTAACTTCATGAAAAAAATTGATACTATCAAATTAAAACAATAATAAGTGTTTTGTTGTTATTGATGCCGTCAAATTAAAACAATAAGTTTCTTAGAGTAAATAGTTTTTGATAGTTCCTGCTATTAATAAAAATTGTAATTATTTTTTGTTGTATTATTTACACTGAGAAAAATATATAATTAAAAATTACTATATTTTTCACTAATGGGGAGACAAACTCGACATATGCAGAAAATTTAACATACTTTTATGAAAATTTACTATACTTCTACGAGTTTATGATATACGCGCTCACAAAAATTGCTATTCAGTATCGTAAAAATTATGAATACAGAGAATGACACAACGAGACTGCTGTTGCCGCGCTTAATCACTAGGTGGCGACTCATTTTTTCAACCTGCGAGCGGTAAGAGAAGTACTTGGTTGGTATATAAGAGAATTTGAAACAGAGGCTTTTAAATATTCGCGTTCGTGATAATACGCGTTAGGTAGAATATGCGTTAGGTGTAGCGTGTGAGTGCGATTAACTTGTTGTAATATGTGTAATTTAGGATAAATGTAGTCTATAAAACTTCGAAAAGAGCGTTTCATAATTTGCGAAAAGTGTCTTTCTAACAATAACACACAAACAAAATAATTCTTCTTCAACTGAATTTGAAAACACAAGTAAAATTCTCAGGACGTCAACGAGCATTGGAAAATAATATTTTTAGAATTAAAAAAAAAATTCATATCCATAATATTTAATACATGATATTTATAAAATCTAATATGCAGTGTAGTAAAATTTGCTAAAAGGTATAGAAAAATGTAATATATAGTATAGTAAAATTTGATGCTTTGAAATTTTACTATATACATATACTAAAATTTAACACATATCGAGTTTGTCTCTCCGATGTTATACAGTATAGTAATTTTTCATTAAGTTTGTGCTAATATTTAATCATACATTTCTCTCCGTGTACAAATTTAAATATTAAAAAATGTATTATGTGCGATTTTACAGTCATGTTTTATCTTTCATACTTTTTTATACGCCGAACCTGGTCTTCATAGAAAAATTGTTGATATCTTTTATGATTTTATAAATAACTTTATTGTAGATATATATTGCAAATCAATAGAAATAGAAATTTTGAAAATAATTGAAAATACTGATTGTAAAAAAATAACAGCTCATAAAATTCGTAATTGCTTTCGAGATCACAATAGGATTTTTGATAATTTTCCAACAGAAAGTAAACGTTTTACGCTGTTAAAGGATATAGGTTTTCAAGAACCGGAAAAGTTTGAAATTCAGAAAAACTTTGTAGAAGAAATTAAAGGCAAAGACCCAGTTATCATACAAAAGACAATTTCAGGCGTTCGTGTATCATTGATTTATTCATTGACAAAACTTTTAGAAATTCCAGGATTGGCTACACAAATCTTAAATAATGTCTGTAAACTGTCTGAGAAAACTAATATTATTTCCAATGTTTTACAAGCGAGATTTTGGAAAGATAATTTAAAAAATTTTTTGAATCATAATTCAAGAGAGTATTTGCTGCCGTTGTTTATTTACTTTGATGAGATTGAAATTGGCAATGCCTTAGGTAGCCACAGTGGTATAAATAAGTTTGGAGTTGTTTATGCTTCTATAGCTTGTTTACCTGCAAATATTGCCTCTCGATTAGATAGTATTTTATTTTCAATATTGATACGAGCCGAAGATATTAAACAATGTTTCGATGAAAATATTTTCAAAAGACTAATAGATAAATTAAATTATTTACAAACAACAGGCATCACAGTTCTAATAGAAGGCGTTTCAACTTTATTTTGATTTCAAACAGTTCTTATTCTTGGTGATAACTTGGGCCTAAAAACAATATGTGATTTTGTACAGTCCTTAAAAAGCCAATTTTTTGTCGCATATGTAAAGCCAGATCTGATGAATATTCACAATTGTGTATTGAAAACAAGGAACTATTACGAAATATAGAAAATTATAATGCAGATATACTTATAAAAAATGAATCATTAACCGGCTTAAAAGAAAATTGCGTTTTCCATGAGCTCAATAATTTTCATGTTACCATAAACAAAAGCATTGATGTTATGCACGATGTGCTTGAAGGTGTGTGTGTTTACGTCATTCGTGCTATTTTACATGAATTTATTTACAAGAAAAAATATTTTAATTTAGATTATTTAAACCTCAAAATAAAAAATATTTTGTCTTATACCGATGATACAAATAAACCTCCTAAAATCACTCTTAACAAAACAAAAGAGAAATTAAACTTAAAGTATTCTGTTGCTGAAATGCTATATCTGACGCGTTATTTAGGCGTGATGATTGGTGACGAAATTCTTCATGATGACGAGCATTGGAAAATGTATATCTTATTAAGAAAAATAGTTGATATCCTTATATCTCCACGTCTTGTGGTTAAACATATTCAAGATTTAGGTGTGTTTGTAAGAGACTTATGTTCACTGTATCTTAAATTTTATCACTCTTTAAAGCCTAAGTTTCATTTCTTGACCCACTATATATATATTTTGTATTACTTTGGACCGTGTGTACATTTCTGGACTATGCGATATGAGTCTAGGCACCGTGAATTAAAAGCCAACGCGCTTTCCACAAGCAGCAGGAAAAATTTGTTACAAACAATTGGAACAAAACAAATGTTGAAAATGTGTCATGTTTTCAATACCCTGAAAAATGATCCTAATGTAATATTCGATTCCAGAAATACAAAAAATAATATAAATTACACTAAAGTAAATATCATTGGAACTGATTATAAAATCGGAACATTTATATTAATAAGTATGTCAGAATTAGAATTTAAATTTGGTGAAATCATAGGTATAAAAAAAATTGAAAAAAGTAAAGAAATTCCTAATTAGTCGCGTAAAAGAAAGATAAAACAGTCTGTACAATTTTCTGTTAAAATTTTTGATGAAATTTATTTTAACGAACATTTAATGGTTTATACCGTTAACACTGATAATACAGAAAAAATAGTAGACCAGGATGAAATTCTGAATGTACCACCTGTAGTGGCAATAAAAAAAGAAAATTTTTATTATATTATTCCTCGATTCAAACTGTAAATTATTTAAAAATGTAAGTAAATTATTTAAAAATGTAAATAAATTATTTAAAAATGTAAACAAATTATTTGAAAATGTAAATAAATTATTTAAAAATGTAAATAAATTATTTATTAGTATATTTTATTTTTATTGACTTATCAATATTATAAAAATGTTTTCTATATAAATTATTTTAAGGGTATTACATCGTAAATTTATTTTCTTAAAATATTGATTTAAATTAATGTATAGTAAATTTTTATATAATCTTTCTATTGACTTAATTTCCAGTGGTACTTTCGATATTAACTCTTTATTATTAATCAGCTTCCAAAGTTGTGATTTTTAAGCAGTCTACTTCTTAACTTACGTTTTTATTAATAATTTAAGTTTTCTTAAAATTTTTTTAAAATCTTCGTAAGTAATCGACACATTATAACGATTGTATTTGTATAAAATAAAATTATGCAAGCAGTACTAAATTTTGAATAACTATCCCTTGGATAATAGATAATACAAACTCTATTCAACAAATATGAATTTTGCTTATATACGTAAAAGAGTATTCAATTTCTTGCATGAATGTGATAAGTTAATTTTATAGGAGAGGATTACAGTGTTGAGTACAACTGCAATGCGAAAAAATGGTTTTCATATAAACGTCAGTTTCTAGCAAACAATGTAAAGTTGGCAAAAAATATTTTTACAGTTCATTCATTCAATTTTTATTAAATAACTTTTTAATTTTTATTTCATATTCTATTGAAATTTCTACTTAAGCGTTTAACATCGTCTTAATTATAGAATCGCCTGAGGAGTGCGACAATTTCATATGTATGGTTACTACTCCGATGTAATGCATGTCATTCGTACTGAATGTTCAGTATGGCTGCTGATCATGCAAAAAGGATAACACCTACTCGGATTCGGTGTACCATCTATGTATACTTATAATCGCTGTTGTTGCTCAAATTCAAGTATAATTTATGCTCTGATATTCTCTCAGTGGCAGAATCTTTTTGATCTAATAGAATCTGGTTAAAATACCTCAAATACGATTGTGCTGCCTATTTGACAGCTCGGCTGTTGATATAATTAGATAACAAGTAACATAAGAAAACATAAGTCAAAATAAAATATTTCCCTGTCAAAAAAAACTACGTGGGGCACCACGTGGGTCCCTACGTTTGTACCCACGTCAGTAATAATTAAAATACATTTTCTATAGACCATACTAAATTCATAACTTTCTAGTGGCGTTTAAGCGATATCGTTGATACAACAGCTATGCTGTATCGAACTAAAATGAAAAGTTATTTACTCCCACCACATTTAATTTCTCTAAAAATAAGCGGACGAAAAGTACTTTTCTCCCACAAATTAAATTTCTCTTAAATCAAGCGTGATAAAAGTACTTTTGTCTCGCAAATTCAGAGGGCAAAAAGTTTTTTACTCCCGCCATATGTCATTTCTCTAAAAATAAGCGGGCGAAAAGTACTTTTCTCCCACTAATTAAATTTCTCTTAAAAAGAGTGGGAGAAAAATACTTTTGTCTCGCAAATTCAGAAGTCAAAAAGTTTTTTACTCCCGCAACATTTCATTTGTCTAAAAATAAGCGGGCATAAAGTATTTATCTCCCACAAATTAAATTTCTCCTAAATTAGGCGAGAGGAAAATACTATTCTCTCGTGAATTCTGAGGGTAAAAAGTTCTTCCCTAGAAATTTAATTTGACGGTCAAAAGTACTTTTCTCTCAATAATTGAATTTCTCTTAAATCAAGATAAAGAAAAGTACTTTTATCTCGCAAATTCAGAGGGCGAAAACTTTTTTACTCCCACCACATTTCATTTTTCTAAAAGCGGACAAAAAGTACTTTTCTCTCGCTAATTAAATTTCTCTTAAATCAAGCAGGAGAAAAATACTTTTGTCTCGCCAATTCAGAGGGCAAAAAGTTTTTTACTCCCGCCACATTTCATTTCTCTGAATATAATCGGGTCGAAAGTACTTTTCTCCCACTAATTGAATTTCTCTCAAATCAAGCGGAAGAAAAGTACTTTTCTAGCGCAAATTCAGGGAGCGAAAACTTTTTCACTCTAACCACATTTAGTTTTCCTAAAAATAAGCGGACAAAAAGTACTTTTCTCCCACTAATTAAATTTCTCTTAAATAAAGCGGGAGAAAAGTACTTTTATCCCGCAAATTCAGAGGGCAAAAATTTTTCTACTTCCGCCACATTTCATTTCTCTGAGAATAAGCGGGCGAAAAGTATTTTTCTTCCACTAATTAAATTTCTCTCAAATCAAGCGGGAGAAAAGTACTTTTCTCGTGCAAATTCAGAGAGCAAAAAGTTTTTTACTCCCACCACATGTCATTTCTCTAAAAATAAGCGGGCGAAAAATACTTTTCTCCCACTAATTAAATTTCTCTTAAAAAGAGTGGGAGAAAAATACTTTTGTCTCGCAAATTCAGAGGTCAAAAAGTTTTTTACTCCCGCAACATTTCATTTGTCTAAAAATAAGCGAGCGAAAAGTACTTATCTCCGACAAATTAAATTTCCCCTAAATTAGGCGAGAGGAAAATACTATTCTTTCGTGAATTCTGAGGGTAAAAAATTCTTCCCTAGTTTAATTTGACGGTGAAAAGTACTTTTCTCTCAATAATTGAATTTCTCTTAAATCAAGCGAGAGAAAAGTACTTTTGTCTCGCAAATGAGAAGTCTAGCTGGTAGTCTAGTCGAAGTTCGTACAACTGTATCAATGTTTGCCCGATCGAATTTAGCAGCCAGATAGCTTGGCTTTTGAAACGAAACAATAGAGTGAGCAAGAGTTGACTTGAAATATAAACGCCTGTGGCTCACCGACAACCAGCCCAACTGCAGGCGAAAGGGCGTAACCCTTTCTTGTCTTCCTATATTTCCATAGACAAATCTAACGCAGGCATTAAGTGCACGATGAAGTTTAATGTTTAACGTCTGGGGTAAGTCATCACAGACTACACAACAGTAGTCTATTATAGGAAAGATAAGAGCTTCTACAAGGTTTTTCCTGACCTGCCTAGACAGAGCATGTCTATGGAACTTTAATGATTGAAGAGTACCAAAGACACGTCCAACCACCGAACCCACCTGCTTGATCCAGTTTAAAGTACTAGTTATCCAGATACCCAAATTTTTGACTGAACTAGTATACGGCACCACCTTATCATTTACGAAAATTTTAGGGCAAGAAAAGAGATCAATTCTTGAGATGAATTGCTCGCTACCAATGAACATTGCTTGCATTTTAGATGAGTTTAAGGCAAGACCATTGTCAACAGCCCACTTAACAACAGCAGCAACCTCGTGATTTAGAAAGTCGATCTTGTCATTCAGATTTGCGGGCAGAAATGAGTGGTATACCTGCAAGTTATCAGCAAACAGAATATGAGATGATCTGGTTAAAACAGAAGATAAATCATTGATGAAAACAGAGAAAAGCAGCGGACCCAAAACGCTGCCCTTAGGAACACCTGCCGTGCAGGTGACCCATTCACCGACATGACCCTCCATATCTGTAATAGCATAGGATCTCTTGCTGAGATACGACGCAAACCATCGTATAACAGTATCTGAGCAATTGAATCGACGAAGTTTGAACAGCAGGCGAATATGTGACACTGCGTCGAAAGCCTTGGAAATATCAAAGAGCAATAGAGTAGTAATCATTCTTTTATCAATAGCCAGGCGTGCATCTTCAAGAAGCTTCAAGAGCGCAGTCTGGGTACTATTAGATTTACGAAAGCCTGTCTGTAGACTATCGAACAGAGAATTTGATTCAATAAAGAAGCTAAACTGAGAATGCACTACTCTCTCCAGAATTTTGGAAACTTCGGAAAGTTTGGCAATGGGCCGAGTTTGTGAAGGTGAATCCATCTTATTCGTCTTTGCCAATGAAAGCAAAAAGGCCCTCTTCCAATCAGTCGGAAAAACAGCAGATGCGAGCGAGCAATTTATGATGGAAGTAATGAGATCAACAGAGGATTGACTCGTCATTTTAAGCATCTGAGCCATAATACCATCAGGATCAAAAGTCTTAGAAGTACCAAGGTGCACAAAAGACTCGACAAGAGAACAATTAACTGGGGCAAAATTAAAGACAGGCAAGTCATTACGTAGTGGCACTGCAAGCACCTCTCTCAACTCACCCTCAGACAAAGCTGGAGTGGCAGAAGAGATTGTTGTGTAGTGAGAGATAAGAACACTTGAGGAGAAATACTGAAGCGATGAAGGCAATATCTTTGAAGCCAGACCAATATTGTGAAGAATGTTCCAGCGATTAGAAGAGTTACCGACAGAATTAAGACGATCAGCTATATAATTGTTTTTTGCAGAATCAAGCGCATTTGAGATTTCACTTCTGAGCCGCCTATATCTTAAAACTGCCTGAGTAGAGCCGGGTCGAACAGCATAACGATATGCTCTATCACGCTCTCTCATCTTAAATCTAATGTCAGAAGTGACCCACGGTTTTTTCTTAATGTCTAATTTAAGTGCTTTATTTGGTGCACAAGAATCAAAGGACGAGACAAGAACAGAAGACAACTTATGAACTAACATATCAACAGAAGAAGTGGCAGTGCCCAAAAATGCAACACAGCTCTCGTGTGAGTAATTTGAAAGAGAAGATGAAATCATACTGTTTAAAGTTTGAAGGTTAATGTTAGCAAAATTACGAGAATTGATTATTTTAGTTGCAGCCTGAGGCTTAAAAGCCTTAAAAGTGATAGTAATCAGATCGTGACCTGCTATGAAAGGAGATGATGTTTTACTGTAAGAAACCAAAGAATTTTTGTCATTTAAAATGAAGAGATCAATCCAGGTATGAGAAATATGATCAGTTGTAAGAGTATGGTGAGTAGGTTCGGAAGGTACTTAGTAAAGGGCGAATGATTCAATCGTTGAGCGGAAAGAGTCTGCGCTAAAATTTTTAGCCAACAAATTGATATTGAAATCTCCAGTAATGACAATGTTTTTGTACGATGGTAATAACTCAGATAATGAGTTAAAGAAATCCTCAGGAAAAAGGCCCTTTGGCCTCAGATATACGACCGCAAAAATGAGTTTCTCAGCACCTAGAGAGATTTCAGCTATGATATACTCAGCTGTATTGTCGAAGACGGCATTTGATTGAGAAAGTATGCTGACTTTTAGAAAATCTCGCACATAGAAGCCAACTCCACCGCCAATTTTACCCACTCTATCTAACCTAAAGAAATTATAGTGATCAATAGAGATCATAGAAGAATCATCATACTCAGTTAAGAAAGTCTCTGTAACAGCAAAAATATCCGGTTGATTAGAAGTAACATGATGTTCAATGAGGGAGAAATGAGTTTTAAGCCGATTAACATTAGCATGAGAAATTTGTATATTTTGGAAAAATTGTAAATCATTTTTGGCATAGAGATAGCAGGAGAGTTTGAATTTATTACGTTATTAAGAGGAGGTCACGTATCTCTGTCCTTTTCTAATCAAAGAAATTATTTTTTACAAAAACTAATAACTTTAGCAAAAAATGAAGAGAAAGCCGCATCTTGTATTAAAAAAAGCAATATTTTCTTTGATAAGAAAAAATTAATTTTATTGCTTCAGTCTCAAGAAAACCTTGAAAAACCAAATTGTCCACCCTAACCTCTATGATTTAAGTTTTTCAAGGTTTTCTTGAAAACGAAGCAATAAAATTAATTCTTTCTTATCAACGAAAATATTGCTTTTTTTTATACGAAATGCGGTTTTCTCTTCATTTTTTGCTAAAGTTATTAGTTTCTGTAAAAAACTTAATTCTTTGATTAGAAAAGGACAGAGATACGTGACCTCCTCTTAAATGAAGTATGAGGAAAAACGTTATTAAGACTATTTGATGAGTTTGAAATAAAAGAAGGGTTATTAATCACACAAGAGCCTAGCAAACCCTATTTTTTGTTTTTATTTGGTGTTAGCCTCAACAAGTGACCCTCATCCAAAATTGGAATCAGCTCAGCCTCCTTATGGGGACGCATGCAGACTCTTAAGTCACGAACAATAGGACGCATATAATTTAGCTCCTTGTATACTGCATACGCTTTGACTAATAACTCAAAGACCGGTTTGGGCCAAATAGGATGAGCAAAGATCTTAGAAGAACCTTTTATACCAAAAAGTTTCGAAACAGTAAAATCTCTCAGCTTAGCAGAGTTTGATACTATAGTATCTCTGATCGCATCAGATGTAAAGCGCCCAACGATTGCTTGAAATTTATCCTTTTGAGAAGGTTCAGGCTTATCCGTTTCCATAGGAACAGCAGGAAGCCATTCACGAGAATCAATGAGCATCATGCAAGCCTGCTCTAACCCCATTGCTCTCAAAATAGTATTAATTATATCGTTATCACTTACTGATAGAGTTGTTGGAATACCCGAGAACAAAACTTCATACGTATCAGACATTGACGGGTCAGCAGGTACAGAAGTTGTTGCAGAACAGGTAGCAATGTGCTCATCAAGCCGATCAGAAAGCAAGTCTTGGCGCTTTTCAACATCCGATAGAGATTGCTTAATCTCACGAATATCATTGTGCAACGAACCCACTTCACCAACAAGTTGAGAAGTCAAGAGTAAAAGCTTGTCCGTTTTCTCCATCTGAGCCGCGAATTTTAAGTCATTGTCAGACTTAAAATTAGCAAGCCACTCACTGTCCGACATGTTAACGGGCCTTGGTTGAGAAATCGTAAGAAGACTTGATGTAGTAGCACTGAGCTCAGCAGCCACTAAGTGAGGACTAGAGGAAGCAACAAGTTTAGGCTTAACGCTTACCGGTATACTACTTTCAATAGAAGATTGGGAGGAGCTTGACTCCGAACGACAGCGTCGCCTTAGTAACGGTTCAAGTGGGTGAAGCGGGGAGACCGCACCCCTTTTTTGAGAGCCCTGATTGGGCAAAGAATCTAATAATGGCCCTGGAGCGGCAGAAAGTAATTTATTAGGGGAAACCACACCCAAAGCACTACTCGTAGAGATAATTCTTGTGGTTTTGCGCTTTTCGCAACAAGCGAGAGTATTATTAGGTCCAAACTAAGAATTATTACAGCAATGCAAGTGATAAATTGCTGAACAATTAATGCAAAGACGCGAAGAGTCGGTGCGAAGGATAGCTGCTTCACAGAGAGAACAAATTATCATTCTCGATAAACGCAGCAAAGAGACAGGTCGTGTACAGAGAGTCACCTCCCAGTTAAAACTCAAAGTATAAATGCTAAACAGACAGTACTCACAATCGGTAATGTTGAGGACAGCAACAGTCGATGATGTAGAGAACAGCGCTCCTATGGTAATGGTTACAGCGCACCTGGATTCAGAGGCAGTTACTAGCTGAAGACTTATTGAAACTAACCTCAAAATTGATGGATGGTCCTAACCTCAAAATGTCGGCACCGCAAGATAATTTTAGATATTTTCAAGTTGCAGAGCTTAGCAAAAATGCAGTCTATTAGGTCAATCAGTGTTCGGCAAAATGCGCTAGCAGTTACCTGAAACAAGACGCCCGAAGGCAGCAGAAGCAGAGTACAAGGCCAAAAAGTAATAAGAGCTAAACAGAACACACGTTGATATACTCACAGAGAGAGAGAGAGAGAGAGAGAGAGAGAGAGAGAGAGAGAGAGAGAGAGAGAGAGAGAGAGAGAGAGAGAGAGAGAGAGAGAGAGAGAGAGGAGGAGAGAGAGGGAGAGGGAAGGAGAGGGAGAGAGGGAGATAGGGAGAGAGAGAGAGAGGGAGAGAGAGAGAGAGGGAGAGAGAGAGAGAGAGATTGATTGATATAGATTTTATTATGCCAAGGTCTAAATTTGACCATATGGCAAGGATACAAAATAATACTTTATAAAATAGTTTCAAAACAATATAAAGAAATAGCAAAAATTTACATTACTGTGGCAATAGAAAAGTACATATTATTATTTACAGTACATCGCATTTTGAGGATCAAAACAATACAATTGTATGCCGACTTTTGCACTATAATTTGAAATTAATTTACGCATGCGCGCAACCTTCCAACTACTTATTTAATATACATACATATACAACTAAACAAATCAAATTTTACTTATTCTCTATTAAATGATCATAATATAATTAGCAATAATATAAGCTTTTCAAACACCATGTGACACTATGAACTATAGT
This sequence comes from Anastatus disparis, assembly GCA_017163975.1. NCBI lineage: Eukaryota > Metazoa > Arthropoda > Insecta > Hymenoptera > Eupelmidae > Anastatus > Anastatus disparis. Next base: position 1,355,047 of record JAFFSR010000271.1, on the reverse strand, counting down.
CTGGAGCCATGGAGAGAACTGAGTCACGAAATCTTTTGTAGATCAGATTCAGTAACAATACTAATACGATCAGACTTGTCATCCTTACAAGCGTAAATACGCCCTTCTCGAACCCAGACAAACTTATAATTAGCTTCTTTTACTTTAGCTTTTGCAGCCATTAGCAAATTATACACAATCGTCGGCAACATCTCGAAAACATTCACGAGATTTGAACTCTCGACGCCCTTCATCAAATCCGAGAACTTAATTTCACCATGATCACGTTTCACCTTCAGTACGTTGTTACGTCACAAACGTATCGTTTTTATTAACATTGATAAATCAAATTCCTAAATTATTGAACACTCGCATTATTTCATTATTAAGAGGAGGTCACGTATCTCTGTCCTTCTCTAATCAAAGAAATGATTTTTTCAAAAAAACTAATAACTTTATCAAAAAATGAAGAGAAAGTCGCATCTTGTATTAAAAAAAGCAATATTTTCTTTGATAAGAAAAAATTAATTTTATTGCTTCGTTCTCAAGAAAACCTTGAAAAACTTAAATCATAGAGGTTAGGGTGGACAATTTTGTTTTTCAAGGTTTTCTTGAGAACAAAGCAATAAAATTAATTTTTTCTCATCAAAGAAAATATTGCTTTTTTTAATACAAGATGCGGCTTTCTCTTAACTTTTTGCTAAAGTTATTAGTTTCTGTAAAAAACTCAATTCTTCAATTAGAAAAAGACAGAGATACGTGACCTCCTCTTAAGCGAAATTAAGTAGATCATAAGAAAAGAATCGAAACGTATGTTTCGAAATTTCAAAATGAATTTTACAAATCTTAAAAACATTACGAAATATATTATCAAAATTTAAGAAAATTTATAAATAAAATTGATGTAAAAGACAATAAAATCTTATAAACAAAGATAAGTATTAAACCAAATTGAAACCATCAAAAAACGGACATTACCCCGGGTTTCTTAGTGGTAATACTTTTACACTGCCCGTCAAGTTCTATATTTCAAAGCAATTGCTATTACTAAATATACATATATCAATTATTAAAATATATACACGCGCATAAAAATCAATTGTATCAAAAGTGTTAAAAGATATCAATAAACCTCGAGGATCTATTTACATATTGTGCCTATTCATTTGTCTGCCCATACCTAGCACCAATCTACTGAGAAATACTACAAGGTAAGAATATATAATTATTCAATAAACTCTTTATTTCAAGAATCAAGTTTATTCTTTAATAATATTCAATCGTGAGAGCGATTTCGTTCAATTAAATATTGGTGAAGTTTTTCCACCACTAGATTCATACATCTTTATCTTTATGACATACATTTTATAAATAAATTCAATATTTCAAACGAACATAATTTATATATATTCAATGCAATTAATAAATATAATTAAATAACATATACACTTTTATTTAGTCCTGGTGCAAGCCAGAACTTAACAACGTAATCACGTATACCAGCCGATTTAAATTTAACAATAAATGAAAAAGTAGGATTTGGAGTTTCAGCCGGTAAGCTAGCATCTTGAGTTTGTTTTTTTGCCTGGAATAATCTCACAGAAAGTACACTTCGCCACAGATAGCGCCCAACTGTAACTGTTTAAGGATGGAATGGGTTAGCGCCAGCAAAGAGGCTGTACATGATATAGGAATGCCAGTAACCTTTATCTCTGCACTGGGTGAGCCATGAGCATACAAATCCTTAAGCTGGTTAATCTCATTGCGTAACTCCAATTTGTCCCTCTCCAATTCTTCAATGCGCTTCTCCTGACGATTTAACGCAGCATCCACATCCTTAATCTGCGCTGAAAGCTCGTCAAACCGCTCATTGACGTGCCGATGAATGTTCTTAGAATTATCATTTATCGTCTGAAAAAGCGTGGCAAATTGCTGTGCCGACGTAAAGTTTTCCCAACCACTAGGCAGACTCATCATATTATCACTTAATGTACCGTTATCTACAATGGCAATCGTGGCACCGCACGAATCACTGCTAGTATCTACAATATTATTCAATTCTCTAGCGCAATCAAAAGAATTGGCGCGGGCTCTACCTCCAGTGTCAGACTTAGTTGGTTTAATTACAGCATCATTCTGCTGGTGCGCCAAGGGTCTAAAAGAATAGAGACAGCAATCACCAAGTGCCTTACTCTTAATATAAGCCGGGATGCAGCCAGGATGGAATGTACGATGACAAGTAATACACTGTTTATAAATAAATACAATATTTCTCCTACACTTGTAGCACTTTTTAGACATCCAAATAAGTAATTTAGAAAATCAAAAACAAAAAAGAAAAAGTATAACACTTAATATAGGTAAAACGCGCATGCGCAGCTCTACTCTCTCATCCTGCTTTAAATTACACCGGACTAATTAGAATTTCGCGCATGCGCATGAATTTCCATGATCAAAAGCAGTTACTACATAACCCAATTAAATATTAAATACGGTGCGTCTTCACATCAATAATTGACTGTACTTAACCCTTTACTGCAGTTAAAATAAGTATGTTAGAGAGAGTACACCGCTTTAATGTATATCACACACACATTCTTTAAGAATCATAAATCTTTATTACAAGTTAATAGTTGGTTGCCATTATTATATTACTAATTTACTGTCAATTAGTAAATGTGACCGCACTCAGTCGAACAAACCACTAGAAGTACAGTAATCTTCAATTCAAGCCTTGTTGTGTTTGTAGAGTAAAGGATGACTCCTTATACCGACAAGCATACGGTCAACAACTGTAACAAGACCAAGCAGCAAACCAAGCCAAACAAGATGGCCGAAAAGCGGTCGAACAGGCAACAAAAAATAACAAGGCAGTAAAACAGACTCCCTGGCTCTAAAGAATGTCAAGCCATGCCCTTGATACTCAATAAGCGCTAGCCAGCAGGAGCCTGAGCTGCCTGAAACAAACAAAAATTCCAAAAATGTGTGAGACAGCGAAAAACAGCACAGATGCGGAGAACGATGTAAAACACGTCCAAGCAACTCACGTTAGAGAGAGAGAGAAAGAGAGAGAGATAGAGAGAGACCGTGTCATATGCGTATCGGGGAATCCCTGATCGGAAATAAGGGATCAGGTTGCATTGACAATTGATAAATAGCTTAGTCATGAGAGACTTTGGTAAAATAACTGCGCAATTTTTTTATCATGAAAGAGTTTTCTAGAAGTTTTATTCTCAATGTACAATAATTTAAGCTAATATATATATATATATATATATATATATATATATATATATATATATATATATATAGTGAAATTAAGAAAAAAAAATTCCAAAATGGCGGAAATTTCAAAATTTTATTACCTGTATGGGTAGATCATCCATCAAACTCATTTTATTCGAGTCTCTAAAAATTTCGTCCGTTTTTCGCTAGGATCAATAGTTTTCGAGATGTTTCAAAATCATTTTCAAATTTCAAAACTCGATATCTCGAAAACTATTGCTTCTAGAGTTTTTAAAAATTTCATCCGTTTTTCGCTAGGACCAATAGTTTTCGAGATATTTCAAAATCAAAATTTTCAAATTTTAAAACTTGATATCTCGAAAACTATTGCTCCCAGAGGGGTGCAATTTTCATAAATACTTATCCTTTAGCCTTCTTAATTTATTATCACATTTCATTTCATAACGTAATTCCAAGAAATACTGTGCAACATTTTGTAAGACCTATGATTTTTCTAGAAATAACGTATTAAAACGTAATTCCAAGAAATATTGCGCAACATTTCGTAAGATCTTTGATCTTGCTAGAAATAACGTATTAAAACGTCAAATTCAAATGGGCCGTTCTCTCAGCACTACATCCAGCAAATACACATTCGAACACAGTAGCTACATATGAAAAATACAAAAATGAATTAGATTTTGAATGTATATCATTCCCAGTCAAACCAAAACGTATTTCAAGATTCGAAAAAAAGAATAATATTTCAATAAATTTGTTTATTTTGAAAAAACGCTCAGGGAAATTTTATATTGCTCCATTACGCATAACCAAGAACAAAATGAATACGCATATCAATTTACTTCTCGTGCATAACTTTTATATTTATGATGATGATGAAAATGTGGAAAATAATGATGAAGATGTTAACAGCAATTTCCACTATGTTTGGATTAAAAATTTATCAAGACTCGTATTTATGCAAGTATCAAAGCATGATGGTCAAAAGTATTTATGTAATAGATGTCTACATTTCTTTCATACCAAGGCTAAACTGGATGGTCATGAACTGCTCTCAGATAAACAAGTGTAGAAATGATTTACCAAGTCTGAAAGAAAATATTTTACAATTTAAAAATTTTCATTATAAATTAAGAGCACCATTTATTATTCATGCCGATTTTAAATCACTCCTAGAAAGTATGGAATATAAAAGAATTTATCAGCAACATAAAGTTTTTAGTATTAGATACTACTTTAAATGTAGCTACGATGATATACTCTCGTATTACCGTAGCTACAGAGGTTCTCAACCTGCAGCATGGTTTACAAAAGAATTAGAAACACTTGCAGAGAACATTGAGACTGTTCACTGGTGTTACATACCTATGGATCAATTAAGCTGCGAGCAATAACTGGAATTCCGAAATGCAACTACATGTCATATATGTGAAAAATCCTTGGGAACTGACAGAGTTCGCGATCATTGTCATTTAACTGGTAAATATCGAGGTCGAGCTCACGAGAAGTGTAACTTGAATTAACAGGATTCACACTGTGTTCAAGTTGTTTTTCACAATCTTACTGGTTATGATTGACATTTCCTCATAAGAGATATTGCTTAAAATTTTCCAGGACGTGTAAATCTTTTACCACTGAATAAAGAGCATGATAGCAGTGAAATTAACTTTAAATTTATTGACTTTTTCCATTTCATGCCATCGTCTCTGGATAAATTGTCATCTTATTTGGATCAGTATAATATTTCACCATCTGAGTTTATTAGAAATGCAAAATATGGACCATTAACCGAAGAGTAATTCGATTCACTCAAGAGAAAGGTGTCTTCCTATATGATTATCTGGACTCTGAGGATAAGTTAACAATTTTTGAATTACCGACCAAAGATCAATTTTACAGCATTTTAAATAATAGTGAGATATCGGATGAAGATTATGAACATGCTAAAAGTGTCTGGAATAAATTCAATATTTAAAATTTAGGCGATTATTCAGATCTCTACTTAAAAACTGATATGCTACTATTAGCAGAAGTTTTTGAAAATTTTCGAAGTAGCTCTATCATCACTTATGGCTTAGATCCAGCACATTATTATACACTTTCTGGTTACACCTGGGATGCCATGCTCATGTATACCAACATTAAATTGGAATTACTAACCAACATCGACATGATAATGTTTATTGAACGCGGTATTAGAGGTGGTATCAGTCAGTGCTGCAATCGTTATTCAAAAGCCAATAATAAATACATGGGTGACGCATATAATCCAGAAGAAGAATCAAAACACCTAATTTACTTCGATGTAAACAATCTTCATGGTTGGGCTATGATGCAATACCTTCCAACTGGGGGCTTCAAGTGGGTTGAAGGTGATTTTAATGAAATGAACTTTTTTGTGCTAGATGACTCACCTATCGGATACATCTTGGAAGTGGACTTGGATTATCCTCACCATATTCATGATCATCATAAAGACTCACCATTCTGTTTAGTACATGAGAAACCGAAAGGTTCAACGTACGAAAAGCTCATGACAACATTTCGCCGAAAGGAAAGATATGTAATACATTATAGAAATTTAAAACAAGCCTTAGACAATGGATTACAGTTGAAGAAAATTCACAGAGTGTTACAGTTTAATCAATCACCATGGCTAAAAAAGTACATAGATTCAAATAGTAATAAGAGAAAAGAAGCTGAAAATAAATTTGAAAAAAATCTATATAAGCTCATGAATAACGCAGTATTTGGTAAAACTATGGAGAATGTTAGAAATAGAGTTGATGTCAGACTAGTAACCAAATGGGATGGACGCTATGGTGCTGAAGCTCTCATCGCTCAACCAAATTTTCATAGCCAAACTATTCTAGATAAAAATCTTGTTGCTGTACAATTGGGGAAAACTGAAGTTTACACGAATAAACCTATATATATATTGGACTTGGTATTCTTGACTTATCTAAGACATTAGTATATGATTTTCACTACAATTATATGAAGAAAGAATTTGATGATCTATGTAAGTTGCTTTATACAGATACAGATAGTTTGATATATGAAGTTCGTGATAGAGACATTTATGAAATTATGAAACGTGATATTCAAAACTTTGACACATCTGATTATCCGGCTAATAATGTTTTTAATATACCCCAAGTGAACAAAAAGGTCCTTGGATTAATGAAAGATCAGTGTAATGGGCACATAATGACTGAATTTTTTGGACTACGCAGTAAAATGTACAGTATACGAATAGAGGGTGAAGACAAAGTTAAAAAAGCTAAAGGTATAAGAAGCTCGGTGATTGAGAAAAAAATTACATTCGATGATTATTTAGAGTGTCTACGAAAGAATACAACAAAATACAGAACACAACGTACTATTCGCTCTCACAAGCTTAAAGTGTATAGCGAATTTGAGACGAAATTAACATTAAGCCCAGATGATGATAAAAGATACATGGAAGATGACAAGACAGATACCTTACCTTGGGGTCATTATACAATAAAGTCAAGTCTAGAATAAATCAATTTTAATATATTAAAAATAATTGTTTAAATTATATTGTAAAATTTAAGGAATAAATAAATAAACACTTTTCATATATGTTATATGTGTACATTTATTTCTTAATGCTTCAAATTTGATTTATTTATCCAACTATTATGTGAATAATCAAACCCTAACCATTTAACATAAATCTGATTTCCTCGTTTTTTTAAAACTTTTTCCACCAGATAGGTATCAGGATATTTAGCTTTTAGTAACTCTTGTTCGTAGAAACCACCTGCTATAGGTTCATGTTTATAATCTTTCAGTTTATGTGTTATAGGATTGGTAAGTATTACTTGACTTATGGTAAATATCTCCGTCGACCAATTGGGTATATAACCCTTTTCAAACGCTTGCTTGATCTTGCTTACTCGTACTTAATCACCAACTTGGAACTTTGGTCTTTGAGGAATATGGTATTTGTACTTAAATGTTTTGAGAATTTTAGCTTCATTTGCATGTGTAATATCCTTAGGTCGCATTCTAGTTGTACGATATACACTATTATTGTATGTTGTGATTTCGGTATAATATTAAGCCACTTGTAATTGCCACGTAGACTAAATTGTATCCACATTTTATTCTTCGGTGTACGATTAAAACGTTTACAGATGGATGCTTTTAGATTACTATATGTAGAATAAAAATTAATACCATGATGCTTCATGAGATTCTCAAATGAAGAGTTGTAGAATTCTTTGCCTCAATAGGTATGCAGATTTTTTGGTATGCGACCTTCATGGAACACATACTTTGAGAATATATCAACTTTATTGTATAATGACCCCAAGGTAAGGTATCTGTCATCTTCTATGTATCTTTTATCATCATCTGGGCTTAATGTTAATTTCGTCACAAATTCGCAATACACTTTATGCTTGTGAGAGCGAATAGTACGTTGTGTTCTGTATTTTGTTGTATTCTTTCGTAAACACTCTAAATAATCATCGGATGTAATTGTTTTCTCAATCACTGAGCTTCTTATACCTTTAGCTTTTTTAACTTTGTCTTCACCCTCTATTCGTATACTGTACATTTTACTGCGTAGTCCAACAAATTCAGTCATTATGTGCCCATTACACTGATCTCTCATTAATCCAAGGACCTTTTTGTTCATTCGAGGTACATTAAAAACATTATTAGCCGGATAATCAGATGTGTTAAAGTTTTGAATATCACGTTTCATAATTTCATAAATGTCTCTATCACGAACTTCATATATCAAACTATCCGTATCTGTATAAAGCAACTTACATAGATTATCAAATTCTTTCTTCATATAATTGTAGTGAAAATCATATACTAATGTCTTAGATAAGTCAAGAATACAAAGTCCAACATGTATAGGTTTATTCGTGTAAACTTTGTTACACACTAAAAATAATATAATGGTAAAAAATGATTATTTTCGGCAATTATTTATATATATACGGGTCAATCCACGTCAAACGGATAATGGCTCTGTCCAAAATTGTAGATCACCAAAAAAATCGTATGTAAGCTCAACATTTTCGTCTTACAATCTACTTTCTTACCAACTTTATGATTTTTTTTTCTGAAAATCTTGATGTTTTAGAGAGAAATTCATGAGAATTCTTCTTGTTCTACATAAAGAGGAGAGTTAGCATTATTTTTTACAGAGCTAAATTTTGAAATTTTCTATTGGTTCTTACATGTATTACATGGTAATTGAAATTACTCATTGTCTGCTACTTCAGAAATTGCTTTTCGAGGGCTTATTTCCTTCTATTTTTTATCAACTTGAAAATAAATTTTTGACTGTGTAAGAAAGAGCCACCAATAAGGAGTTTTAACAGTTTAAAATATATATTTTCATGTCTAATTTATTTTCAATATAAAAATTAATCATACATGATGATATATATTTTAAACTGTTTTAACTCCTTATTGATGGCTCTGACTTACATGATTAAAAATTCATTTTAAAGTTCACGTGAAATAGAGGAAAATAAGCCCGCGAAAAGAAATTTCTGAAGTGGGGAGCAATGAGTAATTTCAATTACCATGTAATACATATAAGAACCAATAGAAAACTTCAAAATTCAGGTCTGTAAAGAATCATGCTAACTCTGCTTTTCATTAACAACAAGAAGTATTCTCATGAATTTCTCTCTAAAATATTAGGATTTTCAGGAAAAAAATGATCAAGTTGGGACTTATCCAAAAATTTTGAAAAATTTCCAAATTTCAAGAATCTATGGCTCTTGATCCTCCCAATCTAAATCCTTGAAAATTTTTTTACACATTTCGAGTAACAGGCAGGATATATTCCCAGAGTTTCAGAGATTTTTATTTTTCTGCTCTTCCAGTTGGTTTGAAATGTTCCATATATATATATATATATATATATATATATATTTATTCATTAAAAAAAGTTTGTTGTAAAAAGAACTAAAATCAAAATTATTTTGAATTATTTTTAATAATTATATTCTTCAATTTATTTACAGTTATTTATGGTTATTTGCAGTATCTACATTTAAATAATGTATAAATGATAATAAATAACCCACACAGCATGAAATATTTATGGAAGCTTCCTGGAACATTGGCAGCGAAGATTTGAAATATTTTAGGAATCTTCCATGGAATATTCCTGTAATATTCGTATGTCCTTGATTCTTCCTACATTGGAATATTCCATGGAATATTGCTGGAAGATTCTAAGAATGTTTCATTGGAAGATCTAGGACATCTCAGATCTTTTATTGAAATATTTCAGGAATCTTGCAGGAATATTTCATGAAATATTCCGTTGGAACATTCATTGAAAATTTCCGGATATGGGAACGGTAGATTTGAAACATTTCATGAACCTTTCATGGAATATAAACGAAAGTTCTAAAGAATCTTTCATGGAATATGCACGAAAGATTTCAAGAATTTTTCATGAAATATTCCATGAAATATTTCTGGAAGATTTTAGAAATCTATCGTAAAATATTCCGTGGAATATTTCTGGAAGATTCGCAGAATATTGGCACGGAAGATTTGGAATATTTCAGGAATCTTCCATGAAATATTCCTGTGATATTCGTGTGTTCTTGATTCTTATGGAATACTCTTGAGAGATTTCAAGAATATAAAAATGGAAGGTTTGGGTAATCTCTCATCTTTCATGAAATGTTCCTGGAAGATTTTTGGAAAATGTGAAATGCTGTGAGGGGATGGTATATATATTATATAATAACACATTACACTTATACATCAATACATATACGCATACATAAACATTTAGTTATAAAATCGCATTTAAATATTCACTTTGACTGTGTACATTAAAGTGCTGATACCCTTTCGCTTTTATAGTAAGTGAGGTATCTTTCAACCGCTTGGGGATGAAACTCCTATTTAACAAACATCCCCTTATCGGCGTCACTGGAAACCTCCCGTAACGTTCCGCGCAATCTTCCAACGAAAACTTCATAGAATCATTCTAGAATCTTTTAAGCAACATTCCACTGGAAGATTACTGTAATCTTTGCGTAAAATATTTCGTGGAATATTTACGGAAGATTTATGTAATATTTCGCTGCACGATTTAAAAGTTTTTAGGAATCTTCTAGTGAAATGTTTCTAGAATCTTTCTGAAATCTTTCATGAAATATTTCATCGGAAGATTACTTTAATCTTCCTGTGAAATGTTTCGTGGAATATTTATAGAAGATTTATCTAATATTTCGCTGTACGATTTTAAAGTTTTTTTAAATCTTTCAGTGAAATGTTTATGGAATCTTTCTGAAATCTTTCATGAAATATTCCACTGGAAGATTACTTAAATCTTTCAGTAGAATATTTAGTTGACTAGTTCTGAAAGATTTATGTAGCTATCCGCTGTACGATTTTAGAATTTATCGGAATCTTCCAGCGAAATGTTTATGGAATCTTTCTGGAATCTTCCATGAAATATTTTACTGGAATATTCATAAACATTACATGGAATATTTTATGAAATATTTTAGAAATCTTTCGTGAATATTACATGGAATATTTCGAAAAAGTTTTCGAACATTCCTTTGAAATATTCCTGAAATATTCCTGGAAGCTTTCAATGGAAGATTCCAGTGGAATAATTCAAAATATTTCAGAGAAATCTTCCATGCTATGTGAGAACCACTATTTATTTCTAGCCTAACGCTTTTTATTGTTATTTATAGTTTTCAATATTTTCTTATAACCATTTGTTTATTCGCAGCATTATTCTACTTTTACAAAATAATTTTCATACAAGGTGATAAAATATTTTACTATAAGATAATATATATATGTTTCATTTCACAAAAAAATTCCAACATCAAAACTAATTCTCTAATGTAAAGAATAAAAAATTAAATTTTGAAATTTCGATATGGGAATACTTTTTATAAATAACTTTTTAATAATTTTGAATAATGGTAAATTTTTTAAATAACTTGTGGTATTGAATGCTAATTAAATTTAGTTTTAACATGAAGTTAATTATTTAGGTTGGAAATGTATTCAATAAAATAATATAACTATTTATAAGTTATCACTTAATTTTTTAAACTTTTTATTCATAGTTTACAATTATATTGAATATATGATTCTCATTTTAATAGTTTTTATATGATATTATGTGAATTTTATAAATATAAATTATTTAAGGAGATGTAAAATGGACAGCACACTTCCACCCATAAATATTGATTATATTTACATGGTATTTTAAAATTTTGAATAAATAGATGCATTAACATACAGTATGTATCACGAAGATTATTCAGTTAAATTTTTACATAAATCTATTCATTAGTTATTGAAAAGTTTGGGTTCCAATATTATTTACTAAAATTTTTCCATTTGGAATCAGAAATTTAAATATCTTGAAAACTAATGATTGGAATAATTTAAAAATTCAAATAAATAATCATCACGAGACATACTACAAGTTAATACATTCCTTTTATGGAAATTCAGCAATAGAATGGAAAGACAGTTAATTTATTTATCTTCTTATAGTAAAATATAATCAAACTTTGAAAACAAATTTAACATAATGAAATAATTGTACTTTCAATGATTTGTATCATATTTAATACAAATTATAGAGTGATATTACAGAATATTATTTTTTTCCGCATTCATAATAAATGTTTCGCAAATAATAAGTAAATTTTCTTTTGAAATGTTTACTTTTTTAGAGGGAATTTTACTTCTATCTAGACAGTTCATACATATAAATGCATAATTATAGACATAATCAAAAACATTTATTCATATTTTATATATTGTCCTATCTTTATAATTGACTATTAAAAAAATTTAATATCTAATAAATAATTTATTAAAATTGTATTTCATAAAATTTATGTTCCAACGATATTAAAAAAAATATTTTTATATCATGTAATTATAATTTTTCAAATGAGGTAATTTGATATTTTTTAAAAATTAATGTTTCTCTTATTAAAAATATTATTGCTTCAATGAAATGAATTGCTAACAATTTTTATATAAATCACAATTCATTTAAATATAAACACGTGTACAAAAGAAAATGTAATTAAGGCTAAATGTATGTTATTTATAAAAAATTGTTAACAAGTAACTTTTTAAATAATATATTTTCATGAAAACTAATTTAAATACCTCATTCTCTGAATGATAACTGAATACAATTTTAATTTAATAAATTTAGTTATAAAATTATAAATATATAATATTTATATAACTGTTCATCAAATAAAATTATTATTTTTTTAATATATATATATATATATATATATATTGAGAAAATAATTATTACAATAGATTGTAGTTAAGAGGCGGTCGGAACCAAATTGGTGACTTAGTTCGGTGCTTGTAATAAATGCTTATAATAATTTATTCATTTATTAATATGGTAAAAATATAGTCATTTCCTTTAGTCATGTATATAAAGAATAATTTAAAATAGTGAAAGCCACAAAAATATACAAAATATTGTTATAAAGCGAAAAATTCCACCTAGTCTAGGCGCCCAGAGGGTTTCGTATGAAGTTAGAGGTCCCACCAAGCAAGTAGGTCATTTTTATGTATTTTGAGCCGCTAAATCCGAATTTGCAACTTGCTTTTCGTGCAAGTGGTCGAGTTATTTATTATAAACAAATTAATTGTTTAAATGGCTATAGTTTATGAACTACAATAGATGCAGTAATTTTCTCTGCGAAAACTTGTTCTTTAATAAAAAAACAAAAAAAATCGTTTTTGTTGCATGTCGATTCGATAATTAGAATCAGAGATATGGCAAATATATTGCTAAAAAACATAGAGACGTAGCGCAAGGGCGGAACGCCGTGGTAAAAAACCTTATAACTCGACAACTAATTAATATTTTTTGAAATTTAACATGTGTTTGAAAAATGTCAGAGTCTCAGCTTTAATGATAAATTGTTATATATTACTTTCAAATGTTTATAAATAAGCTAGAATGATTTGAAGCAGAAAAAATTTTCAATTTTTCAGAAATTTGTTTGTTTATAACGAAATAACAGGGGCGTGCTGGCCATATAACTAAATCGGTGCAATCACCGATGGGCCGACCTCTTTCTAGGGCCAGTTCCTATAGACCTCATGTGAGAAAGATAGATAAATAATTTTTTTTAAATAAATCAATAAATACATATGATAATTAAATAATTAATCCAGTTAAGATAAACAGAAAACTCTGAGCATAAATAAAAAAAATTTTAATACTCTAATTGCGATAATTTAATAATTACACAAATCGATTTGAGATCAATAGTATTATTATTTTAATAAAATTAAAGTAACATCAATTTTAGATTTTAAACAATAATAAATAATAATATGATTTGTAATTATAAAATAAATAGTGTAGATTCCGATTCAAACAATCAATATTCTAATAATAATCTGCGTAGTAAATTGCTGCGCTCTCCAAATCGATCAATAATTTGATCATTCGTTAGCATATATAATGTTTCTTTTTCGATTGACATTAACATAAATGTTTCTAAATGGTCTTGTGTTAAGGTACTTCTCAATCTATTCAATATATGTTTCAAAATTGAAAAAGTTCTCTCGCAAGAAACTTGAGTGACTGAAAGAGTTAATAAATGTTTATAAGCAGATGTCAAATTCGGATAAGCGCATTGATATAAATTATATTTATGCAACACTGCATAACAACAAACAATGCAATCATCACATTTTTTGACACCACATGGATTTTTCGAAATTTTATTATTTTTTGGTTTGATAAACTTATTTGTTTCTTTAGAATTATCACATTCATCACTTATCAGATCAAACTCATCTTCAATTTCTTCCTCATATAAATTAACATTTTCATTTGACAGATTTTCTTTTTCAAAACAATTTTTTAGCGTTTCCCATTTATTAGCAAAATCTATAAGTTCTTCGATTAATAAATCTGCAGATATATCTGAATGATAAATATTTAATTTTTCAAAAAAAGATCTTAAAGCAATTGGTGAAACGTGCATTTTCACTTTATCAAAATTTCTTGGATGGAATAAAGTAATAGCAGAATAAAATGATGTATCTTGATTAAATCGTTCTTCAATACTTATAATTATTTGATCTATAGTCTTAAGATACACTTCAACTTTGAATTTTTGTTCCAAGTTTTGAATAGGTTGATCTGCACACGACTCTCCATCAAATTTTTTCCTTTGTCTAATTCGCACTTCTTTGAAGGTTCGACTGACAATGATATTACTATCATTTTTTTCCAACTCTGAATTTGCCCAGTCAATGAATTTAATAGATTCTTCTTTTATATTGTCAAAATCGTTTCGAATCAATTTCAATTGCTCGAGACTTCTCTGTATCATTCCATATGCTGTTAAGATGTCTAAACCAGATGTTTGAAGATATTCTGAAAGAGGAGTAGTTATTGCAAATATTTTTAGATATGTTTTGGCTATGAGAATCGTTTCAAAAGATGTAAAACTCTTTACATATGTTTCTGATAGGTAGCAGGCATTGTTTCTACCTATTTTATCGACATGAATTTTTTCTAAAGTCAAAATTAGTTCAACAAATAAACTGCACGATGGATCAGAAAAAGTTCCAAATATTTTACGAAGAAGCATGTCTTTAGCCCACCATCTTGTTTCTCCAATTAAGTTTAAACGTTTTTTGCTACCACAATATGTTTTCCATGAATCCATTCTTTGGTAAGATTCTCGCAAAAAAGATGCACATAAATTCAGCAATCCAAACATTGTAGAAACTTGTATTATAGTGTTAGTAGCATCGCAAATCACTAAATTCAATCGATGTGAGTAACACCAAATAAAAATTTGGCCTGGTGAAATTGAACTTAACCAACTGTTTAAACCATTATAACCACCTCTCATATTTGCAGCTCCATCAGTTGAACATCCAATGCAGTTTTTCATATCAATTCCAATCTCATTCAATTTACCTTTTAGTAATTCAAAAATTGCTTCTCCAGTACTAGAATTGCATTGAACAATACCAATCAAGCGTTCCCGAATAAGTAATTTAGGTAAATTTTGAACATATCTAATAATTATAGAAAACTGGTTCGTCACTGTAATATCTTGAGTGGAATCGATTTGTATAGAAAATATTTTAGCTTGATTTATTTCATTGACAATGTTTGTTACAATAAGTTTTTTTATTACACCTATAATGTTGTTAAATGTTGTATTTGATAAAAATGTAATCAATTGGCCTCTTCCTTGAGATTTTTTAGTATTATCTAACTGGCTTGAAGCAAGTCGTTTTTGACGCGCTGATTCGCTTTTTTCTATTACATCATTTACATGAGCTTGTAGCAAAGGATCAAATTTTGCTACTAATAAAATTAAATCTAAAAAATTACCGTGATCTATTGAGTCATCATTTAAATAATAACCACTCTCAAATGATGATCCCCTAAAACTCAAGCCTCTTTTTCCTATAACTTTGATCACTTCTATTATTCTAGATAAAATATTTCTTCTTTTCTGAACTTCAATTTTATTTGAAGTTAAATTCTTATTCTCAATTATTTTAACTAAATTGCAATTTCTATTAAAAAAAAAATTATCAACATTTTGTCGATGTATACCTGTATTTTCATGCTCTTCTAATTTCTGCGTTAATCTGGACCATAAATTAAAACCTCCTTTGACGAATGGATTTTTTTCTTTATCAACATAAGCAAGACATATGAAGCAATATAAAGATTTCCCTTCTTCACAATAAGACACCCATTTTCTTTCTGTTCCAGCTTTTGTATAGAAAACTTTTTGGATGTTAAAAGGCACATTTGGTGTTGATGGCTTATTCGGATGGAATTGAAAATAATATTCCATATCAGAATTTTTCGGTTTAATGAAAAAATTGAATTTTTCTTTAAAATCAGAAAACGAATCATTGAATTCTGTGAATAATACAGAGTTGTCATGATTTTCGTTAGTTTTATTCAAATCTTCATAAGTTTTTCCTTGCTCCATTGAATCGTCACATTGATCGGCAATTTTCTCTGTTTCGTTATCCATTACATACAAATTTGCCTGAATATTGTCATCACAAGAAGAACTTTCATTGATTTCACTGTCAGATATATTTAACTCTTTTTCTGAATTTAAATTTATGTTTTGTGTTTTTAAATCTATTTCAGTATTACTTGAATTTTTTTTAATATTATTTTCAAACATGGCTTTCAGAGAGTAACATGATTTGGCATCTTTTTCCATCAGCTTTTGTTTTTTTTCCCGAAGTTTCTGAGCTCCACCTTTTATAGGTCTTTTTTTACTTTCATCCATGTTCTAAAAACAATATTTAACACTTAATTGCTACTATTATGATACATTTACAAGTATATAAAATCATCAGCTTTATGCGAGTCAAGTGCTTGGAAAATAAATTATTTTCACCTCGAATATATTTTTACGAATTCAAATAATTTATCGTGAGATTAAAATGTTGAAGAAAAAAGAATATTTCTTCTGATTCGAGATGTATAATAATAAAAAAATTATTGGATGTATAAATATGTTTACATTTGTGACAAGTCAACGAGATAAGTACCATATAAATAATATACTGATTACTAGTAATAAATAAAAATTAAATTTTGAATGAAATTTTTTTCTGTTCAAGCCTTACGTTAAATACAACATAGAAAATGATTAAAAATATGTTGTATCAATGAAAGTTTTTTAATACAATAATATATAAAATCATTATATTAATTTGTAAATAAAACAATTTCACAATGATCTTTTTAAATATTTTATAAGGTGATGATATCTAATAAATATTTTTTTGATAAGTCAATTTTCTAAATAAAAACAGAATATGCTTAATTATTTACAGAATTGCACAATTGATAGAAATTATGTCTATTTGATAAAGACTGATTAAAACTTTTGTACACTATTCAAGGCGCATTTTAGAATACTAATTACGAAATATGCATTAATATATCAAATTAAAACTTAAAATAAAACACTGAAGATTCGTATCTAGTTTATAAATATAAATATATTCATAAATATTGTACTTAATATAAAATAGATTATAATAATATTCCTTGTCTATTTTTTAACTGTGATTAAAAAATTTTCCAATGAAAATGAACAAACCAACGTTTCGTACAAATTATCCAATAAGATCGCGTGATATTAAAATCACAGCAAAAAAAAGTCAAAGAATATGTCGTTGACTGTACTTTAAAAAAAAAGTTTTTCTAAGAAAAGCATATTTTGATTTTTATATAGACTGTTTACTAGCGCGTAAACATGACATTCATGTACGATATTTTTGAAATTTCATTTACAAAGAAACTGTTACTGATATTAATATTCGATCATTTCAACTTTCTTTATGTAAAATAAACTTTTCATTTAATATTTAATAAAACCTTATGTTCAACTTATTATTTCAAGTATTCAACAAAAAAAATTTACAATACATGAATTAACCTCTATTATATAATTGTAAACAATTGACAAATATTATTCAAAAATATAATTATTAACTCTTACAGTATAAGATTAAGGTAATAAACCTTGATGCTGCTTGTATTATTATTTTTTTTGAATTTATTCACTCAATATATTCCCTTTGAAACTGAACTTTTTAATGTCTTTATTTGTCAGGATCATTCTAGCTTTTTGATATTTCAGTAATCTGATCTGTCATATACCACGTAGAACGTATCTAAGTGGTAGCTCATTGGTCATTTACATACCGTCGCTGACGCGTCATAAGTCCCGAGAATGACAAATTGTGCGTGACGAAGTACGCGGTAAATTAATTGAATTTGAATTTTAAACTTATTTAAATTTCAAAATTTTAAAATGTGGGTGTATAGTGAAACGATAAGAATTTGTAAATGGGAAAAGAATTTCTAAAAGTAAAGTCCTAAAAAAAAAAAAAGAGAGTCAATGGGCCGGTAGATGTGCAAAATCACCGGGCTGATACCATGATCTCAGCACGCCCCTGCGAAATAATATAAGTTAGCGAACAAAATATTTGTATATTTTTTATATAGAATGATAAGAAACTTCATCTTGTTTAAGAATCTGTCCGGTTTTTTTAATTTAAGTAAGTAGAACCTGAGATATCGCAAATTTAACCCTTTCAGTCACAGGAGCCACTATAGTGGCACCCTTTCTCATTTTCTTTTCTTTATTGTTTAATTCGAACTTTAAGATTAATCTCTATTCTTTTTGCATTGTCATATAAATGAGCGTTCGTTTTATAAGTATCATATGATATATTTTGAATATACGATTGTAAATAAATCTAAAAAATTAATGCATGATAGAAAATACGTGTTTTTGCGAAAATAATTCGTGACTGAAAGGGTTAAGCTGTAGCGCCAACTCCTTGCAATATGGCATATGTGTGCTATATAGCGATCGCTTTCCTTATTAAAAATTCTTTTATTATAAGGTAATTAATCTTATTCTTTTCCAATAAAATTACTTTTGACTCTATTTTATATACTTTGTCATAATATTATTGTCATAATATTAATGATGTATAATACATGGAGATGAAGTAGATTCAGGGTTTTAAATAATCATTGATTTTTCTACTACAATAGTGAACAATTTACTCAACTTATGGAGTATTTTTACATTTATTTTTTTTTTGCAATTGCAAAAAAAAAACAACAATCTATTTCATTCAAAAAATTTGTTTAACTTTCCGATTTATTAGAATCATCTATTTTTAGCTGAATCCTTTTTTATTAAATTTTTATTTAATTACCAAATACAGAATTAAAATTAATTTTATTACAAAAGAATGAAATTACTTACCTTATAATAAAAGAATTTTTTATAAGGAAAGCGATAGCCATATTGCACACATATGTTGTATTGCAAGGAGTTGGCGCTACAGCTTAAATTTGCGATATCTCAGGTTCTACTCACTTAAATTTAAAAAACCGGACGGATTCTTAA
Organism: Anastatus disparis; assembly: GCA_017163975.1. Taxonomy (NCBI): domain Eukaryota; kingdom Metazoa; phylum Arthropoda; class Insecta; order Hymenoptera; family Eupelmidae; genus Anastatus; species Anastatus disparis. The sequence continues at coordinate 1,335,827 of JAFFSR010000271.1, read as the reverse complement.
ACTAGATGAAGTTTCTTATCATTCTATATCAAAAATATAGAAATATTTTGTTCGCTAACTTATATTATTTCGTTATAAACAAACAAATTTCTGAAAAATTGAAAATTTTATCTGCTTCAAATCATTCTAGCTTATTTATCAACATTTGAAAGTAATATATAACAATTTATCATTAAAACTGAGACTCTGACATTTTTCAAACACATGTTAAACTTCAAAAAATATTAATTAGTTGTCGAGTTATAAGGTTTTTTACCAGGGCGTTCCGCCCTTGCGCTACGTCTCTATGTTTTTTAGCAATATATTTGCCATATCTCTGGTTCTAATTATCGAATCGACATGCAACAGAAACGATTTTTTTTTGTTTTTTTATTAAAGAATAAGTTTTTGCAGAGAAAATTACTGCATCTATTGTAGTTCATAAACTGTAGCCATTTAAACAATTAATTTGTTTATAACAAATTACTCGACCACTTGTGCGAAAAGCAAGTTGCGAATTCGGATTCAGCGGCTCAAAATATATATAAATCACCCACTTGCTTGGTGGGACCTTTAACTTCATACGGAACCCTCTGGGCGCCTAGACTAACCTAACAATCAACACGACAGTTTTTTGCATGCGGTATATGTCAAGTCAGTTTGATATTTGTAATAAATGCTAATAATAATTTATTTACTTATTCATATAGTAAAAATATAGTCATTTCCTCTAGTCATGTATATAAAGAATAATTTGAAATAGTTGAAGCCATAAAAATGTACAAAATACTACCGTAAAGCGAAAAATGCTGACTTGACATATACCGCAAGTCACCAATTTGGTTCCGACCGCCTCTTAAATAAAAATGTTTATTTTAATAATTATAACGTTGAAATTTATTTTGATCAAAATGTTATTTGATTGACATTTACAGTATTATTTTAACTATTTTTTAAAGGTTACTTGTCATCAATAAAAAAATATTTAATTTTCCAAATTAATAATCTATTAATATCAAGAATTTTCTAAAAATTATAATATTTATGATATGCGAACCTTACTTGTGATACATACACTTTGTAACTTATTAAATTTTTATATTAGATGCAAAAAGGATTGTTAAGTCATCGAATATAGTTATTTTTTTATTCCGAAATATTCGAATTTAAAATTAACTAAAATGTTGTATTTTAATCTTATGATTTTTTCTATTTAAATTTCGTATTTCATATATATAAAATACATTTGTGAAGATATTTTTATTAGAAATCAACACGAATTTCTTTTAAGCATATTTCACTTATAAATTAATTTCATAATTCAAATTCATGGTCATATATTGAGGTCTGGAAATTATAGTTGTTACTCAGTACCCAGTTCTCAGTTTATTTACATCAAATATCGTACTATCTTTGTTTTTCTAATGGAAGTAGAGTGAGGAATAGTCATTTAAAATAAATTATACGCTTTTTTACTTTAAGCACATGTGTACATATATTTTTATATTATGTTTCATCAAATTATTTTCAATTTTATTCAGTACTCAAAATTCAATTAATTAATTCTTATTTACTTAAAATTAGTCATTTATACATAATAATATAATAAAAGAAAATTCAACTAAGCGAAGTTAGGAGCGAAAAACTTTAATATAATTAATACCTGTTAACGTAAAACCCAATAAATTGTGTAACGATTTTCAACAGTTGATAAATACCCAATAAGCACACATCTGGAAAAAAGAATTCTTTAAGAATTCACGAATGTCCGCTCTGAAGTTAATAAAATATATTAATAAAATATTCATAAAATATTCACAAAGTATTCTTCCACAAAATTTAAATAAAAAATAACTCTTCAACGTATCTTTATAAATATTTTAAAAGGGTTAAGAAAGTATTCATAAAGAATTCTTTTTTGAAAAAGTAATCATAATCCAAAGTATTCATAAAGTAGTCAAAAAGTTTACTTTTGAAACACTGATTTCCTAGTAACTTAGTCACTTTCAAAAATCGAAAGATGTAATGGATATTTTATCGCTTTTCAGATTATTTTAAAATCATTTTTAATTTTGATTTTCATGAAATTCAAAATTGAAAACTTGAAATTCCTGATAATTTTATAAATTATAAAAATTCCATTTAATTAATCATTTAATAATTTAAATATTTTTTATCTATTTTAAACGAAAAAATTGTTAACATTTTATGAAACAAAATATATAAATATTTTAAGTGTGTTTTAAATAAATTCTCATTTTGAGAATTTATTTCAAACAGGTTTCCTTAAAAATTTCTATGAAAGCTTCCAACAATCTTTCGTTGTAGTCTAAGTAAACAAAAAATATCGCAGAGAAATATTGTTGAAAGATTTTATAAAATATTCCATGAAGCTTTCTTTGAGAGATTACTACTATATTTCCTTGCAATATTACATGAAAGATTTATGAAATATTGCGTCAAGATTTTTGGGAACAGCATGGAGAACGCTCAGGAGCAATCTTTCATAAATCTTTCAATTATGTTTCCTGAAAGATTTCGATGAAAGCTTCCAACAATCTTTCATCGCAGTCTAAGTAAACCATAAATCTTGCAGAGAAATATTGTTGAAAGATTTCATGAAATATTCCGTGAAACCTTCTTTGTGAGATTACTACTACGTTTCGTTGCAATATTATATTAAAGATTTATAAAAGATTGCGTGAAGGTTTCGAGGTACAGTAGGGAAAAAGTATGGGAGAAATCTTGCATAAATCTTTCAAACATGTTTCCTGAAAGATTTCAATGAAAGCTTTCAATAATCTTTCATCACAGTCTAAGTAAACCAAAAATTTTGCAGTGAAATATTGTTGAAAGATTTATGAAATATTTCGTGAAGCCTTCTCTGTAAGGTCGCTAATATATTTCCTTGCAATGTTGCATAAAAGATTTATAAAAGATTGCGTGAAGTTTTCGAGGTACAGCTAGGAGAACGCCTGTGAGAAATCTTTCATAAATCTTTCAATCGTGTTTCGTGAAAACTTTCTTTGAAAGCTTTCAGCAATATTTCATTGTAATATAAGTAAACCAATAATCTTGCAGAGAAATATTGTTGAAAGATTTATGAAATATTGTTTGTAATATTTCATCGAGATTTCATGAAATATTTCAATATAATATTACTGTAATATTGCTAAAAGATTTCATTCAAAGATTTTTTATTCGTTCGTTATATCTTGCTACGAAATATTTCAACAATATGTGTAAAATATTTCTAAGAAATCTTTCACTGAAAGATTTTGAAATGTTTCACTGTTTTATTTCATGCTATGTGGGTAATACATAAATTAGATATACTTGATTTAGAACCTATTTTAACAATACTTTCTTTTCTCCGTGCAGTTGTTAGTTCTAGTAAACGTCAAATACTGTTTTCGATTATTTCATGGTTCGTGATTGAAACACGTGATTAAAAAGAAAAAATTCCTATTATATTTTCTCATTGATTCAAATGCAATTTAGTAGAACAAATTCTTAATTCATCATGATATAATTTGTATTTAAACAATTTTTATGCACATTGTAACTTTAATTAATCTTTTTAGTACAAAACTACAATATCACAATTCATAAGTTGCATCGATTTTTTTTTATTTTAAAATTGGCTAATTTACACATAATAATATAATATATGAAAATTCAACCGAGCGACGTTAGGAGCGAGGTATTTTTTGCTAGTTCATATTAAAATTAATTAATGCTAGAATTAATACAAAAATTTTATTAAAAAAATATTTTTTTTTTATTTTTAAATGATTATAAAAAACAATTTTTTAAATTATTTAAAATAATATAAAAAATTAAATATACACCTATATTATATAGTTGCATTAGAAATTAACCCTCGGACCCCCCACACCCCTCCACACCCCCCACACATTATATAAAACTCCACCCCCACACACATTATATTAAACATTATATAAAACTATTGATAATTAATAATCGAAAAATTTTGATATATTTATAAAATTTAAGATTAAGAAAAAAGATATCAAACAGGAATTATAACAAAATAATTCTCTAAATTTTCAAAATCTTAAGTATACATTTAAATATATCAAATAATACTATTGAAAAATTTTACTAAAAAATTTATGATTTAAAAATATTTTATTAGAAATTTTCTTTTTCATTAATATTCATTATATATTGAAAATTAATAATAATAATAATATAAATTAAGAAAAAGTGAAAATATTTATAAATCCATTCTATATATATATATATATATATATTTATTTCATATTAAAAAAATTTTAATTCAATTCACAATGATGAAAATCTAAAAGATTTAAAATGTAAGGTGGTGTAAAAACCAGCTTAATCTATATGTTATGAAAAATGATTAAAATTTAATAATAATTTTTGTCAGATATTTTACATAAATAATTAATATTATGTATTTTTTTTCATGTTTCTATGTTAATAATAAAAATTTAATAAAAAATGTACAATTATATAATATTATGTATAATATAAAAATATATTATAATAAAAAATTTTTTATATAAAACAATACATAAATGTTACATTTTATATTGATATGATACCTATAATGGGGGTTGGCGAGTGGAGCGAGCAGGGGGGTACCCCCCTAGTATATATATATATTTTAAACACCACAATGTTAGTTTAAGATTTATAATACGCTGTTAAATGAAATACAAAAAAATGAGTAATTTTCACTCTCAATTTATTAAAAGAAAATGAACAATTTAATAACTCGACAATTTCTTGAAATTATGTTTAGTTTATGAAACTGCGTAAAATGACTCTAGCTCGAATTAATAAAATTAATTATAAAGATAACTTAATACAATTTAAAATGAAAAATGAGCAATGGCGGCAAAACTGACGCTAAACGGCGGGCAACCCAACGAAGCCCTCTGACTCTATTTTTTTTACGACAATATTATGATGAAGGACTCACCGTAGCTAAAGCTGATCTCTCTCCAATAATAAAAAATCTCCAAAAAATCTCTTCTGCTCTCTCAAAAGAATTTAACGAATTGTCACGGTTTCGATTTGATTGGCAGGAACTCCAACAAATTAGTCTCTCTCTCTTTTCTGTAATTCCAAATCTCCAACAAGAAAAACCGAATAAAATGGAGTATAAAACTCAAAAATAGCCTCAACGAGTACGATCAACAACGCAAGAAAAATCAACCAAGTGAATATCCATAGATCCAATGGAGAAGTGTGTTGATAGAGCTTTTTCTCTTGAGCTCCTTCCTCTTCATCCTTTCTTTAATTAATTTCGTCATGACTATAATAACTGTTGATTGGTTATCAATCCTTTCTTTAATTTTTATATGTCAATAACAAAGGATGATGACTTATAACCAATAAACACCTTCCATTTTGGCGGCTTCTTTGACGTTAGCGTCCTCTATTCCTCGCGCGCTTTATTTAAATTCCTAATAGCTTATATATGAATCTTATGTGTAGACTATAGCTGGCTCCTTTTTTTCTCTAATCCTATACTCCCCCTACTCGTGACTCGATTCACTTTCTCTTTCTTTCTACCGTTGCCTCTTTCTAACGATTCCGTCATCGATCGTAAATCTCTGTCGCGATTCGGTCTCGTTCATCTGTACCAACGCTTCCTCTCTACTCTCGACCACATATTTTTTATGTTCCGCATCGTTTCTCGGTCTCGCACGTCATTGCGCACAGCAAGTGTAATGTGTTGTATACACCTATACACTGGGTGCGTGTGTGTGTATCAGTGTATTACCTGACAGTGCTGTGGCGTGCATGCCGTCATCGAGAACATAAGATGGCGACGCACAAGAGCACTGTTACAGGTTATGTTTTACACAGTGTGTTTGTTTCTTCTCTCATATGTTGTGTGTGCACTAATGTTGAAGAGTTGCAGCCTTCACCGTGGCTTAACTTCTAGTGCACCATAGAAAATCGATGGTGAGTATGGCTTTTCCATCACCACGTGTCTTAGTTTTAGGTTAGGTTGTCCCTTTGCTCTATCTCTCTTTACCGGTAAGTCGACTGCTCTCAACAATTCGCATGTTCCTCAAAATAAATAACGAAAAGTAAAAACGATTAATTTGTTTAGTTATAAATAATTTCCGGTCCAGCAAATGTATCTCGCCATAATTGTTTTCTTTCTCTTTCTTTCGACTTATTTATTTATTGAGATGCAATAAATGCATCACAATATACTTTAGTTTATATTATTTTCGATCTGAGCGTGGGAGAGAATGTTGAAAATAAACATGCTCAGTATATCTCTAGTAAGGTAGTGCCATCTATTACATGCAAACAGCATAAGTCGACTAACGACTCTTCAAGTTCATTCCATGGATATCAGTTAAACAGAGCGGACTGTATTACTTTATATTAAAACTATATTTTGAACTTTTTATTCTTATATAAAATAAAACTCTAGTATTCGTTAATTTTAACCCAATATATTTACAAATTAGGAAAAAAAAACATTTTTTTTTATGAAAAATTTAATTTTTTATGATGTTATATTTTTAATCTATACATAATATGTATAAATATGTTTACATATTAAAATATTATTTTAGATCAACTACAATTATGTGTGAGAAAAGTATGTTACAAGGATCATCAGTTTCAAATTTTGTAGGCTCAACAATACTTACCTACACTAGACATACATCTAAACCTACCTCATTAGGTAAGATTAATTCTAATCATTCTTAAATATTTAAAGACAATTAGATTTATTAAATAGGTAGCTCAAAGTAATTGAAAAATAATTTAAATTTTTAATTTTAATATTAGAATATATAAAAACTTTATATCAATAAATCATATATTAAATTTATAGAATGTTGTACAAAAATTATATAAATGAAGTACCAGCTGAAATGACGGCTTCGGCGTGTGACTACTTCAAAGTGCTCTTTGAAACATACAAATGTATTACAATAATTGCAAAAGCGAATGATTAGAAATTCTTAATTAGACTTTCCTAGCATCAAACTTCGAGCAAGGAAATTGTTAGTTTTTATCTTATGTACATTTTTATAGATTTTGAGTAATTTTTATGTTATATATTGTGAAATATGCCTGATTAAAATTCAAGAAATCATGCGTGCTAAAGGAATCGATTGTCTTAGCGATTAAAAATTCTTAATAAATACTTTTCTAGCATAAATCTCTAAGCAACTAAGCAGTATATATTATTGTTTCATATACATTTTTATAGATTTTCAGTAATTTTTATTCTGTATATTTATAATCACACCAGGTAAAACGTGAGAAATCATGCGCATCAAAGACACCAAGTGCTATCGAGATTGAGAATTCATAAAAAATACTTTCTTAGCATAAATCTTTAAGAAAAGAAATCATCATTGTTTCAAATACATTTTTAAAGATTTTCAGAAAAATTTTTATACATTACATCCAAAAATACCACCAATCAAAGTACGTGGAAGCATATGCGTCTTTTATGTTGAACGCCCCATGTAGATAAAAGTAAAATAAATTGTATCACATAGATTGTATTTTAAACAAAACTCTGAAATTAAAAAATCTCGGAATCGAAAACTTTAAACTCTAATGACAAATTCATAGAGCTCTGAAAAATGTCAAAATCAAAATAAGTTTCGAACAAACTTAAAATTTTTTAAATATTTTACATTCCTTGCTCATTAAGGCTCGACTATAGCAGCCAAATATGAAAAATTGAAAAATCAATTTTAAAAAAATACTGGAATGTAGAAAATGAAAAAATACAACTTTTTTTTAAGCAGAAGAACTTCCAGCGAGAGATTTGTTCTTTAATATGTAAAGAAGTTTTTTGGAAAGTTTCAGATTTTTTTATTGAAAATTGGCTGAAAGAGAGCGATTTTTGTAATTCAGGTATAAAGTCGCGCGTGCCGTGGCACGTGTGCTAGCGCGTCAGATTTCATCGAGTACGTTAAATATACACTGAGCGTACTGACGCGCTACCACACGCGCCACAGCACGCGCGACTTTACACCTAAATTACAAAAATCGCTCTATTTCAGCCAATTTTTAATATAAAAATCTGAAACTTTCCAAAAAACTTCTTTACATATTAAAGAACAAAACTCTCGCTGGAAGTTCTTCGAGACTTAAACTTCCCTCGATACTTTTTGTCACTGAAGTTAATGTATGTCAATAAATGCTCTTTATCACTTTCCAACTAAATTGTTATAAATAAATTATTAATTTTATCAGTTTTTAGGATCTTATTGCTAGCGCTAGAGTATTCCCCGTGTGTGTATAAAATTTCAGAACGATCCGATCATATTTGGCTGGAATAGAGCGATTTATGTTTTAAAAACTCATTAAAAATTACTTTTTTTAAAAGTCACTTTTTAATTTTTTTCTTTAAAAGTAAACATCTAGTGAAAGTTGAAGTTTTCAATTTTAAAAGCACTAGCAGTTAAGTAACATTACAGTTTTCCGAAATTTTAATCCTTGATCCGAAATTTAAAAAAATATCTTTACATTACATCCTTTTCTTTCAATTAATAAAAAAATTAATATAGAGATTGAAATTTATGAATAAAGATTAAAGATTCGGGGAACTGCAGTCTCCCTAACTATGTATGAATTATATACAATGAAAAAAAATAAGCGAATGCGACTTAGTTCCCATGATAAAACAACGTAGCGCTTTATGCAGATAGATTTTCAGTAATATTAACAGAGTAATCACGCTCTGTTGACTGAAAACCATGCTAAAACAGCATAGTATGCTAAGTAAGTTATTTTCAACAGTATTTAGAAGGACTTAAAAAGCACCGTGTTATATTAGCATGGCTGTACTATGTCACATTCACTTATTTTTTTCAGTATACCCTATTATATCACCTTCATAAACAAAATTATTTTAGTAGTAATTTCATTTTTCTTAAAAATATAATGGGTAGCCATCTATCATAAGTAAATTTTAAATAAAAACTAAAATTTTCAAATTTGAAAGCAAACAGTATGCGCGAAGTGTCTTAATTTTTAATTGCAAAATAAAAAAAGTGAAATGTTTTCACTATCTAATTAAAAATTTGTATACATTTATATGTAGTCTAGGCGCCAGGTATGGTTTCGTGGCGAATTGAAGTTTAACGACTTTGACTAAGTTTTCTAGATGTATTTTGGTCGTTTGATTTCGAAAATTTTGTTTGGAATGTCCACAAGTGGTTCCGTTAATTGTTATTAATGATTTAATTATTTAAATTGCTATAAAAAAGGTTCTATTATAGATAGAAAAAATTAGAAAGCGCTAAAATAAATCATTATTCTGAACGAACATTTCCATTTTGGTTTATGAAAAAATATTAATTAGAACAAAAGTTTTTATAAATATAGTGCAAACGATCTACATTTACCGCTGCCACGCTAATTGTCTTTTAGAGATCTTCGCTTCTTTTTGATGGATTAAGGCGTTCAATATCTCATTTTAAAGGTTAATTATCATACTATAATATAAACATGATGCAATAAGATAAATTTTATTTAACAATTGATTAATAAGAGATTAAAAAAACGTGGAACTTTCAGAAATAACAGTGAACTTTAATGCGTGCTATTTTGGCTCAAAAAATGCATTTATCATGACTAATTTTAAATTCGGATGTCGTTTGCTCTGACGAAATTTCGATATTTGATGTTTTCGCTTTCATCGTTTTTAGTGTTTTGAGTACTTAAATGTTCTAAATTTTTTAAATAAGTTTTGTGTGTATAGTTTCTATATCCTCCTCCAGTCATAAAATAAAAAAATAATTTAAAAATATAGTTTTTAATGAATTATTTCACTCTTTATAGATGAGTACCTTTTTTCATACTTCCAAAAAGTAAATCGTAATTTTTTTCAAAAAACAACAATACTCAACATTGTCTAAAATTAAGTTTAAACGATGATACACTTCGTCACAGCGCTCAGTGAGAGAAAAAAATTGTTCTTGTTCGTCAACCTAATATCTTAGGATTAGGCCATCCGGTTTGGATGAAATTTAGAGTAAGTATACTTAACATTATGTGTAATAAGAAAAAAATATGAGTAAGACCTAAAAATAATTTCCACAGCCGGAAAACTCATGAGGAAATAGGATATCTTGCACTTTTTGCTATAAAGTCAATCATAGTTTTATAGTGAGTGAAAATTTTCATGCGCAATGTTGGTTACGTATTCTAATCTGCAGAACTTAAATCTAAACAAAAAAAGCGTCTTCCAATCATGATTTTTTAGGAAAAATTAATTAAACTTTGAAAAACGTAATTTTTGGTGATAAAATGACTTTCATTTTATTTTCTTGTTATACTCTCCAGTATCATTACATAATTCTTATTCCCAATCAATTATTTATGAATGAAACTAATAAATATCAAATTCTTTTCCGACTCGATTGCGGGAAACCTTGGAAAATTACAGATTTTCTCTGTTTTCTATTAAGAAAAAAAATTTTCTCTAAAATTTAAATCACGCTAAATATTACTTTGAAGTATCTTATCGTGAATGGAAAGTAACTCGTAAAATTTATTAATACTATATTAACTTCCGATAGGGTATCGGATAAACACAGAAAAATCCTAAATTTCCATAGTTTTATTACAGAATTAATATTCACTCTATATATTGCGTCAGATTATACGTTTCTTGGATACTGTCTATTACAAATAGAGAATTCATTATAAAATCAGATATTCGCCATGTTACTAGCTGACAAAATACAGAAAAATCACTGAGAATCCCTGATTTTTACAGCTTTTTGTTCAGGACAAAAAGTAACTCTGAAAATAAAATCACGCAAATCATATCTTAAGAAATTTGTACGGTCGGTAAAAAATCACTAAGGATAATTATGAAATAACATGTAAGCTACCAAAACAATGCTGGAAAACTCCAGGAAATGATCCTGATTTTATTCAATCCCTGATTTTACTAGTTATACGTTCAAAACTAAGACTTACCATATTATTCGAATCACACTAATCGCTCCATTGATAGTTTACATCGCAAATAAGAGATTGTTTATAATAGCTGATAATTACCCATAAAATCTGGATCCATAAATCCTAAAGCTATTAACTCTAAACTTATAGACCCTAGCTCCATAAACGCTGAATTCAAAAATCCATAGACCCCGATGCCTCTTCACTCGAAGCCTATGAACCCTTAAACCATACACCTCGAACCCATACACTATGAACCTATAAACCCATAATCCTCCAGCCCATTAAACCTTGGACCTTTAATTCATAAACCCTAAACCCATTCATTTTAAACCTATAAAATATAAATTCATGAACCTATAGACCCTAAATCCATGAACCCTAAGCCTATAAATCGTCAAGCCATAAAGCCACAACCCATAAACCCTAGACTAATAAACTCGCAAGCCCATAATCTCATAACACAATGAATCCTAATCCTATAAACCCTCAATTTATGGACCCTAAACCCATAAATTATAAACCAATGATCTCTAAACATATTATTCTAGATCCATAAACCTTAAAACTATGAACCCGTAGAGCCTATATTCCAGAAACCGCAAACCCATAGACTCTTAGACTCTAAACTCATGAACTCTAAACCCATAAACGCTAAACTTATAAACCGTAAACCCATAAACCCTAAATCCATAAATTTTAAAGCTATATACCAAAAATCCATGAAGCCATAAATTCTAAACCCATGAACCCTATATTCATAAATCCATAGACCTTGAACCTAATAAACACTTAACACATAAACCCACAACCCAAAAACATCAAACCGATAAATCCACAAACGCGAAACCCATAAACTCATGAACCAATAAATCATATACTCATAGATCCTGAACCCGTTGGCTCTGGATTCATATACTCTAAATCCATAAACCCATAGACTCTATACCCATAAACCCTCAAACCATAAACCTAGAATTCATAAACGCCAAACCCATAAACCCAGAATCCTTAAATCTATAAAATCTAAACTCATAAACCTCAAACCCAGAAACTGTTAAAACCTTAATTCATAAACCCTGAACTTACAAACTCTAAATCTATAAGCTCCAACTCTTGGACCCTAAACACATACATCATGAAATCATGAACCAATAAACTCTAAACCTATGAACCCAAAAGCCATAAACCCATCAATCCTAAACCTATAAACCCTAAATCGATAAACAAAGTCCCAAAACCCATAAACCCTTAACCCATAAACCCACAACCAATAAACACTACACCAATAAATAAAAAAAATTCTAAATTAATAAATTCTGAACCCATAAGCCCTAAATTCATTAACCGTGAACTCATAAACCCTAAACTTAGAATCTTAAAACCTATAGACTCTAAATCTATAAACTTTAAATCCATAATCCATAGACCCTATACCCATTAACTCAAAGTTTATAAACTTTTTAACCATAAACTCAAACTCATAAACCTTAATATCATAAACCCATAAGCTTAAAAGCCATAAACATTAAACCCATGAACTCTAAAACCCTGAACGCATAAACCCTTAACCCTTGAGAGAAGGTTAGAATCATTTGCCCATTGGTGTCGCTGTGGGTAAGAGGAGAATATAGAATATTTTTTATACACAGATTTACAATTTATTAAAACCATAATATATTTATATTGTCTATAACTCTTGATATATATATATATATATATATATATATATATATATATATATATATAATATTAAGTAAGCAAAACCAGTCTTTTGAACGTGCGCTATAGTTTGCTGCTATGGACTCCTGTATATTTTGTGCGCGAAACCGGCTTTTTGAATGCCGCATTCAAAAGACCAATTTCTTTCGAACATACGGTAATGGAAGGAAGGGGGTAATAATGTGAGACTGCTGCACACCCGCTACGTGCGCCGAATATGACCTGAAGTCGGTACTGATGAGCGCGGGGTATCGCGCATTCAAAAAACCTGAGGGGCTATTCAAGCAGTGATACATATGTATGTATTACGCTGTATGTATGCGCGCGCATACTTTTTATTATCTTTCCCATACATATCGTCGCAATACATACATATGTATCGCTACTTGAATAGCCCTTAGGTTTTATATATATATATATATATATATATATATATATCTCCCTATATTATATAGTTATATGAACCAAAATTCAGTTGGTGCCCCCCCCCATATCCCCCCACGCCCCCCCACATGATTTTTATTAATTAAATAACGTAAATTTACGTTATTTTATGTTATCGATCATTACCCCCCCGCCCCCACACCCCGATAGACCCCCCACTAACCCCCTCTTGCCCCCCCCACACACACAACCCCCCACAATCCCCCCACAACCTTTTGGAACCATCAAATACTGCATAATATAGTTTTATATTTTTTTATTATACTTTATTTATGTATAATATTACATAAAAATATAAAAATTTTAATTTTTTTTTGTTGAAAACTTGAAAGTAGTTGAATAAAATTACAATTTATAATATTTAAAATGAAAAACATGTGCCTCATCAGATATCTTATTACCATTTTTTACATAGTTCATCTGAAATTAATAAATATAAATTTAAATTAATTCTATTACAATTCCTCAACACTATAATTAATTCATTTGTTGAAAACATAATGATTTTTAATAATTTGTTCATATTATAAATATTTTACTGTATTAAAATAAAAATAAGCATATAGTGTTGAGGATTCAGATTTCCACACCACCTTACATTATAAACCTTTAATAGTATTGATTTATACAACTTTTAAAATTAATTGATATTAATATTTATGTTTAAATTTATATAACTTCCAAGATTAATAACTATTTATATTTGTTTTACAAAGGTGTAGATCAAACGGATGATAATATTCATTTGAATTATTCAATAGAAATGTTAAATAATATAAGAGAAGGATTACCTCCACACGAACTGAAATTAAAAATAAATACCATAATTATGTTAATTCGAAATTTAAGTATAAAAAATGGATTATGTAATGAAACGCGATAAAAATAACTAAATTATTCAAATATAACATAGAAGCACAAATAACTCTTTCACGTTGTAAAAATTTAAATAAAATATATATTCAAAATGAATCGAAAAACAGAGATATTGTACCTAACATAGTTTGGAAAGAAATATTAAAAAAATAATTTTATTATAATTTAACAAAAATTTAATGTTATTTAAATAAATTTTTTATAAATTATTTTATTAATTAAACTTTATTTTTTTTCAGGTTATATTTATATTAATTATAAATATTAAAAATTTTTAATAATATATAAATAAAAAAAAAATAAAATGGAATCCAATTAATAATGTTGAAATTGACAATGTTAATGATCAACAAATGATTGAATGAAATCCATTTTGATGGAAAATTTACATGATCAAATTGAAGAACATTTAAATTTCTAAGAAGAATATGAATATTATTTAGAAAGTCTAGATAATAATAGTTCAATAAACAATACAATAATTTCTAAATTAAATAACATTATTAATTCATATATAGAGGAAAATAATGAACAATTTGAATTTAAAAATTGGAATGAAGTACCAGAGTATTATAAATATTATGCGAATGAAATTATAAAATATAAAATAAATATACGCGAACCAATAGCAGAATATTACTTTAATCAAAGTCATGAAATTTATTCTAAATATTTATTAAGATTAGCTAACATTATTAATAAAATATGAAAAATTAAAATAAATCATAAATATTTCAATATATAATAATAAATTTAAAAAAATTTTTAAACATTATCAATGTTATTAAAAATAAAAAAAAATAAAATATTTAAAAATTAACTAAAATATTTAAAAGTTATGATTATTTAAAATTTATAAATCGAAATTTTAATAAATAAATAATTTAACTACTAACAACAATAAATAAAAAAAACATATTCATAACTTTTATACAGGTAAATGTAATATAAGTAAGTATAAAATAATTTAAAATTATTTTATTTATTTATTTGTTATATAAATAACTAAATTTTAAATAAAATATGATATAATGATCATGTAATAATTTCATTTACAATATCATAATAAATTTATAAATTTTAGTATGAATTTTTGATATATCTCATAAAATGTTTAAAATGAGAAAAAAAATATAAAAAAGGAATTATAACAAAATAATCCTAATAAATCTTATAAAACTCAAAATCATTACGATATATCAAATAATATACTAAATTATCAACGAAACTAAAAAAAAAATGATTTAAAAATTTAAAAATGATTTAAATGTTTAATATATAATTATATTTATAGCACAACTGGGGGTTGGCGAGCAGTGCGAGCAGGGGGGTACCCCCCCTAGTATATATATATATATATGAAACATTTCACGCCAACTAAGCGAGCAAAAAAATAAAAATCACTGAAACTCTGAAAATATATTCTTTGTGTTACCCAAAATATGTAAAAAAAGTGTTTTCAAGGGTTTAGATTGGTAGGATCAAGAGCTATAGATCCTTAAAATTTGGAAATTTTTTTAAATTTTTGGAAGTCCCAACTTTATCATTTTTTTTCTGAAAATCCTGATGTTTTAGAGAGAAATTCATAAGACTACTTCTTGTTGTAAATAAAGAGAAAATTTAGTATGATTTGTTACAGACCTGAATTTTAAAGTTTTCTATTTGTTCTTATATGTATGACATATTAATTGAAATTACTTATTGTTCGCCACTCCAGAAATTGCTTTCCCAGGACATATTTTCTTTCATTTTACATGAACTTCAAAATAAATTTTTGATTGTGTAAGAAAGAGTCACCAATAAGGAGTTATGACAGTTTGAAATATATATTTCCATGTATAATTTCTTTTTAATATGAAAAATGAATCATCCATAGAAATATATATTTATATTCAATATGAACAATAAATCATACATGAAAATATACATTTCAAACTGTCATAACTCCTTATTGGATTTTTATTTTTTTGCTCTCTCAGTTGGCGTGGAATGTCCCATATATATATATATCTGTGTGTGTAGAATAATTATCGGTGCTAAACTTGTTCGAGAAGTCTAAACTATTTTTGTGGAGCTGAAAATGTTGCGCGTGATAGAGCCGAGGGAAACATGTGTATATTTCTTTAGTTCGACAAAGTAAGTAATACTAGAGAATGAATACATCTGCTCACGCCAGGTCTATCTCGCGCTATATTTTTCGTTTTATTTTAGACTTTTTCATCAAGATTGGCATTAATAATTACTCTACATATATATAGCAAGAGTTTTTGGCAACCTTTGGGGTGTATTACTGTCTCAGAAAATTGTGAATCGCTATGTAAAAAAAATATTATATTTATCTTTTACCAGACCACTGCGCCTCCATGCCACAAATAAACCCTAAATCTATCATGCTAAAAGCCATTAAAACACAAAGCCATAAACTCTGAGCCTATAAATCCGTAACCCATGAACTCTAGACCGATAAACTCATAGACCTTAAACACAAAAACTCATAAACTCTAAACCCATAAACCCTAAATCCACAGACCGTAAAACCATAAGCTATATGCCCATAAATCCTAAACTAATAAATTCCGAAGCCATTAATCCACAAACCCTGAACGCGTAGATCCCAAGATTCCTAAACCATGAAGTTATAAACCCAAAACTATACATTCACGAACTCTTAACTTATAAACTAATAAACCCATGAACCCTGAACCCCTACATCCTGAACTCATAAACCCTGAACCAAAAAACCCAAAATCCATAAACTCTAAAGTCTTGAGCTTAGAAACCCTTAACCCATAAACCTTAAACTCATAAGCACTAAACCCTAGATTCATAAACCTTAAACCCATAAGGACTAAACCCTAGACCCACAAACCTTGAAACGACAAACACTAAACCCTAGCAACATAAACCCCGAACCCACAAATCTTAATCCATTAACCACAAACTCATATACCCAAAAATCATAAGCCCGTAAACCTTTCTATGAACCCTAAAGCTATAAACTCTAAAGTCATAAACCCATAAATTTTAAATCTATGAACCCTTAATCCATACACACATACCCCCTAAATCTGCAGACCCTGAGCCCATGAACCCTTCACCCACAAAGCTCAAACAAGTAAACCCCAAACCTGTAAAACCTTAAATGATAAACCCAACACCCATAACCCTTAACAGCACAAACCCTAAAGCAACTAAACCATTAGCTATAAACCAATAAACTCTAAACTTATAAACCCTAACTCCATAAACCTCAAGACCTTGAACCAATGAACCTTAAACACATGAACACTGAACGCTGAACCCACTAACAATTAACTCATAAACTTACAAACCAATAAATCTTGAATCCATAAGCACTAAATCCATAAACTCTAAACCCAGAACCTATAAACACAAACCACATATACCCAACAACCTTGAAGACATAAACACTTAACATGTGAACCTTTAACTTAAAACCCATAGACCCACAAACCCTAAACTTATGAGCTTATAAACCTGTAAGACATAAATTCATGGATTTTAAACAAATCAACTCTGATACCATAAATGCTAAGTCCTTAAACTCATCAACCTTTAACCCATGAACATTCAACCCATGTACACAAACCCTAAACCTACAAACCTTAAACCCACGAACCCTACACACATAAACACCGAGTTGATGAACCCTGAACCCATAAACACAAAACCCATAAATTCTAAAATCGTGAACCCATAAGCTCTAAACTTATCAACCCAAAAGCTATAAATCCAGAAGTTATTAACTCAAGAAGCCTAAACACAAACTCTAAATCTATACACACGTAGAACATGAACCCATACACCCTAGACCCATAAATCACGTACCCTAAACCAATAAATTGTAAACCCATAAACGCTGAACTTATTAACCCTATACTCACAAATCCTGAGCTCATAAGCACTAAACTCATTGACCCTAGATCTATAAACCCTAAATGAATAAACCCTAAAAATATACCCCTTATCCATAAATCCAAAATTTATAAACCCTCAAGCTATTGACCCATAAGCAATTGACCCATAAACCCTGAACCCATAATCCCTAAGCCTATTAACCCATAAGCCATAAACCCATAAACTCAAAAACCCTCAACTCAAAAACTAAGGAACCCATGGACACTAACTTCCATAAACCCTCAACTTTAAAACCGAGAATCTGTAAACTCTGAATCCATGACCCTTAATCCATACATTCCTAACCCGTAAAACTTAAAACTGTTAACCCATGAGTTATAAACCCATCAATTCTAAACCCATATTTCCTAAAATCATCAACCCATAAACCCTTAACCTATGAACCCTTACACTATTGACCTAAAAACTATAAACTTACAAATTTAAAACCCATAAACTCATAGACCAACAAATCCTCAAACCATAAACTCTGAACCCATAGACTTATATACCCATAACTCTAACCCTAGATTCATAGACCCTAAATTCATAAGCCCATGGACCCCGTAGCCAAGAAACCCTTGAACTGTACGCATAAAACCTATAAACTATAAACTATAAACTATAAACTATAAACTCTGAACCCACAAACTTTATACTAACCAATACTTAAATCCTACATTCATGAAGCCCAAACCCATAAACCCTAAATCCATAATTCTTAAAATCATAAAAACTAAATCAATACATTCTAAACCCACAAACCCTTAATCAATACACCTTAAAGCCATTAATCCTTACATTATAAACCCTAAAGACATAAAAATATAAGCGATAAACCAATGAGCTCACAAACCCCAAACTCACAAACTTATGAACCCATGAACCCCAAACCCATTAACCCCGAACTTATAAACCGTATACTTATAGATCTTAAATCTAGAAACTATTAACCGCTAGAAACCATGAACCTATAAACCTATAAACCCACAGCCTCTCAACCCATAAACCCTGAACCCGTATACCCTTGACCCATAAAACCCAAACACATGAACCCTCAACTCATAAACCTTGAACTCATATACTTTAAACCCATCAATTCTGAACCCATGAATTCCTAACACGAAAATCCCTAACCCATGAACCCTAAGGCTATTGGCCCATAAGTCATAAATTCATTAACCTTTTACCCATTAACCTCAGGTCCACAAACCCATAAATCCAAAACACGAAAACCCCAAACCTGTAACTTACAAACTTACAAACTCAAAACCCATAAATCTACAAACCCTAAACTCATAAATTTATAAACCCATGAACCTCAAACCCATAAACCCTGAACAGATACACCCTCAACCCATAAACCTTAAACTGATACACCCTAAACTCATAAACCCTAAATCTATAAGCCCTAAGGCCTTTAACCCATTTACCTTAAATCCATAAACACTAAACTCTAGACTCACAAACCTTAAACCCATAAGCCCTAAACAAGTAAACTCTAAACCAGTGAACCTTTAACTTATGAACCCAAAACCCTGAACCTACTAATCCAAAACCCACAAACCCTAAAAACATGGAATCAAACTCGTGAACCAAAAAATCATAGATCCTAAACACATACATCATGGAATCATGACCCAATCAACTCTAAACCTATAAAATCCGTAGCTATTAGCCAAAAAGCCATAAATTCATCAATCCTAAACACATAAACCCTAAATCCATACACACATAGACCCAGAATCCATTAATTCTTAACCCAAAAACCTTTAACCCATAAACCCACAACCTAAAAACACTAGACCTATAAATAAAAAATCTTAAACCAAAAAATTCTGAACTCTAAAACCCTAAATTTATTAAACCTAAACCCATAAATCCTGAACCTATGATTTCTAAACCCATCAGCCCTAAATATATTAACCCAAAATGAATAAACCCCAAAACCATAAACCCTAACTCATAGACCCAAAACTCATGAACTCTAAGGCTATTGACCCATAACTAATAAAATCATAAACGTTGAACTCCTAATTCCCGAACCAATATACCCATAAACCCATGAACCTTGAACTCACAGATTCATAAATTCTAAACTCATGAACCCATGAATCCTAAAGCTATAAAACTTAAATACATAAATTCTAAGCCCATGAACCCTAGAGCTATTAATCCATAAGCTAAAAATCGATTAACCCAGACCGTATCAACCTTAAACCCATGAACCCTTAACCCGTAAACCTTAAATAAATAAACCCTAATACCGTAAACCCTTAACCTATAGACCCAAAAACCCTTAACTCATGAACTTATCAACTCATAAACCTTTAACCATGAACTCATACACCTTAAACCTATAAACCCTAAATCTATTAATCTCAAGGCCATTAACCCATAATCTATAATCCTATTAAGCTTAAACCTACTAAACCTTAAACTTACAAACTCTAAACCCATAAACCCCAAACACATAGAACTCATCAACCCCAAACATGTAAACCCTTAACCCAAAAACCCTTTAACTTATAAACCCAAAACCCATAAACCAACAAATCCCAAACTCAGAAAATTATGAAACAATAAACTCTAAACACATAAAACCTAAATTCATACACCTTAAACTAATCAACCCTGAATCCATACACTTTAAGGCCTTGATCTTATCAGCACATAACCCATGAACTTTGAACGCATATACACTAAGACCTACACCTACAAACCTTATACCCACAAACCCTGAGCACATGGACTCAAAATCCATGAATTGAATCCATAAACCCTAAACCTATACACAAATAGACCCTGAACCCATAAAACCTTATCCCATCAACCCTTAGCCCATAAACCCTCAACCCATAAATACCGACCCACAAATCAAGAACCCTAAACCAATAAATTCTAAATCTATTGACCACGTATGTATTACCCTGAATCCATAAATCCTGAACCTATAGTTTTTAAACCCACTGACCCTAGATTTATAAACCCCAAATGAATAAAAACTAAAACCATAAACTCTAACATATAAATCCGAAACTCATGAACCCTAAAGCTATTAATCCATAAGACATGAACTTACGAACCCTAAACTCATAAGCCCATGATCCTCAAACTCACAGGCTCTTGAATCCTAAACTCATAAAGCCTAAACAGATGAACCCTCAATTCATAAACCCCTGAACACATAAACCCTAAACCCATATATCTTAAATTCATAAACCCTGTAACTATTGATCCATAGGTTATAAACCCAAAAACCCTAGACCCATTAACTCCAGACCCACAAACCCATAAATCCAAAACACGTAGATCCCAAACCTACAAACCCTAAATTTACAAACATATAAACCCATGAACCCTTAAACTATTAACCCTGAATTTATTAACCCTGAATTTATTAACCCTAAACCCATAAATCCTAAACCTATGACCTCTAAACCCATTGACTCTAGATCTCTAAGCCCAAGATGTATAAACCCATATACTCTCAACCTATAAACCCTAAACTTAGAAACTCTGAGCCCGTAAACCCTCGACTCATGAACCCTAAACCCACAAACCCGAAATTCATAAGCCCTAAACTCATAAATCTCTAAGCCATAAACCGTACAGCTATTAACCCATAAGCTATAAACCCATAAACCCTGAACCTATTAACCTTGAACCCATAAACCCTAAAGCCGTAAACCCTTAACCTGTAAACCCAAAACCCATAAACCCACAAACTCCAAACTCATAACCTCATAAACCCACAAACTCCAAACTCATAAACTTATAAACCCACAAACTCCAAACTCATAAACTTATAAACCCATAAGCACGAAACTTATGAACCCTATACTCATAAACCCTAAATCTAGCAACTCTTAACCAATAAACTTTGGACTTATAAATCATAAATCTATCAACCCATAGACCCTCAACCCATTAACCCAAAACCCGTGAACCTCAAAACTATGAACGCAAAAGCCATGGCCCCATAAGCTCTAAATCCATAAATCCTGAACTTATCGATCTCAAACTCAGTAACCCTTAACCGATACACCCTAAACACTTGGACCCTAAATACATAAACCGTAAACGCATAAACCCTAAACACATAAACCCTAAACCCATAAACCTTGAACCCACTAACCCTAAATGCAAAAACCCATGAATCCGAAACACGTAGACCCTTAACCTGTAAACCCTTAAGGGGTGTCCTCATACCGGCACAGAGATCTACCTTATCTACATTTGAATTATGCATTTTAATAAAAATTCAACTATTTTTGACTAAAATTCATAGAAGAGACACATTCTTAACATTCTAAAGAATGTATTGCAACTTTAAAAGACAGAATTAAAGTGAAAATGAAGACAAAAACTGCAAAATACGATTATTCATAACCACATTGAAAAGTTAATCGTATTAAGTAGTTTTCGCCTTTATTTTTACCCTTATATTGTCTTTTAACGTTGCAATAAATTCTTTGTCATGATAAGAATGTGCCTCACCTACGAATTTCAGTCATGAATAGTTAAATAATTATTAAAATTCATAATTTAAATGTAGATAAGGTAGAACTCCATGTCGGTATGAGGATTCCCCTTAACATACAAATCTAAAATCCATAAGCTCGAAACTCATACACATTAAACCCAAAAACCCTTAATCCATAAACAAAAAAATATAAAATTATTGCAATCTAACTCAATAATTACGTGATAATCACGTGAATTATTATTCTACAATCATATTTTTTTCTCCGAATCACATGATAATTACGTGATCTTTTTGGTAAGGTATTTCTTTATAAATCATGTGATTAACACGTGACATTTTGCTCGTTAATGTCACGTGATAATCATGTGGCAATCACGTGATAATCATATGAAAATTACGTGATAAACACATGATTATTTTCGGTAGAGGTACCATACTAAAAATAATCACGTAATTATCATGTGATTTAAAGAAAAAAATATGATAATGGGGTAATAATTCACGTAATTATCACGTTATTATTAAGTTAGATTGCAACAATTCAATATTTTTTTATATTTTTTTTATTAATTACACGATTACTTTGAGTAAGGATATTTTTTTATCAAATTACGTGATCATCACGTCATTATTACATGATAATTACGTGATTATTTTCAGTAATGTATAACCAGAAATCCGGAACTTATAAACCCTATACTCATAATTCCCCAATCTAGAAACTCTTAACCCATAAATGACCCACGAACCATAAATTTATAAACTTATTAATTT
Source organism: Anastatus disparis (assembly GCA_017163975.1). Lineage (NCBI taxonomy): Eukaryota > Metazoa > Arthropoda > Insecta > Hymenoptera > Eupelmidae > Anastatus > Anastatus disparis. The sequence continues at coordinate 1,312,666 of JAFFSR010000271.1, read as the reverse complement.
ATAAACTTATAAACTTTTTAGACCCTCAACCCATGAATCCTAAACCAATATACCTCAAAACTACGAACACAAAAGCTATAAATTCTGAACTTATCAACCTCAAACCTAGAAATCCTAAACCCATGAACCCGAAACACATAGACCCTAAAGCCATAAACTTTATACCAATTAACTCTAAACACATAAGCCCTGAACCCATAAACTCTAAACTCATAAACCCTAAGATAAAGAGCTCATAGATTGATGGCTTATATTCCGGTTAATCAACCGATTATGAGTTTAGAATTCATGGATTAAAGGTGATGGGTTGAGGATGTAGAGTTTTGAGGTCTATAAATTCAAGGTTTATGGGCTCAGGTTTTACGGGTACAAGGTTTATGGATTAACGGTTTATGAGTTGAAGGTTTATGAATTTAGGGTTTACAGGTTTAGGGTTGATAGGCTTAGGATTTATGGGTTAAGAGTCTATGGGCTTATAGATTTTAGATTTGTGGGTCTAGGGTTTATTGGTTCAGAGTTTATAGATTTAAAGTTTATGGGTTTGGAGTTTGTAAGTTTAAAGTTTATGGGTTTAGGGTTTATGAGATTCTAAGTTTATGAGTTTAGGGTTTGTATATAGGTAATAGGATTAGGAATAGGTTTAGGATTTATGGGTTTTAGTTTAATAGGTTAAGAATTTACGAATTCAGGATTTATGTGTTTAGGGTTTATGGGTTAAGGGTTTATGGGTTAAGGGTTTATGGGTTATGGGTTTATGGGTTAAGGGTTTATGGGTTTAGGGTTAATGGATTCAGGGTCCATGAATTCAGGGTTAATAAATACAGGGTTTATGGATTTGAGATAAATGGATTCATGGCTTTAGACTTTATAGGTTTAGGGTTTATGGGTCAAGGATTTAAAGGCTTAGGGCTTATGAGTTTGGGGTCCATGGGCTTATCGATTTAGAGCTCATGGGTCCATGATTTATAGATTTATGGCTTTTGAGTTTGTAGCTTTTTGATTTATAGGTTTAGGGTTTATAGGTTGAAAGGTTTAGTGAATATGGGTTTAAGGTTCATGGGCTTAGGGTTTATAGGTTTAAGGCCTTAGGCTTAACAGCTTTGGAGTTTATAGCTTTAGGGTTTATGAGATTATGGGTGTCGGGGTTAATGGGTTTAGGGTTAATAGGTTTAGGGTTAATGGGATTATGGGCTTAGGGTTAATGGGCTTAGGGTTAATTGGTTTAGGGTTAATGGGTTTAGGGTTAATGGGTTAAGGGTTAATGGGTTTAGGGTTAGTGGGTCTAGGGTTAATGGGTTCAGGGTTGATGGTTTTAGGGTTTATGAGTTTAGGGTTCTGAGGTTCAGCGTTTGTGGGTTTAGGGTTAAGTGTTTATAAGTTTATGGTTAAGTGTTTATAAGTTTATGGTTAATAGGTTTAAGGTTTAAAGGCTTAGGGTTAATGGGTTTATGGCCTTAGGGATAATGGGCTTAGGGTTTATGGGTTCAGGGTTTATGGGCTTAGGGTTCACGTCGTTTGGGTTAATAGGTTTAGGATATATGGGTTCAGAGCTCATGGATTCACTGTTTATGAGTTAAAGGTTAATAATTTACAAACATTTTGATGAATAATCAGAAATATCGGTTTTATTCGTTGTGGATTCCTCTATTAGTTTTATTGATCCTAATTAGGAACGTGAAAAGCAATTTTTCGAGATTAGGTTAAGCCAGAATGAGATTATCGTAGTACAATGCTGTGACAGGATCTCAGAGAAAAATTCGAAAAGAAATTTTATCGTGATCTATTAAGTTTTTTGGTGTTGATAGATTTTCGTTCAAAAAACTATGTTTTTATTCTACTGTGCGCAGATCCCATTCAAAGTTGAACTACAAGATTATGATTTTTTGAGTTCTTTCAAAATTTAGTGAAATGGTGACGTGGTAAATAGCTAGTTTTCACAAATACTTCTGTATTAGCAATTTTTAAGGAACGATGAATGTAATTAGAATTTTAGAATGAATCTCATTTTCTGAAAATCAAACTATGAAAATAAAAATTTTTATAAATTTTTTTGGTACTTCGTAAGCCAATAACATAACAATTATTATTTTTTATAAATAATCCGCCATTTGCGATGAAAAACATCCTAAAGAAAGTTAGTCTGATGCAAATTATAGAGTAAATGTTAATTCTAATCTTGAAATTATGAAAATCAGGATATTTTCGGTTTATCTTTCGGTATTTCCTGAGCTAATAACACAGTAATTATGAGCTTTCAGAAATGATTTTTTATCTGCGATAAAAAATACCGAAAAAGTGATTAGTGTGACGCAAATAATAGGACAAATCTTAGTTCTCATCGCATAATTAGTGAAATCCGGGGTTTTTCAGAATTTTCCGGCATCCGGCAGTAGGTAACATGTTATTTTATAGTATTTAATAGTGATTTCTCACCTACCGCACAAATTTCTTTAGATATGATTTGTGTGATTCTAATTTTAGTGTGACTTTCTTCTCCTGAATAAAAAAATGTGAAAATCAAGGATTTTCCGGTATTTTGTTGGCTAGTAACATGGTGAATATTTGCTTTTATGATTAATTTTTTTATTTTTAATAGACAGTACCCAAGAAACGTATAGTCTAACGCAATGTATAGAGTGAACATTAGTTCTGCAATAAAACTATGGAAATCAGGGTTTTTCCGTGTTTTTCTGACATTTTATCTGAAGGTAACATAGTTAATAGTTTTTACGAGCAATTTTTTAATTACGATGAGATTTTCTAAGGTAATATTTAGCGTAATTCAAATTTTGGAGTGAATTTTTTCCCTGAATAGAAAACTGAGAAAGTCCGTAATTTTTCGGGGTTTTCCCCAATTGTATCAGAAAAGAATTTGATATTTATTAGTTTCATTCATAAATAATTGATTGGGAATAAAAATAATGTATTAATAATGAAGAGTTTAACAACGAAATAAAATAATAGTCATTTTACCACCAAAAGTCACGTTTTTCAGAATTCAATCGATTTTTCCTGAAAAAATTATGATCTGAAGATGTTTTTTTTCCTAGATTTGAATCTAGCTGGTTGAATACATAACCAACATTGTTTGCGCAAAAATATTTTCACTTACTATAAAACTATGATTGACTTTATAGCAAAAAGTGCAAAACACCCTATTAACCTATGAATTTTCCGTCTGTGAAAATTATTTTTAGGTCTTACTTATATTTTTTTCTAAAATTTATCTAAATCAGTTGGCCCAATCTTGAGATATTAGGTTTACGGATAAGAACAATTTTTTTCTCACACACTGCATCGTAGGTTAGCAGCGTATTTTATTTTCTGTTCACTATTATCAGTGCTAGTTAATCACGCACCTTTTTTATCATTTAGGCAAATAATGCATAAATTAATTTGAAATATTTCATTCATTGTTAACTTACTAAAAATACGTGTGATCACCACGGAGAAATTCAGTAAATGTAATGAATAAATACACATAACTGTACTCATAGAAAATAAACAAGTCAAAATTTGCTTGTTATACGTATAGTACAATAATTAAAAAATTTGAGGCTTGATTCTTATGCAAATAGTTAAAACAATACTGCTGCTATTCCGTATCAAACTTTTGAAATAAAATTAATTTATTTGATCTTGAATATTAAAAATTGTAGACGGATATTGCATGTTGATATTTTTTCCATGAATTAATCAGAAACATAAAAATCACTACGCAATCATATTTAAAGTTTTCGATCAATTGCCTGTAAATTACTTGCTTTTCATAGCAGTTTTAAAGACTTCAATAAATTATAAATAAGCAGAAACCATTGATTTGGTTGTAAGAAACAATAATTAATAACTTCTATTAAAATTAATTAAAAATAAATAATAAAAAAAGGCTTATAAACCAATTACATTGCTGTTTTTTTCTGAACACATGTTTTTTTCTTTTCATTAATTGTTAAATAAAAATTTAATAATTATAACTATTTTATACTATAGAACGATATTAGACCTCCAAAAAAAGATGTTAAAAGCCTTGATTCATCAAGAAGAAGCAAAGATATCTAAAAGACACTTAGCGACAGCCGTAAATGCAGATAGTTTGCATTAAATTTACAATAACTTTTGTTCTAATTAATATTTTTCATAAACTTAAATTTAAAATGATCGTTTAGTATTTAAAAAAAAATTTATTTGAGGGTTTATCTTAAAGCTTTCGTTAATATTTTTGATAAATAAATAAATAAATGCATGAACGGATTGTAAAAATACGTAATAGTTGAAAAAATGTCATGAATCGCTATGGTATCAATGCTTTAAAATGGAAAATATAAAAAAAACGTTTAAAAATCTGTTGAAAAAAAAATAAGGCAAAATAGCATATTCTCACCTATCCTAAAAGTTAGTATTTTTCATGTATAAAAACATATAAAAATTTAAAAAAAAAAAAATATAGTTTTTGAGAATATTGAGTTTGAAAAAAATCGCTTTTCTCGGTTTTTCATGAATTACTTAGAGAGATCAACTCGTATCGCAAAAATCAGCATTTGAAACTAGACTAAATTTTGCACATTTTCATTAAAAGAACGTCTAAAAAGGTCAAAAATTGACGGAGCTACGGCAATTTGAAAATTGAGGTTCATTTTCAATTTTTTAATATTTATTTTTACACCCAACACTAAATACGCTGTAGCGAGGAAAAAACATATTTTTATTTACATATTGGAAGATATTTTTATCACTTAGAAGAGAAAAAAATTTGATCAGTGACGGCCTGCACGAATCTGAATGGAATCAGTCTAATAAAACTCCGCTTATTTACAATCTCTACAATTCGACTGCACATGCCTACTATCCCTAAGAACTAACTGCGCACGTTCATAGCCTATAGATATATATATTTATATATAGGCCACATATATCTATAGGACACATAGGGCCGATAGCCCACAAGCCCTGCAGACCATCTGCGCAGCCTATAACTAGTAGAACCCCTGAAGAGGGATCTGAATGTACAGCACTACAGCTCCTACAAATTGATTGCGTATCCCCATATATTGCTTTAACCTTCTGCACATGCGCAAGTCCCCTTCAACTTTTCTTTATGTGTTTATTATATTACAATCCATATCCTACCGCAACATTCTTGGAAGACCTCGAATCCACTTGAATTTTTTTGCAAAAAAATCCATCTAAAATCCATTTTAATCGAGTTCCATGAAGAAATGAAGTTCTACTGTTTTAACAGGGAGCTATTTCATTATTTAACTTGTTTATTATGTTAGTTTTTATCTCTCGGGGATTTCGGCATAAAATCTGACGTATTCTCCCATATTATTTTTTTTTAGTTGATATTTGTTTGTGGTTTCATCAACACTGAATAAAGCTATGCTTGGTTACTGGATCTGCGTGACTAGATGGTGACGCAATCTAACAACTGCGTTAAGAGTTAAAACGTATTACATACATGAAGTTTAGTCGTATCTTGACGTTGCAGCTTAAGAGAATAAGGTGGAGATGAGTGTTTTTATATACAGCTTATTCTCTTTTATTTCTATTCCCTCGCGTTATTCTTTTAGCCTGCAAAGCAATTAATGACTATTACTCGCTGTGCGTTATGCGAAACGTATTCCTTGAGTAGTGCGTTCGCACCAACGTTCGTTCCATAACTTTTAAATGTTCAGTTAATTTTGGAACGTTTCAAAACGAAAGCCTTAAAAAGTTTGATGAAATCTAAAAAGATGCACATTTTACACACATCCTTTTTACATTTCGGAATATTCTGCGAAGTTTTGAAAAGGTCCACTACGCAATATTAATGTATCCCACATAGCATGAAATATTTATGAAAGCTTTCAGAAATATTTGCAAGGAAAGAATGAAAGATTTCAAACATCTTTCGATGAAAGATTGTTGAAAGCCCGCTATGTCCGCCTGAGGGACTGCAAATAAATATTTCAATGAAAGTTTTCTGAAAGATTTCAACAAGATTTTCTAAAATATTTCAAATAAATATTTAAGAAATATTTATGCAATATTTCGATGCAATATTTAAACAATCAAATAAATCTTTCATGAAAGATTTATGAAAGATTTCAGCAATATTTACGGTAACATTTTAAGAAAATATTTATGAAAGATTTCTACAATCTTTCATTGCAAGATTATCACAGTTTTAAAAATCTTTCATGAAAGATTTATGAAATATTTCAACAATATTTACGAAAATATTTCAAGGAAATCTTTCTGAAAGATTGATGCCATATTTCATTGCAAGATTATCACCAGTATAGAAATCTTTCATGAAAGATTTATGAAATATTTTTCCTTTCTTTCAGAAATATATTTACTGTACATATCAATAAAATCTTTCATTAGCCTTTTGCGAAAAGTTTTAAACGGAAATGTTGTTGAAAGTCCGCTATGTCCACCTGAGAGGCTGCAAACAAATATTTCAATGAAAGTTTTCTGAAAGATTTTAACAAGATTTTCTAAAATATTTCAAATACATATTTAGGAAATATTTATGCAATATTTCGAAGCAATATTTAAACAATCAAATAAATCTTTCATGAAAGATTTATGAAAGATTTCAGCAATATTTAAAGTAATATTTCAAGGGAATCTTTTTGAAAGATTTCTACAATCTTTCATTGCAAGATTATTAACGTCATAGAAATCTTTCATTTCTACAATCTTTCGGTGGTATCGATATAACATACACACACACACACACACACACACACACACACACACACACACACACACACACACACACACACACACACACACACACATATTCACAGTAATTATAGTTTTTATTTACATGATACTATATTATATTTTGATACATTATACTTCTACATGAAATACATATCCGCATACATAATTTTACATTCACTTATAAAGTCGTATTTATATTGGATAAGATAAGCGCTGCGCACGTATGCACTAGTCAGAGCTTTTGCCTTATATAGTAAGTCAGCTATCCTCTTACCACTTGGGGACAAAACGCGCATTGAACGCGCGTCCTCCTATCGGCATGATTAGGAAACTCAATAGTTGCAGAAAAATAACTCCTAAAAATATTTCATTAAAAGATTTCTGAAATATTTTAACAATATTTCTAAACCATTTCGAATAAATATTTACACAATATATCGTGGCCAGATTTAAGCAATCAAATAAATCTTTCATTGCAATATTGTAACTATCATAGAAATCTTTCATGAAAGATTTATGAAAGATTTCAGCAATATCAACAGTGATATTTCGGGAAAATATTTCTAAAATATTTCTATAATCTTTCATTGCAAGATTATCAGAGTTACAAAAATCTTTCATGAAAGATTTATGGAAGATTTCAGAAATATTTACGGTAATATTTCAAGAAAATATTTATTAAAGATTTTTACAATCTTTCATTGCAAGATTATCACTGTTTTAAAAATCTTTTATGAAAGATTTATGAAAGATTTCATCAATATTTACGGTAATATTTCAAGAAAATATTTATTAAAGGCTTTCACAATCTTTCATTGTAAGATTATCACAGTTTTAAAAATCTTTCATGAAAGATTTATGAAAGATTTCAGCAATATTTACAGTAATATTTCAAAAAAATATTTATTAAATATTTCTACAATCTTTCATTGCAAGATTATCACAGTTTTAAAAATCTTTCATGAAAGATTTATGAAAGATTTCAGCAATATTTACAGTAATATTTCCAGAAAATATTTAAGAAATATTTCTGCAATCTTTCATTGCAAGATTATCAGAGTTACAAAAATCTTTCATGAAACATTTATGAAAGATTTTAGCAACATTGACGGTAATATTTCAAGAAAATATTTATAAAAGATTTCTACAATTTTTCATTGCAAAATTAACACAGTTTTAAAAATCTTTCATGTAAGATTTATGAAAAATAGTGTAAAGGTTTTTGGCTGAAGCATGGAGAACACTGGAGAGAAATCTTTTATAAATCTTTCAAACAGGTTTCCTTAAAAATTTCTATGAAAGCTTCCAACAATCTTTCGTTGTAGTCTAAGTAAACAAAAAATCTTGCAGTGAAATATTGTTAAAAGATTTATGAAATATTCCGTGAAGCCTTCTCTGTAAGATCGCTAATATATTTCCTTGCAATGTTGCATAAAAGATTCATGAAAGATTGCGTGAAGTTTTCGAGGTACAGCTAGGAGAATGCCTGTGAGAAATCTTTCATAAATCTTTCAATCATGTTTCGTAAAAACTTTCTTTGAAAGCTTTCAGCAATCTTTCATTGCAATATAAGTAAACCATAAATCTTGCAGAGAAATATTGTTGAAAGATTTCATGAAATATTCTGTCAAACCTTCTTTGTGAGATTGCTACTACGTTTCGTTGCAATATTATATTAAAGATTTATAAAAGATTGCGTGAAGGTTTCGAGGTACAGTAGGGAAAACATATGGGAGAAATCTTGCATAAATCTTTCAAACATGTTTCCTGAAAGATTTCAATGAAAGCTTCCAACAATCTTTCATCGCAGTCTAAGTAAACCAAAAATCTTGCAGTGAAATATTGTTGAAAGATTTATGAAATATTCTGTGAAGCCTTCTCTGTAAGATGGCTAATATATTTCCTTGCAATGTTGCATAAAAGATTTATAAAAGATTGCGCGAAGTTTTCGAGGTACAGCTAGGAGAATGCCTGTGAGAAATCTTTCATAAATCTTTCAATCATGTTTCGTGAAAACTTTCTTTGAAAGCTTTCAGCAATCTTTCATTGCAATATAAGTTAACCAATAATCTTGCAGAGAAATATTGTTGAAAGATTTATGAAATATTGTTTGTAATATTTCATCGAGATTTCAAGAAATATTTCAGTATAATATTACTGTAATATTGCTGAAAGATTTCATTGAAAGATTTTTTATTCGTTCGTTATATCTTGCTACGAAATATTTCAACAATATTTATAAAATATTTCTAAGAAATCTTTCACTAAAAGATTTTAAAATGTTTCACTGTTTTATTTCATGCTATGTGGGATATATGTAGTTGAAGTAGACTTTATTAAATCCACGCGGTGCCCCAAAGTAGTGTGTTAGGACCATTAAATGCTAAATAAAGAGCAGGAATAGATATAAGAAATAAATTCCTTAAGGAAACTCCGCAAAATTCGTGTTTCCTTAAGTTTTCAGGGCCTATACGGCTCGATGAAGTGTAATTACACCTGGTTCTAACTCCTAAGATATTAAAATCTCCAATAACTTGGTATATAAACGTGTTTTTGAGGTTAGGATGAAAAAAAAACATAGTAAAAAATGCTAAAACCCCGTTTTCTCGATTTTTGAGCATGTTTCGATGGGAAAATGATGTCCGCGACCCGGCGTTGAAAAGTACGGAAAAAAAATACAGAAGAAAAACTATTTAGGTTTTGGCCAAGTATTATCTTCATAGTTAAAAGAACGATAAGAAACTTTGAATATAATTGAAAATGGGAATTTCTAGGAGAAAAAATCTGCTAACAATCTGAAAAAATATCTGGATGATTCTTAATACAATAAGAAAGCTTTTTGCATATTTCCAGATTTTTCAGATGCAAATTGTACACAGTATAAATTTTTTAAGAAAAAATAAGTTTTGGACATTTTTGGGACCTCCGTGGCAGCTTGGGGGCTGAAATTTTGTACAGAGGTATCTTTAAATATACTCTATTGAATAAGCAATGAACCGTAAGGATCCGGCTAGGGCCGATTTGACCCTCTTATCCCACTATAGCCTTTATAATAACTTTTTTTCTAATTAATATTTTTTCATAAACCAAAATTCAAAATGTTTGTTTAGAATAATGATTAATTTTACCGCTTTTTAATTTTTTCTACCTGCAGTAGCGCTTTTTTTATAGCAATTCAAACAATAAAATCGTTAATAACAATTATTGAAACCACTTGAGGACGTTCCGACCAAAATTTTTGGAATCAAAAGACCAAAATACATCTAATAAACTTGGTCGAAGCCGTGAGGCTTTAATTCACCATAAAACCATATCTAGCGCCTAGACTCATGTGGTTTCCAGCACGTAAAATATATTTTAATAAATTCCCAAGATCGAACTCTAAATAACGCAGTGTACAACTGACTATGACTAAAAATATCTGTAAATGAATAATTATACTATCAAATGTTTGTTCTAGCAATAGTCCAAGATTCAGAGCCTAATAATCTCTCTAAATTTATCAAGATTAGTTTTTGATACTTGATCATAGTGTTTGTACGTGGACACATATTGTGATCTATCAGGTGAAATCGAGAAGAGGTGCCTATTAAAGTTATTGTATTCAATGACGTAGTGCAATAAATTGACCAGGGTCGAAAATTGGTATGCAGGTTTGATATTTTTTATAAAAAAAAGTAATGACAGACAGTCAGCTCCAAGTAGAGATAGGGCTGGTCAGTCAGCCCGGACGTATGTAAAAAATAAAGATTAATAACAATCAATTTACAGTGCTCGAAAATTTTCTCGAGAGTTTTTAATAACATATTAATTATAAAGAAAATTTTTAGGTAATTATTTTCGAAAGCAAAGCTAGTCACTCAACGAAAATAGAAATAAAAATTTCGTGCTATCCAAGTTATAGGGTAGTGACACCAGTTATCACGAGTCTTAGTAGACTTTCTCAGTTCAATCGATTGAATCTTATATATAAGTATAATTTTTAATCAGAAAATGTTTGAAACGTATTATTCATAACATAATTAAAAATTGTATAACAAATAAGTATACTAAAATAGTAAATTATTCAAATAATATTAAATTTAAAATAATATTTTTTTTAACCTATTGTTACGAACTCAATCCAATTTATACAACCTGGTTTATTACGAACACACCACTTATTACAACCCAAACATTACGACCATTTAACTGACAGTTTTGAGGTTATGTTTCAGTACTATAATTTAGGACTCTATTTAGATTTTAGGCAATCTTTCACTTATTTGTAAATGTCGATTTAAGAATGACTGAAACCATTTTCTTCCAGGTCTGTTGTTTATAAACGGAGTCGTCTTTTTCAGTTCATCACAAATTTTCTTGACGCTGTTACAGAGCATCCTCGTGTAACCCATTCCATAGTTTCTTTTGTACATATGCTCATATATATACACGTGTGAACGATAAATGTATATTTTTTCTTTTTGAGATTTCAATATCTTTGAAATTGATTATTGATTTTTCAAAATCAATGTATTTGTAGTTTAAAAAAGAAGATTCAGGCACTTATTTATTATCAATAAATAACGTTGGTCAGACGATACTATAATCTCACTTTTTTAACTTTAACAAAATTTTCTTTTGTATTTAATTCATACTGCCTTTTTCTCTTCATTTTAATTCAATTAATATCTTATTTAAGAGTATTTAAATACTCAAGTCAGCGTTTGTTGCTTCAATAATTTCACTGGTAGCACTGATATATACGCAATCTTTTAGGTTAAATTACCTCGTTCAGGATTCGTAAGAACTGGGCTTAGATGCGTACAAGTGTACCAGTCATTACTTTCTAAATTACATTTTTTAAAATTATTATTATTCAAATTTAAAGGTATTTTCAAAATCGGCACGTGGAGGCCTTTTAAATAGGTATTGTTTATATTAAATTTCTTAATCAAATATAAATGAAAATATGATTTTCAAAATAACAAAAATATGCAAAAATGAAATTTTTATACGCTAATCGATCATTTTACTATAAAGATAATTTTTAAATCGGATTATTTATTTTATAATTTAAATATCAGGCTATTTGTAGGATGAATATAATAAGTAATATATTAAATTTATTGAACTTATTTATTAGAGATCTGCATATGATAAAATAAATTTTTTATTTTAATATGTAACACGAGTTCGTCATTATTGGATCACTCTTAGCAACTGGTGTCACTACCCTAAGCGCCGACATGTTGTTTTCACTATTATGTTGTTAATCCAGTCGAATCAGTTCATTTTTATCGATTTTCCTGCAAAACGGGTCACATATCTGCAGAAATGGATTTTAAGTAACATATATAATAAGAATATCAATGTGCGCTATTTCAAAAAATTGTGGAAAAATGTTTATAAGCAATTCAAAGTAGAAACATTTATTTTTCTAAATTTTTTTCTTCAAAAGTGCGCTGTTTTTGATTTTAGAAGAAAATTTTTTTAATAAAAGTTGTTCGGAATTAAATTTCCTTTTAGATGATGGTTATGCGATTTTGAAAAATTTTCTAGATAGAGAATCTAGATTCTTCTAAAATAGTGTTTTTTATTTTCAAGTAAAGAAAAAAATAGTACTGTGCGCATGCGTGCAGGCCATTTATATACTTTGTCAGATTACCTTTACATTGTATGTAATACGTAAAAAAATTTATAAACGATATGTAGTAAAAGCACTTTGTACATAACAATGATTTTTTACCAATAAATTGATCTATATTATAAACTGGATGTTGAGGTTTGAAACGAGTCTAAATGTTTAAAAACAATGGCGCAATTGTTAGTTAAAGCAAAAGCCTTTTACTCTTATGATTGTTATAATAGGAAACTTTAAAAAAATTCAAATCAAAGATGGTCACCTTAATTTTATGAACATTTAAAGTGAAAGAAGCGTCAGCTTCTGTATATTTTCAGTCAAATATCATCGCTTTTATTTATAAATATTCAACGTATATTTTCCAAATTATTATGTATAAAAATATCCATTATTTCGAAATATGAATTTGAGCGTGGGAGTAAGACAGACGTTTTTCATTCTGCGAGTAAGGCAAGTGAATTATTACGAAAAAATTTACAAGATTAGTATAAGGATGCTGTTGGTAGTATTTTACAACATTAAGAAGAGTTCTAGGAGCTCAACAGTGGGTGTAAAAAGCTTAATAAATGTGCTGTTCTTTTATTCACAGAATATGAAAAAATTTGAAAATTTAAAAATTATAAAAATAAAAATTCTAAAAAACATTGCACTAAAAATAACAATATATTATCCTTAGAAATTATTTGTATACTACACATCTAACACATGTGTAACGAACATATTATGGACTATCTAATTATTTGCAAGAGCACAACTCACACAGCATGGAATATTTATGGAAGCTTCCTGGAATATTGGCACGGAATATTTGAAATATTTTAGGAATCTTTCATGAAATATTCCTGTAATATTCGTATGACCTTGATTCTTCCTACATTGGAATATTCCATGGAATATTGTTGGAAGATTCCAAGAATATTTCATTGGAAGATTTGGGACATCTCAGATCTTTCATTGAAATATTTCAGGAATTTCCGATGAAATTTTCCTTTAATATTCGTATGTCTTTGATTCTTCTTACATTGGAATATTCCATTGAATATTTTTGCGAGATTTCAAGAATAATTCAATGGAAGTTTAGGTAATCTCTAATCTTTCATGAAATGTTCCTAAAAGATTTTTGGAAGATTTCGATGGAAGATTCTGAGTTTTCGATCTACCACGAAATATTTCTGAAATATTTCATAAAAGGTTGTGAAATGCTGTGAGAGGATAGTATATCTATTATATAATAACACATTAAACTTATACATCAATACATATACGCATACATAAACATTTAGTTATGAAATCGCATTTACATATTCGCTTCGACTGTACACATCAAAGCGCTGATACCCTTTCGCTTATATAGTAAGTGAGGTATCTTCCAACCGCTTGGGGATAAGACTCCCATTCAACGAACATCCCCTTATCGGCGTCACTGGAAACCTCCTATAATGTTTTGCGCAACCTTCCAACAAAAACTTCATGGAATCATTCTAGAATCTTTTATGCAATATTCCACTGGAAGATTACTCAAATCTTTGCATAAAATAATTCATAGAATATTTATGGAAGATTTATGTAATATTCCGCTGTAGGGTTCTCAAGTTTATCGAAATCTTCCAATGAAATGTTTATGAAATCTTTCTGTGAAATATTTCGAGGAATATTTCTGGAAGATTTATGCGCTACTCCGCTGTACGTTCTTGAAGTTTCTCAGAATCTTCCAACTCAATCACCCTAGGATCTTTCATGAAATATTCCTCTGAAAGTTAACTTGAATCTTTCTGTTGTATATTTCGTGGAATGTTTCTGGAAGATTCATGTGATATTCCGCTGTACGATTTTAAAGTTTCTCGAAATCTTTTAATGAAATGTTTATAAAATCTTTCTGAAATCTTTCATGAAATATTCTACCTGAAAATTACTTAATTCTTTCTGTGAAATATTTATGGAAGATTTATGTAATATTCCATTGTAAGATTTCAAAGTTTTTTGGAATCTTCCAGCGAAATGTTTATGGAATCTTTCTGAAATCTTTCATGGAATATTCCACTGGAAGATTACTGAAATCTTTCTGCGAAATATTCCACTGGAAGATTGCTGAAATCTTTCTGCGAAATATTTTGTGGAATATTTATGGAAGATTTATGGAATCTTTTTGAAATCTTCCATGAAATATTCCACTGGAAGATTACTTAAATCTTTCTGTGAAATATTTCATGGAATGTTTCTGGAAGTTTTATATAATATTCCGCTGTACGATTTTAAAGTTGATCAGAATCTTTTAGCGAAATTTTTATGGAATCTTCCTGAAATCTTTCATGGAATATTCTACCAAAAGATTACTGTAATCTTTGCGTGAAGTATTTCGTGGAACATTTATGGAAGATTTATGTAATATTCCGCTGTACAATTTAAAAGTTTTTTGGAATCTTTCAGTGAAATTTTTATGTATTCTTTCTGAAATCCTTCATGAAATATTCCGCTGGAAGATTACTTAAATCTTTCTGTGAAATATTTCGTGGAATATTTATGGAAGATTTATGTAATATTCCGCTGTACGATTTAAAAGTTTTTTGGAATCCTCCAGTGAAATGTTTAGGGAATCTTTCTGAAATCTTTTATGAAATATTTCACTAGAAGATTACTGTAATCTTTGCGTGAAATATTTTGTGGAATATTTATGGAAGATTTATGTAATATTCCGCTGTACGATTTAAAAGTTTTTTGGAATCTTCCAGCGAAATGTTTATGGAATCTTCATGGAATCTTCCATGAAATATTTTACTGGAATATTTCATAAACATTACATGGAATATTCCATGAAATATTTCAGAAGTTTTCTGCGAATATTCCATGGATTATTTCAAAAAAGTTTCTGAACATTTCTTTAAAATATTCCTGAAATATTCCTGGAAGTTTTCAATGGAAGATTCCAGTGAAATATTTTGAAATATTCAGTGGAGATTTCCAATAATCTGCATGGAAGTAATCTAGTGAAATCTTCCATGCTGTGTGGGAAACGAATTATTTTTTTATACGCTGCTTACAAAAAAATTAGTTAATAGGAAAGATAATATATACATAAAAATATTCGGATTTTTGGATTTGGTGCCAGCCTAAAATAATTGCCTCATAAGTGTCTGACCATCCTAATGTGTGCTTGGAGAGAATTAGCATTAAAATGGCAGCGACGCAAATCATCCACAGTAGTGAATTGTGAGTCAGTGATTAAAGAAGATGATGGGTTAGAAGAGGAAGAAGGATTAGTATGAAACAGAGACGAAGATGGGATGGAAGGCATAGAGAGTGCACTCACCCTAACGATATGGGGCAGGAGATTTGTCGATTCACGCTGGCTGTATCTTTAATAAAAAAGAATTCAGATCCTAATCTGAAGTTATCAAAACAGGTACATCGCTCTTCTTACGTGCATAAATTTTATCATTCCTCACAATGGTTAAAAACTCCAGTTTTTTGTCTCGCGACCTTGCTAACACATGCAATTTGAGCTCGTAAAGCACTGATGGAAGGTATTCATTGATGTTAATAAGTGCAGGTGTGATGGCATTGACCGGCTTGACAACCTTCAGCAGATCAACCCTGATCTAAGACGTGTATAATTTCCTAAAGCGGATCTTACTCTGAACATTGCACGCGCCAGAAATGGGTTCCTCAGAGTAACAAGTTAAGGCACAATTGCCCTAAGGCCAGACTGAATCAGTGACACTACTGCAGAAGAAAAGGAGTCAGGTTCCAACTCTTGAGCTTGAGGCATATCAGGAATAGTAGCTAAAGCAGTAGAATCCTTAGTACGACGCAGAGGTTTAACCGAGACTATATCATCAATGGACGAGCTGGTATCCAAAGAAGCAAAAACAGCATGCACTGCTAGTTTAATATTCTCGAACTCAGATGCCAAGAGTCGACTCAAGACCAAGTCAGCAGAGTGCTCAAGACGCTGCTGTTGAACAGCAAGTTCCTTCCGCTGTTTGATAAAGTTTTTATTCATCTCACCTAGCTGGTAGACTGTTACAGAAGTTGCCGAAGATTAACCATCAACATTGGTAGAAGGTTGAGATGCAGATGAGAGTTTATCAACTCTCCTCTCTAGTGCTCGCTGATCATGCTGCAGCCGTTAAAAACTAGCATCACCAGCATTCACACGAACGGATAAGTCATTGAATCTTCCACCCAGAGATGAAGAGATGTTCTTCACTCTAGTCTCTAGTGCAGTGACAGTGGTAAGTACAGTAGACTACTAAGTATTCACAGTTGACACAGTGGTCTCAATCATAACCAGCATATCATCAATTTTACCAATATTTTTAAGTCTGATGTTTAGTTTGTCCATCTTGGAAACAATAGCAGCCGAAAGAACATTAGCCTGCGCTAATGCAAACGAAAAAGGGATAGATGAGCGTGACATGTTGAAATTATTATGTAAACTGATAAAGCTTGAATGTTCGCTAACAGCATCTGCGTTGGCAGCAGAAACTTACGTCCCACGTCATTCACTTCCTCCCTGACGGTAGTCAGTTTGCCACAGCCGGTGTGATAAACCTTACTGCAAACCTGATGGTGGTTTGCAAACCCTTTGTGATTTTGAAGCCGAAGAAAATTCTTTGGAACAAGTGCCACATTTAAAAGACATGTTGGTATGAGCAAGCAATGCGACCAAATATACCAGGACTCGATGATGACGATCTCCTCAAAATTTCCAGGGAAGTTGATAGGCGTTGAAAAAACAGACTCATTACATAAAAAATATAGAGATTTCATTTGACTTTATTTTATTAACTTTGGGGTACTACCCTGTAAGGCCCAACAAGAATATAATACAATGCATTTTGCATAAATAAACCAACAGTAACAATTTTGTAAAACTATGTAAACTTATATAATGCAAAATAATGATCAAGATAATTTTGGATAATTTAACAAACAAAAAGAAAAAATATATGAGTAGCAAAAAAGAAAATAAATGATTTGTTTTCATGATTAACAAAAGATTATTTTAATTAAAAAAAGTAACGTTGACGTAAACTAAATTATCACACATAAGTGTGCGATCTTATGTTTGGAGATAACTAGGGCTTATCTCGGACCTGTTAACTCAGCCAGCCAACCCGTATGATCATCATCAATGTGCCAGTCGAATGTGCACTTCTTAACATAGTTCACTGAATCAATTTCGAATGACAGAGGAACCTCAGAGCTCGAGCCAAGTTCATTTATAAAATCCATATATAATTCGACAAAAGAGTTCTTAAGCGCACTTGTGTGCACTAGAGGACAACTTAGAACTCTAGGTGGTCTACGATAAGAAGAGTGCACCTGAATTTCAAGATCAACCTTAATAAAATAACTAGCCAGAAACTCAGGAATCTGATTAATAACACAGAATAGGCCAGCGTGGCAAATATTTCTTATGTATTTCAACCGAGAGCCACCCCAGTTCAAGTCTGTAAGGGGTGATACGCTCACAAAACGGTATGCTACCATAGACGAACCTCATGCAAGCGTCAGGAGCTCTATGCAGCTTCAAATTCTGATAATTAAACAGATCATTGTAGACTACGCATGCACAGTCAAAGTGTGGATAAATTAGTGACTTAACAAACCCCTGTCTAAGTCGTCTGGAAAGCACATATCTGTAGAACTTGAGAGAATGGAAGACTCTATAAAAGAGAGAGAGATTGATTGATTTATTGATTGAAACATTTATTTCAGGTTGTGGGGTTAAACCCTGTATGACCTTAACGATTTACAGTAGTATACAAAGTTTAATATATATTGCAAAATAGTGTACAACATAGTTAGAATTTTCTAGTAAAAGAACAATAAAAATATTCCATCGTAAATCAACAATAAAGTTTAGATTATGAATTTGTATTTGTAATAGCTGATTTAAATAACTATTATGTTTCGAGGCTCGTTCTCATGATTACATAGTAGTGTTACTTCCCACCGGTCGTGCTACATGTTCAGAGTAAACAAAAGGGACTTAGATCCCCTCTCGTGCTCCTATCTACTTACCTCATATTGTTTCTTTGTGCCAAACGCGTCACATCACTAGAGACTAATAAAGTTCATTTACGAATATTTAACTATATACTTAACAATAATTCATCAAGGTTTTAACAATGGGTAAGCGAAATAGATCAAGATCTGTAGAGTCGTATCGTGAGGTACGCAAAATAGCTAAAAAGCATAAGAAAAGAACGCGGTCTCGTTCGCATCGCCGGAAGCGATCGCCATCATACAGCTGACATGGCTCACACAATACACGCTCAAATACTCGCTCTCGTTCTCGATCAAGGTGTTCGTACACACGCTCACGTTATCGTTACAGTTGTCATTCAAGAGAAGGCACATATGATATATATTATTCTCGATATTATGAAGGAGACTATTCCCCAAGATCTTCAAGTTATTGTAGCGACAAAAATTATGATGAAAAATCAAAACGGTCCGAGAGCGGACATGCCAGCCGGGCTTACACGAGAGGTAAGACGAGCGCTGATCGACGAAAATCTGACGAGTTTGCACGTGAGGCAAGACAAGTTCAGAATCTAAATATATTTAATGTTCCAGAGGAAAAAACAAATAATACCAAAATTAAAGAAGAAGAAGAAACAGGAGAAATCTTAAATGATAATCCTAAAAAAGAGCATGGAAAAGTAACTCCGCTTGACTCAGATGACTTAAAAATTTTGGGAGACGACCCAACTATTAAAAAAGACAGGCTCCCTCTTACATGATGACGTAATGACACGTTGGTCAAACTGGATATTAACTGGTCTTGAAAAAGAAACGAAAGAAAAATTATTAGAAAAATATCCTGTCATTGATGGCTCGAAGGGACAAATATTAAACCGTGAACTCACACTTTTAATGTCAGCGAATGCAGTAAAAAGAGATTCTCATTTCGTTAATTTACAAAATTTAACAGCTTCTGCTATGACAGCGTTAGGTATTGCCATTTCAGAGTTGCTTACGAATAACGATTATAATCGAAAGAAACTGTTGGAAAATTTCTCCAACTCAGGCAAATTATTATCAGAACTGCATTTTGCACAATTAATCGGACGGAAAGCCTGTATAACTCCGGGTTTAAACAAAAACATGTTAGATATTTTGGAGGAATATAAACCCGATAAATTTTTATTTGGTAAAGACCTTACAATAAAAATAAAAGAAGCTGAGTCTGTTGAAAAAACGAGCCAAGCACTATGAATACCTGTGCTTAAGAAACCAACTGAAACGTATTTAAACTCAAAGCGCCCACCTGTAAAGAAAACAAGGATGAATCAGGTGGGCCACAGAACAAAGTATCCGTCGCAAATGAAGGAGTTATATGGGAAACCACAGAGATGCTACGCGCAGAATCGGCGATCACAGATCGATCACAAGAGCAAATATTAAAGGTAAAAAATGCCGTAGGGCGTCTTCAATATTTTTACGAAAAGTGGAAAGGTATAACGAGCGACCCTTTTATATTAAGATGTATAAAAGGAGTTAAAATAAAATTTCATAAAAAAATCCATACAAAACCGCTTACCGAAAGAACCTAAGTGGTCAAGCACGGAAGAATTGACTTTAACTAAAGAAATATTAAATTTACAAAAAATGGGTGTCATTGAAGAATGTTCTTCAGAAAATGAACAATTTCTTTTGCCGTATTTTCTAGTTAAAAAGCCCAATGGTAAACACAGATTTATACTGAATTTGAAAAATTTAAATAAATTTATTTGTCCAAAACATTTTAAAATGGAAAACATTCAAACTTCATGTAAAATGATTTTTAAAAATGATTTTGTATGTGCTCTTGATTTAAAAGACGCCCTTCTTCTTGTTTCCGTAACTAAAAAATCTAGGAAATTTTTAAAATTTTCACATAACAAAAAATTGTTTCAGTTTACTTGTTTACCCTTCAGGTTGAATATTTGCCCTTGTATTTTTACAAAAATTATGAAACCGGTTATAAGTAAACTAAGAGAAAAATGATTCAGCTCAACATCATATCTGGATGATAATCTTTTATTCGGAAAAAGTTATAAAGAATGTGCAACTAATAGAGACGAAACTATAAAATTACTTGAACACTTAGGGTTTTTAATTAATTATAAGAAAAGCACCCTCGAGCCAAAGCAGAGGTGTACATTTTTAGGGTTTGTCATAGATTCGAATAAAATGTCTGTCGAACCAACTAATGAAAAAAGATTGAGATTACGAAACATGATAAACATATTTAACAAAAGGAAATCTTACAAAATCAGAGACGTGGCACGTTTGATCGGTTCTCTCATTGCTTGCTGTCCAGGTATAAACTATGCGAAATTATATACTAAAAATCTAGAAATTGAAAATTTCTAGAAATTGAAAATTTCTAGAAATTGAAAATTTCTAGATTTATGAGATTTATAAGAAAAATACAGCTCTCAATGTAGAAGCTTGTAATTATAATAAAAACGTGATCTTGTCAGAAAAATCATATGAAGATTTAAAATGGTGGGAAAATAATTTACAACACTCCAATAATCCCATTAAAAAATCGAGTTACGCTTTCAAAATAAATTTAGATGCTTCTTTTTCCGGATGGGGAGCATTTTGTAATGGGAAAAGGTCGCATAGTTTCTAAAGTGAAAATAAAATAAACTTTTCAATAAATTATTTAGAATTACTAGCTGCATTCTTACCATTAAAATCGTTCGCGAGTGATTATAAAAATGCTGAAATTCTTTTAAAAATCGATAATACAACCGCAATTTCCTATATAAATCGAATGGGTGGTACTAGATACGCGAGTTATAATAAGCTGACGAAGAAAATTTGGAACTTGGCAGAATCAAGAAATTTATGGTTATTTGCAACATATATAGCATCAGAAAAGAATATCGAAGCTGACGAGCAGTCTAGAATTGAAAATTTAGAAATCGAATGGGAATTATCGAATCACGCATACAACATAATTAAGAATACCTTCGGCCCCACAAATATCGATCTATTCGCTTTTCGAATAAACTCAAAATGCGATCTATACTGCTCATGGCACAGGGATTCTAATGCTGTAACTGTTGATGCTTTTACAATCACTTGGAACGATCAACAATTTTATGCCTTTCCACCTTTCGCTCTTATATCTAAAACACACGGGTATTGTAATAGTACGGCTTTGGACAACCCAAGCGTGGTTCCCAGTATTAAAACAACTTTTAATAGATGAACCTCTTTAATTTAAACCTTCTAATAATCTGTTATTATCACCTTGCAGAACCATGATTCATCCTTTGGCGAAACAACTTACTCTTCTGGCAGCGAAGCTCTCAGGAAGTCATATAAAAGGAAAAACATAAATAAAGGTTCTATAGAGATTTAATTGTCATCAATAGCAGCATCAACGTTAAAACAATACGAAACAGTATTCAAAGGCTGGTGGTATTTTTGTAATAAACATAATTATCATCCGTACGCTGCTACTATTAACAATGTTCTAGACTTCTTAAAAGAGAAGTTTGATACTGGAGCATCTTATGAAAGTCTGAATTCTGCTAGAGCAGCTTTTAATAATATACTTGATATTGATCTTTCCAAAGATAACATTGTAAATTGATTTTCAAGGGTATTTTTTGGAAACGCCCCCCTAAACCTAAATATAATAGAACCTGGGACACTTCAATAGTGTTGAATTTTATAGAAAAATTGTTTCCATTAGACGATTTATCGTTTAAACAATTAACAGAAAAAACAATCGCTTTACTGGCACCAACCACAGCGCACAGAGTGCAAACCTTTGCAACTATAGATATTAATAATATATTGAAAAAGGACGAATGCCTAGAAATTGAAATTCCGGATGTAATAAGGACTTCTGGGCCAGGAAAGTACCAGCCTTTATTGGTACTACCTTATTTTAAAGAAAAGCCGGGTTTATGTATTGCCTCAACAATTGAAAAATATTTAGAGAAAACTAAAGACTTACGAGGTAACATCAACAAGCTTTTTATCAAGATTAAAAAACCTTATTCGGCTGTAAACCCGCAAACGCTTAGTCGTTGGATCAAGTCAGTACTCTCTGAAAGCGGAATAGATACTATACTATTCAAAGGACACAGTACAAGACATGCATCGACATCAAAAGCGTATGCTAAGGGCTTGGATTTAAATCAGATTAGATATACCGCAGGATGGTCTAAAAAATCTCAAGTATTCGCAAAATTCTACAATAAACCAATTTCTAATACAAAATCGTTTGCAGCTTCTGTACTCGACATCGAGTGATTGTTTAATATTCAAATAAAAATAACATAATTTAAAGTAATTGCTTCTATCTCTGAACATCCACCATGTAATCATGAGAACAAGCCTGAGGAAGCTGGATCTCTCTATCCTTTTTCACTTAAAAAATTGGTGATTATTGATAAAAATTAAGAGTTGTCCGCAACTTGTACAGTAGAAAGCAATATTTTTTCTGATTAAGACAAATTAATTTTGATGCTTTGTTTTCAAAAAAAGTTTGATATACTTAAAAACTCATAAATAAGGCAAAAGAATATGATTTTTTAAGTACGACAAACTTTTCTTGAAAACAAAGCATCAAAATTAATTCATCCTTATCAAAAAAAATATTGCTTTTTACTATACAAGTTGCGGACAACTCTTAATTTTTATTCATAATTACTAGTTTTTTCAAAAACTTACATTTTCCAATTAGAAAAGGATAGAGAGATCTAGCGTCCTCTTAACGATCAAACGAACTTACCTTAATTGAAGTTCGATCGGAATTATGTGAGAGTCTTATTCGAAATGATTACAAACCCTCCCCCCAAAAAAATAATAATAATAATAATAATAATAATAATAATAACCCTACCCTGGGAACAATAATTTTAAGCCCTAATATGAGGTAAGTAGATAGGAGCACGAGAGGGGATGTAAGTCCCTTTTTTTTACTCCAAACATGTGGCGTGACCGGCGGGAAGTAGTACTACTATCATGTAATCATGAGAACGAGCCTCTCACATAATTCCGATCGAACTTCACTTAAGGTAAGTTCGTTTGATCGTTAATAAATTTGTATAATAAATGAATGTACTCCTGCAGTTGGTCATGGGCGATCTTCTCAAGAACCTTTGAAAGAAAACATAAGATGGCTATAGGCCTAAAATCTTTTGGCTGCTTAGGTGCAGCACACTTTTTCAATGGTATAATACGTGCTTGCTTCCAACGGCAAGGGAAGACCCCCCGTGCAAAAGAGGAGTTGAACAGAGTCACAAGATGTTCACCAATAAATGGTAAAGCTTTAACTATCACGCTTTGCGGAATACCAGCCTCACCACAAGCCTGTGAGGAAAAATGTGAAATTGCAAGAACAACATCATTAAAACTAATTGGTTTGAAGGTAAACCCACTTTCATTGCATTGAGAAAGAATTCTCAATCGCTCTTCACTATCCTCCTGCAGCGAGACTGACACCCCAGGAAAGTGCGCATTAAGCTCATCCAGAGTGAATCCATTCAAATCCCCTTGAGGTCCAGATAGCAGTCCCAGGTCTCTCAACTCCTTCCAGACATTACCACCCGCAAGAGCATCAAACAGTCTATTGTGAGTATAAGCAGTCTTAGCATGGTCCGTGCGTTCGTCTACCACCCTACCCAACCGCAGAAACTCAAGGAGATACTGCTTGTCCTCTGTCCATTTGTATCTACGATATGTAGCATCTCTCTTACACTGCATCCGTGACAATTCTTCATCTATCCATGGAAACTTATTCTTATTAGGCTTGAGCGCTTTCAACGGCGCCAAATTCTCGATTGCAGCAGTGAGATTGTCACAAAGGCAACCAAGTGCAGATTCAGGGTCAACTGTGTCAGTCATAAGCGGCGACCAATCACAGCCTGCAAGTATCTCTCCCAATGCAGTTAGACAAATATTTGTATAGTTTCTATACATGATAGGTTTTTGATCTAAAGTTATAGTCTTGCAAGGCAAACAAACGTCAATCAAATTATGCAGACTATGAAAGCTCGCCGGTAGGTTCCGTGCATCAAGCACCACGTCGTTGTCATTGACAAAGATCAGGTCAATCTACGTGTGAGACGTCGGAGTATGATGCGTAGCACCGTGCTAGACCAACTGTAACGAAAACTCAGTCGACAGCTTACTAAGAAACTTGGCATCACTGCTCTCTTTAAGGAGATCGGCATTCAAGTCCCCCATTATAATTTAATGGGAATAGTCCGAACAAAAATATCTTAAATCATTTAACAAGTTAGAGTTTCTAATAAACGAAACAGCAGGAGAACGATAAATGACAGAAACTAGCACGGGCTCGGAGCCGCTAACTTACACAGAACAGAAAATATATTCAGGCACCTCCGGCTTACCGCTACTATTACTAGTTTGCATCTCCGAAGTAGCCAAAATAGTGCATTTTAGGTTATCCTTAATATACAAGGCAACTCCTCCACCACGCAAGTTTCTGTCCTGTTTAAACACTTTGTACCCCCGACTCGAATAACGTCATCCGATACAGACGGACCCAGCCAAGTCTCAGCAACTCCAAATATGTCGTTAGAATGATAACCACTTAAAAGTTTACGCACTTGCCCAATATGAGCCCTCAAAGAGGTCACATTCAGAAAGCACGCGCGCAGTTCACCCCTCCTCCCTATTCGACTCTCCGATAAGGGTTAGCGCAGTCATTGGGGAGAGGCTCTATCTAAGGATATTGCATGATTTTTAATTAATTCCTGATTCGAGCTCATCCCACTATTATGAGGTTTAAATTTATCATTATCAGTAGATCCATTATTTGTTAGAACTTTATCGTGTTTTCCAATATCAGTTACGTTAACATTTTTCTGTACAATACATTTAGATTTATCTAATATTTCATTCAAATCATGTTCACTTTCAAATCTTTGCACTCTCTCCTCTCTCTCCCTCCTCACCATAAATTTACCTTCTCTATGCCAAACAAATTTGCAACCTTTTCCTTAAGCATACTTTTTAAGATTATTAAATTTAATATATTTATCTTTTTCAAGATACTCATTTATATATATTTGAGAATGGTACTTGGTGGTAGAAAAACTGCCAAGGAGGGAGGAATCCAGATCCGCTGTCGAAAAACCCGTTACTCTATGCCTAGCCATAAACGCCTTCTGCGCCAAGTCATCTCCAGAAAGTCTAACCAACAATAAGGACGCAACACTCGGACTGCCAACGATCTCACGTCCAGGAGACATCCTGCCCTAAAATTTATTTTCAGAATTAGAGATCTCAGTAACAGATACAATATTTGAACGTTGAAAAGTCGGAAGTATGGTTGCCAGAACAGCGCAAGCATAATCCTCCAGCCCGACATTAGCCGCAGAGCAGTCCAGTCCCCTGGACATCACCAAGACACTATTCCCAGAACCACACCTCTTCACAGCATGACAGGATGCCTCTTTGCTACTATCTGTATGTGTTTTTTCTATTTGTACATCGTTTGAATCAACAGGTGCTTTAGTGTGAGTGTTATGAGAGCTACTATCTATACGTTTAAATGATTGTGTTATATTCGAATTTACAGGCATATCAGTGTTAATGTTGGTGTTGGTGTTGATTAAGTGTTCGTTCTGGGGAAAAGTTGCTGTCCACTCCATTGAATTCATTACCTAAAAATGCCTGCATATTATTAAAATTAGTCGTGAGAGATTTTAAAAACTTTTCATGCATGCCATTTAGAGCAGACAACAACTCCCTCTCTAAAGTACCTATCATTCCCCTGAGTTTACGATTCTCCTCTAGCAGCTGCGTCTGCCCAGCATGTAAATTCTTAATAATTTTATTTTGACTCTCCATTTTAGTCACGATATCCTGCAGACCCTTGTCAGTATTTATAATATGGCTCTCAAGAGCCGAAAGTCGATTAAGATCATTTTGAATCAGCTCGAGCCTGTGGGATAGCGCGCTCTCTAAAGCAGACACAGCTGCTTTTACTGAGGCAGAATCAGCACCACCATTACTCTGCTTTAGACCACCATCTTTACCTTTAATAATATTGTTATCCGGGGTGACCAATGCAGCACCACCTCTAAATTTTTCATTAATCAAATTAATACTTATGCTATGTTCTCCTCCAACCACCGCCGAACAGCGCGAATTGGTCTTCTTCTTAATCACAGAGTGTCCTTGAGCTTTCGTAATCGGTGCAACAGGTGAGCATCCTTGTGATGGAGTAGAAGCAACGATCAGCGAATCAGGCAGCGAGAGAAGCGATAAGTCGGCCAGCTATACATCTCTCACAATCATATTTCGGATTACCATCGTTATCATGAGGCACGCGCTTCATACATTTTACATGGCAGCGCTGCCGGCATGTAAAACACTGTATTAATTTTTTCCATCCTCTTATATTATTAGTGGGAAAACCGCAGATGGCGCAGCAGTCCTTGATGGTAATTTGTGACATGGCTTAAGCTGTTTAAGATGCCAAGAGAAGTGAGAGAACCAAGCACGAAGCAGAACTTATGATATAATAGAAAAGGAATAAAAGATAGTAGCGAGAGCAGCGTCAGAGAAATAAAAATAATAATGAAAGCAAAACAAAAATAAAGATGGCCTGTGAAACTCTCCGCCCAAGTATATCACATTTAAAATTAAATATAAAAGAAATAAGTTAAATAGTAAAAGAAAAGCAGCATAATAAGCTGTTTAAATTTCGCGCGTCAAATATATAAAATCAAAAGGCCAGGTGGAAACGCGCCTTAAGTATGGTAATTACCTGTCACTTATCCATAGATTAGATAAGACAGTAGACAAGGTGACCCATAGATGGTGCTACTAATGACGCACTCAAAAGATTCGCCTAAGAGATTTGGCGCCAAAAATATTGTAGGTTATGTAGCATATGCATAACCTATATGCAACACATGCATAAACCATGAAGATGCAACTGCATCCCCCCACTGCACCACCACTCAACACTCCACTTCACAGTCAAAACAGCAAACCAGCAATGCTCCAGCCATTCCTTAACCATCAGCAACAGCAGCACGAACAACAAAAAATGA
Organism: Anastatus disparis; assembly: GCA_017163975.1. Lineage (NCBI taxonomy): Eukaryota > Metazoa > Arthropoda > Insecta > Hymenoptera > Eupelmidae > Anastatus > Anastatus disparis. The sequence continues at coordinate 1,285,276 of JAFFSR010000271.1, read as the reverse complement.
CAATGTTGGGTAGAGTATTGCACGAAGACAGAAAAACGTCCAGGGTCCGAGAGATGTAGATGCACAAGTGCAAGCAAGTCAAGCCAAGCCTTGTGGACCCCCAGCTGGACAATTCTCTGTAAAAAGATTCACTCGCTAGAGTGAATTAAAAATATTAGAAGACAAAAAGACAGAGCCGAAGCAGCGTGTCAGTGAATACTTATAGGCGGAGAGGGGAAGAGAGATTATTGACATAATCAATAATTATTAATAAATAATTATTGATTATGTCAAAACATATTAATAATGCAAATATTTGATAATTTATATGTTGTGTTATAATATAAATCTATTTCCATTGAAATTTTGCATATTATATATATATTTTATAAATTGGTAGTAGTTGGGACATTGACCATATGTTAACCGTTAGAACTGTATTTATTAATTTGTAAAGTTTAATTTATTAAACTTTATTTAATAAACTTGATTTATTAATTTTTATAAATTTTTAATTATTATTATAACTTATTTTTGTAATTTAGGACGTTGGTTCTTTAGGATAGGTATCCAAGAATAAAATAATATTTATATATATATATATATGTATTGTATTGAACTTATCTTTATTTCTCCTCCTTAACCTTTAGTACAATAATTTTAGGCGAAGCGTAGCCTTAGACGGTAAGTATGAAATTAAGCTGGCGAGCTAAAGACTCTTGGGTTTTTATACTATGGGTAAAAGACAGTTGCATTCTTTCGTATGTATGATATTATTGATACTTTTATAATTTCGGGGAAAAGATTGATTGAATTTTGCATGTGATGCAGTTTAGAGTTCGATCGCCTCTTGTGCGTCGCATTCTTGAGTGTCGCATTCTCGCGAATGTATAACGTTATTGTTTGCTATCACAGTCTCAAGGTAGAAGACTTGACATATGATGCTTACGGAGTTCAATCACCCTTGAGTGAAATGTGCAAGATGAATATAAGTATAAATGTGTTATGAATGTTTGTCTTTGTTTACACGCCCTTCCTTAAAATTTTTCGTCCCGAAAAATTATAGTAAATTGTCATATGATGGAGGAATCAGGTGAGTTTTGGGTGTATAAGAAGAGGATACTGTAGGTTGTATTGAGGAAACGTTTGCAGCGGTGGTAATGTTGGCACGATGGTTGTAAGTTATTGTAGGTTCGAGTTGTTTAGTGTGACAACAGCAAAAATTATTTAATCTTGCCCAAAGATAAGAACTGATTATTATTATTACTTTGTGTATGTTTAACTTATACCCGATAAAGGCAGCAATCATAGAGAGAGCTACGTATCCCGAATAATGAAGATAGTCTATCGCAGTTGAAATAAAAGAATGATTTCGTCTTTGTAAAGTTAGTCTTTCAATTTCGTCTTGTATTTGTTCAAGGTTATAAGCATGACTCCTTAGACTACCGAGGTCATGTTCCGAAAATGCCAATAAAGGTAGGGTTATATTTAAGTTGTCTTCATATGGTTTACTAAGTGTTAAGTTTAAGAGTGTGGTTGTATATGTAGTAGAGTCATGTGACGTATGTAAATAATACGCAGTGTTTGATATAAAACATTTATCATCAAGCTTTACAATACTAGCTTGTGATATTGTTATGTCTTTCTTATAATTTTTACAAAATACGCTGAATAACATTTCTTTTATAGGTACAATATAAAATTTATCATTTTCTATACGTTTTACAAAATCATGAGTTAAAGAGAAATAATGTTCTTTACATTTGCTTGTGTCATTTAATAATATTCTATCGCAAGCGGATAATGAGTCTATTAGCCTAGGTAAAATTTGTAGTTTACATATTTTTGTATTGCCAAGTTGATTACAATCATTTATACTCGATAAGGTCGTATATTTTGATATATCATACGTTGTTAATACATATTGGTTAGTTACATCTAATATTGCTGTGTTTCCAAAACGTCTTTCAATAGGTAAAGGTTCAAACTTAAGGATTTTGTACGGGTCATTGTGGATAATGGGATATTTAGTAACTATTACGAGTCCGTCTGTTTTAATGTAGGATGTGAATGTCATAACTTGTAATATTGAGAAATAATTTTTCATTGTTGGTGCTATTAACATGTCATCGTATTGCTGTTTCTTATATAAGCTTTGTAGACCATTTATTGGAATTTCAGGTTTTAATAATGCAGGTGATAATATTCCGATTCTTGCTATATTTATAGAATTAAATAAATCCGTTATATAAGCTTCATATTCCTATAGCGATGCATCAATTTCTTGCAAACTAAGTAATACAATTTGGTTGCCTTGATAATTGTTGAGCATTACTGATATTCCAAGACTCCAGTTTATTAATTTATCTTCGTTTTCTTTAAATATATAGAACTCCTTTGTAAATGAATCGAAGGTCTCTTTCATAAACAATGTTTGATTTTTAATTGTTATTAACGAATCTTCTGTATGTTTGTATAGTTTGTCTATCTCTTGATTTATAGAGTCAGCATCATCAGAATTTAAGGTACCAAATAAAAATTTACTCGCTGTTCCTACAAAGTTGAATAATCCTCTCTTCTTTCTGTTGCTTTCTGAGTGTAAAAATAAAGATAATCTTGCGAATAATTCATGTAGTCGTTTTTCTTGATGCATTATAAAATCTTTTGCAGTACAGTGAACATTATTACATACTTCTTCGATTTTTGTTAATCGATTTTGCATGTCTATTTTATTTTGTATAAGGGCTGTAAGATTTATATAATTAACAATAGTCTAAGTATCTTCGAACACATAACCAGTTCCGTAATTTTTTTGTAGTATTGGTATATTAGCTGGTGTAACTTCTATATCTGCTTTGCAGTGATGAAACATGTCAATTAGAATGACTGTTAATATTATCATTGTCACCTTCATCTGTAACAAAGAAGGGATTCGAGATAAGCGTGATCTCATTAAAATGTCGTCTGAGAATTTTTGTTTTAAATAAAAGCTGAACTGTATGACTTTCATTATTGACTGTGAGAATTGTTGCTGGCCCTATAAATCCATGTGATGTTCTAAAATTTACCCTATTCCCTGGTTGTGGGTTGATTCTTGAAGTTTGTCTATTGTCTACTGTGTTTTTATTAGTTACCTTTTGTCTTTGTGTATTTTCTCTTGCTTCTTTTGCTTTCTTTGTATTTTCTTCCAATCGCTCATTTAATGAATTTAACTTGTCAGAGTTAAAATTTTCTTTAGGTAGAATTCGTCCAAAGAATAATTCATAAGGTATATATTTTGTTGTAGGATGTATTGTTCTATTATAAGCAGTAATAACTGGGTAAAAGCTTTTATTGTTTGAAACTGCTCCAATTATTCTTTTCTTCAAAGTTCCTATAAGTCTTTCTACTATACCATTTGATTGCGGATGTAATGGAGTTGGTATATATTCTATTTTATGTTTTTCTAATAAATTTTGAAACGCCCTTGATGTAAACGTAGCTGCATTGTCACTGATTATTTTCTTTGGTGTTCCCCATTCACTCATTAAATCTTCCATAGATTGCGTAGTTTGATCTAGATTTTTCAATTGATAAACTTTAGCATATCTTGAAAGCGCTTCTATAATAGAAAGTAATTTTATTCCTTTTTCTTCGGCATGATCTATATACCATAATTCGTTGATTTCTTTTGGCGCATTGATAATAGTACCTGGAGCTTTGAATCTACTATTAAAATTTCTTTCTGCAAAGTATTCGCAAGTATCGATCCAATTTTTAACCTCTCCTGCTTTTGTTTCCCAACAATATTTACGAAGTTGAAACATAGTTTTATCATAAGCCCAATGAGCTTCGCTATGGGCTCTTGCTATTAATGTTTTTCTAGTCTTTTCACAATCCACATGAGTCTGTGCTAGATTCTTAATTCGTATTCTTCTTGGAAAACGAGCAAGTTTTGATAATAAATCTTGAGCCAAAGCGTCGTCAAAATTTCTTAATTCTATAATTTCTCCTTCACGGAAAAAGGTAAATACCATTAAAATCAATACTACACGTAGTATGTATTATTTCTGTGATAAAGTATTGAAAAAAAATGTAATAGTATAATTTTAATCAATACTATACTTCAAATTTTAACTACTAATGCTGGCATAACTATATTACGAACTGAGTGCATGAATTTCCGCTACGTAGTACCTATTTTTTCGGTACTAGGACTGATATTTCACCTATCCGATCCAGGGGTAAAATTTTGCAGAGAATATAATTGCTATATATAGAACTGATTTTCCCATACTAGAATTAAAAATTGATGATTCTAAAATCATTTTTATAATATACAACCCTTTTAAATTACTAATAATTAATTTTCAACTTAACAGGATGTCAGAGCTGTTAGAATCGATTTTTGCTTTTTTTATTTTGTTGACATCTTTTTAAATTCATTAATCAAACAAATATTCTAACTTATCCGCACTATAGCTATGTTAGTACAATCATTTTTGTTAAAATAAAAAGTCATTTGAATTTATTTCTTTTATAAACTTAGATTGAAAGTTAGATCAAGCTTGACAAACCTAACCTCGAAATACTATACATCGTAAGTTTGTATATAACTTTTATGTATAGCATCCCGGTGGATTTCATGAGTTGTCCGCACTCAAGCTTAATCTTACAAATTTCTTTATTGTAGCAAAAAAATTCATCTGCTTTTTCCCGTTTATAATAATCAACTCAAGTTTAAAATTAATAATTAGTAGTTTGAAATTTTTACATATTATATGATCGATATTATATTTATTGATTGCTAAAAATTTATATACAATTTAATGGTTTTTACATTATGATAAATTAGCTGTATTGAAGTTTCATATTCGACAGCGCCGCAGTAAATATTGTATAGGTACTATGTTAGTAAAAGATAATGTAGTCCCGTAGTACGGAAAAATTTGGTACTATACCACACAATTCTTGGGACGAGTCGCGTTAAAAAATGTACTTATATAGGTCGTTTTAAAATATATACTGAGTATCAATTAAAAAACGACTAGTAATATTCTTTCTAGTACTGACTCAAATTAGTACATTCTTTTCAGGTATTTTCCTTTCTCCGTGTTTATAATTAGGGTAATGACTACGTAAATAATTTATTGGTGATCGTATTAATTTTTCATTTGGTGTTAGTATAATGTCTCCTTTACATGCTTGTTTTATTTCTATCTTTCCATATTTAGGTTCCTTTTCTGTCCGAAAATATACAAGTGTAATTTCCTTTATACCGCTTTTGGCTGCTATGGCCTTTAAATGATCTGTAGCATCGAAGAATTTTTTTCTGTTAAAACCTCTGAGCTCCAATATTTGTCCCTCTGTGTATTTAGACAATATTTCCTTTAAAACTTGTTTTATGTCCTGATCATCAGTATTGTTGTATATTATGTCACCTTCTATAGCATTAACGTACTTTATTCGTGGGTTTTCTCTTTTTGCTACAAATGCTCGGCTAAGAGCATCGGCATTAGTATTTAATTTACCCTTTTTATATTCTACTATAGGTTGAAAATCTGTAATTTTGAATAAAAGTTTAAAAATTCTAGATCCGATTTCTGGTGATTTTGATTTGATGAGACCTGCTAATGGTGCATGATCTGTTATTAAAATGAAAGGTTTCCCATATAAAAAACGTCTAAAATGACGCATTGCCCATACTGCTGCTAATAATTCCTTTTCGGTAGTCGAATAATTCTTTTCAGCTTGATTGAGTGTTCTTGAAGCGTAGGCGCAAGGTAAATCTTTTCCTTTCTTGTAATCACCTTGACTAACATTTGCCCCAAGTCCTTCATTACTCGCATCTGTTGTCAGTATGAACATCTCCTCTAAATTAGGGTATTTTAATATCGGTGATGATGTTAATTTTTGCTTTAATATTTCAAAAGCATTTTTGCATTTATCTTCGAAATTAAACGTGCCATTTTTACTCATTAGTTTATTAAGAGGTGCTGTGATTTTACCGTAATTTTTAATAAATTTCCTATAGTATCCACATAATCCTAATAATTGTCTGATTTCCTTTTGATTGGAAGGTTGTTTATAATTTCTTATACATTCTCATTTGTTTGGATTAGGATATACTCCTTTTTCTGTTATGAGATGTCCTAAATATTCTAATTCTGGTTTTACATATTCACATTTATCAGGCTGCAACTTTAAGCCTGCAGTTCTAAGAAGATCAAATAATATCTGTAAGTTTTTTAGATGTTCTTCAAAGGTTTTTGAGTATACTATAATGTCATCTAGGTATACGAAACATATAGTGCCTATTAGTCCTTGTAATTTTAAATTCATTATTCTTTGAAATGTTGCAGGTGCGTTTTTAAGGCCCATTGGCATTTGTTTAAATTCCCAATGCCCTTTATGAGTAGAAAATGCAGTACGCTCTCTGTGTTCTGGAAAAACCGGGACTTGATAAAAGCCTGAGGCCAAGTCAAATGCAGAGAAGTATCTCATACCTCCCAATTGGTCAAGAATTTCATTTATTGACGGCAATGGGTAATTGTCTTGAAGTGTGTATTCATTTAATTTCCTAAAATCTATTACAACTCTATATTTTTGTATTCCTGATGCATGCATTTTCTTTGGAACACACCAAACAGGTGATACAAAAGGCGAATTTGACTTTGTTATAATACCTTCATTTTCAAATTTTTCTATTTGTCTGTCTATTTCCTTATGTAAAGATAATGGGTGTCGATATAATTTTGAAACAACTGGTTGATTTATTGTTAAATCTATACGATGATACATATTCTTGAGCGATGGTGCATTATCTCCTTCTAATTGAAAAATATCATTGTATTCTTCGACTAATGTTTGTATTGCTAATGCCTGTTCTCTCGGCAAATGCGATGTGCGTGTATTATCTATAATAAGTTTATCACGATGATATTTTTCTGTCATGAACGTTTGTTTATTATATACTTGTTTCTGTAAATAAATTGTTTCATAAACATTTTGTTTTTGTTCTTGAAATTCTTCTATCTCTATTTCAGTATCTATTTTCATTTCCTTTACTGACTCATTAACGATGTTGAGTGTTGTACTTTTATTTTGTACTGTATATATTGCTGGTGTTATTATATTTTTCGGATCGGTTATTATGTACTCTCCATCTGGTATATCTATATCTATTTTTATAAGATTGATTCCTTGATTTACATAAACAGGTTTTTCATTGAATGTGAATTGTAAAGGGTTGTCTTGTGCATCAAAAATTTTTATATTTTGTTTTTCTGTATCAATCAATGCTTTATAATGTTGTAGCCATCCTCGGCCCAATAACCCATCGGCATCGAGAGGTATTTTATTGCTTGCGACATGATATATAAAGTCCTTTCCAAAAACATTCAATTTACATTTGTCAAGCATTGTGTGATTTCCGTTAACTATCTGTATTGTTTGTCTCTCTTCTGGTTTTTGTCTTATAGGATTGCAGGTATTAAGATCCAACACTTTGTCTTCAATGAATGTTATGCCTGCTCCTGTGTCCACTAAGAATTTTAATATTTTTCCTCCTGTTCCTGAGGGTCGCATCCAGAGATGCCAGTGCTTTCCATCTGTTGGAAAGATTGCGTCTGGTAATCCTGGTTTTTCCAATAATTCTGACGATCGGGTGGGGTCTTCGACCATGGTGCCGGATCCTCTAAATAAGTTTTGCTTTTTGAGGCATTGAAGCGAGAATTTACTCTTTGTGCATTTTGATGTTTAAAACAATGCTCTTTGTCATGACCGTATTTATTACAGTGGGAGCATGTAGGTTTATCCTCCCTTTTATCTGATCGATAATTTTCTTGTCGATCTCGTGAAAAGCTTCTATCACGTGTGTAATTTTTAGCCGGTGTTGAATGTTTTTCACGATTTCTTGAATCATATCTGGAATGACTCCTATCTCTTGAATGTTTTTCATATCTATCTCTTCTGGATCTCTCCTCATGTTCATTATAATTTCTATTTCGAAGTTCTTCATCTTCTTTTCGGGGTTTCTCTTCGTATAAAGCTTGATGATACGCTATCGGTAAAGTGTGTGGTCGATTTTGTTGTACGGCTAAACGTAAGCCTTCTGGATACAATCCTCTTATAAATTTTGAAATCGCGTTTTTATTCTCATAATTCCGGTACATATCTCTAAAATCGTCGTTTAAACCATCTATTGAAATCTGTATTCAACGATTTATGTTATTATATCTTTGTATATAGTCCGCTACGTTTTCATTTGTTCTCTGTCTCATAGAGTTACGCATTTCAGCTAATTGATCGTATTCAAGTTCTAGTTTTCCAAAGTGTGTGTTTAAACATTCTTTGAGTTGCACTGCCATAGTCACTTGATTTCTTTAAACTACTTCTTGTGCCTTTCCCTTTAGCTTAACTGCTATTACCTTCCGTATAAGCGCTGATATTTCCTGCCCAGAGCTAAGTTGTCGGGAGGCACGAATGATTTGATCAATAAATGCGCTAACATCTGTTGATCCATCATATTCCCTTATCTCTGTTAAGAGTTCACGTATTAATAAATGATATTCTCTCGTTAATCCCGGGAGAACGTTTAGTCTAGGGTTGTTGTCTCTAACTGCAGGTGGTATACTTGGGATTGGTGGTGGATTTTTATTTTATGTCATCTGAGTATTTAAACTTTGTAATTGTTCTGTCAATAATATTAATTGCTTTTCTAATGCGTCGGCCTTTTCCTTTTGACGTTGCAATTCTTGCACTACATTTTGTTTGTCTTGATCGCATTGCATTATGTCTTCATTGGATTTAAATTTCTTTAGTAAACTGTCCATCTTACTGGGTTTTAAATTTATTTTTAATTTATAAAGACCATCTGTAGTGTCGTAGAAATTGTTAGAAACGTCAGAAAGGGAAGTAGGTGATCGTGGGGTATTTTCCGATCTTACACTATCGTTATCGTCTTCACGATAATCACAATACATACGCGGGTGATGTTCCTATGTGTCAACCTCTCAAGCGTGTGTGCTCCGACTTGAGACATAGTATGTCTTATAAATAACTTATAAATAAAATGAATATTACAGAAAGTTAGACACGCCTTTATTTTTCGGCTTGTCCCGCTGTGTGCTTAAAATTATTGTACGACTTAGTTGAAGGTTTTTAAGAGATGATGTTTTTGGAGATCTGGTTGGCTGCGTCTCTTTAACCGCTGGCGGTGCAGAAGTCCTCTTTTATCGCATAGATGATCCTCTCTTTATCCCTGCACTGAGAAAAGTACGGGAATTCTCCGTTACCGCAGCATAGTGTCGCTGTACAAAACGCACATTCGTCTGTATGTTTTAAAATTTAGGACCGTTGATATACCTTTTTAAGCGAGTATATGTATAAACAACTGAAACACGACGACGTACCGGCCTTTGAGAAGTCTGCTGTTAGAATTTAGGAAAGCAGACGACCTACGGCGTATAGTTGTCATCTTAACAGTGTATATTAGATTTCCCTCTTAAGCGTACGCGCTCTAGCTTTAATTTTTGAGATAGCAGACTTCCCAAAAACGTAACAAGGATCTCTGTTATGCGTAAGACGGCTGCGTGTTGGCATTTAGTACAACTGTTATCCCCAACTTTTTTCAGTGTGGGAATGCAGACGTAGCTTGATGAACCCTTCAACTACTGGTAGTCAACTCCTGAGAGTGTGGGCTATTGTCACCAGATTAAAGATAAGTTTTCTTGATTTTTAAAACTCTCTGTTTCCTCCTGAGAGAAGATATCCTGAGATATCAGAAATTTGTTTAATTGTCTTTTATAACTTGGCTTCTTTTAATTTTTAAACTCCTCCGTTTTCTCCTGAGAGAAAATATTTTAAGAAATTGGAGTTTTATTTATTCACTTTTATCACTTGGCTTCACTATCCCCTTACGCTGCCACCAATTTATGTTAACCGTTAGAACTGTATTTATTAATTTGTAAAGTTTAATTTATTAAACTTTATTTAATAAACTTGATTTATTAATTTTTATAAATTTTTAATTATTATTATAACTTATTTTTGTAATTTAGGACGTTGGTTCTTTAGGATAGGTATCCAAGAATAAAATAATATTTATATATATATATGTATTGTATTGAACTTATCTTTATTTCTCCTCCTTAACCTTTAGTACAATAATTTTAGGCGAAGCGTAGCCTTAGACGGTAAGTATGAAATTAAGCTGGCGAGCTAAAGACTCTTGGGTTTTTATACTATGGGTAAAAGACAGTTGCATTCTTTCGTATGTATGATATTATTGATACTTTTATAATTTCGGGGAAAAGATTGATTGAATTTTGCATGTGATGCAGTTTAGAGTTCGATCGCCTCTTGTGCGTCGCATTCTTGTGTGTCGCATTCTCGCGAATGTATAACGTTATTGTTTGCTATCACAGTCTCAAGGTAGAAGACTTGACATATGATGCTTACGGAGTTCAATCACCCTTGAGTGAAATGTGCAAGATGAATATAAGTATAAATGTGTTATGAATGTTTGTCTTTGTTTACACATATTCACCTGACCACCCAGGAGGTAGTAAACGTCGGTGAAAATTGTTATTAAACGCTTCATTTAACTACTTGATTGTTATAATTCTCAAAACATATAAAAAGCTATTGGATAGGAATATCCAGGCTTTTCAAAAGATCCCATTTACACTAAGCAGGCGTCACATCTATATCCTTTTCTAATCAAAAAATTAATTTTTATGGGAAACCTAATAATTGTAACACGAAATAAGGAAAAAACTCATCTCCTATAATAAAAAGCCATATTTTCTTTTATGTGAAAAATTATTTTTATCGATTCGTTTTGAACAAAACTTTAAAAAACTTAAAAAATAGAGGTTAGGGTGAATAATTCGGTTTTTCAAGGTTTTCTTCAAAAGAAATTGATAAAAATAATTTTTCTTTATAAAAGAAAATATTGCTTTTTATGATACAAGATGGGGCTATCTTCTTTTTTTTGCTACAATTATTAGTTTTCGCAAAAAAATTAAATCTTTGATTAGAAAAGGACAGAGATATACGACCTGCTCTTAAAGGACAAGGATTGTATGGTGGAATTGCTTCCATATTAAATGATATTTATATATTAGAATTTGATCATATTTTAAACCAGTGCACCTCATTTAATATGCAATCAACTTCACTAATTCAAAGACCGCAATATATTCTTTCAGTACTAATTGATAAAGAATTTATACGATTATTGTTTTCCGGAAATTTCGAAAAAGATCACTGGATTTATATGTATTCTTAAATATTTACATGATGACCATAAAATCTATATAAACAGATTATTTCCTAACAAATTAGAATTGAGCATAGTTTTCGAAATAGTCCAATCACAAACAAATAATTATGATTGCGGCGTTTTTGCAATCGCATTTGCTGTAGCAATACTTTATAATTTATGTCCTTGTTGTTCAAGATATAATATTTCTTAAATGCGATTATATTTATTAAGAATTTTTGAAACGCAACAAATAAGAATGTTTCCAGTGTTACATAATTATAATAATGATAAGAAGTTTTTGTCATGAACCACGTTCAAATAAAAAACCATTAAATTTAGATATCATCAAGATTGAACTTCTTGGAAAAAAATCACAAATACATTTATCATCAGAACAAAAAAAGGTCATAGAAATGCATCATAAACAAAAGAATTCAAATCTTGAAATAATCCCGATGGGAATTGACAATGACATTTCAGATACAAATTTTCAGATACAATACAAGAAAAAAACGCTGCCAAGTGCTTTGACGCAATTCTTTCTCATAAAGCTCATTGAGTTAGAGTAATTTGATTTTATTTTTTTAAATGTGATTACAATGTTAAAAATTATAATTTTAAAGATAGAAAGACAGAGAAGAAATGAGAAAGTAAGAAAAGAGTTAGTGAAAACGTTGAATCAGAAATCAAAAGAAGTGATCAAAGAACTACATTAAGAAAATTATTATTTCACAGCTTGTTTTCTAAAGACAGTAGCCAATAACTTGTATACAAATTTTAGAGCAAATCTATCGAGTAGTTTACGTAAAATAGATGAGAAATGAACAAATGAAATTTTTTTTTAGATTTAAAAAATTTTCTTAAATTAAAACTATGCTAAGAAAATTGATTTTTAAAAGTCATACTTCTCTTGACAGATGCAAATTATTCTCATGCAAATTTCAAAGAAAATTCATCAAGTGATTTTCGTAAAATAAAAGTAAAAAATGAAAAATCGAAAATTTTCTTAAAATTCTTAAAATGGCCCTATAAAAAAAATACACTGTGAAAACTAATTTTCAATTGTTTCCCACGTACTTTGATAAAATAATATATAGTACGGAAAATTTGAAGCAAATGCATCGAGTAATTTTCGAGATCCAATTGGCTAAATAAATAACATTTTCTTTTCCAAATTTTTTTTTCAAAATTTTCAAAATGCTCTAGAGTTAAAACTTCGCTAAGAAAATCAATTTTTGAAAATTTCCCTTTTTTTTGGCAGTTGCAAATAATTTCCCTGCAAATTTTAGAACAAATCTATTGAGTACTTTACGTAAAATTTAAAAAAATATGAAAAGAAGAATCAAAATTTTTTAAAAAATCTTTAAAATTCTCTAAAATTGTAACCACACTAAGAAAATTAGTTTTCAAAAGCTTATTTTCTTCAGACAATAGTGAATTAATTGTATAAAAATTTTGGAGAAAATTTATAGCATGGTTTACGCAAAATAGAAGATAAATGCAAAATAAAAATTTTCTTGAAAATTCTCAGAATACTCTAAAATTAAAACTGCACTGAGAAAATTAGTTTTTCAAAGCTTGTTTTCTTCAGAAAATAGCGAATAACTTACATACAAATTTCGGAGCAAATCTATCAAATGGTTTTCGTAAAATAGGAAAAAATGAAAAGTAAATTTTTTTTCCAAAATTTTTAAATTGCTTTAAAATTAAAAGTACGTTAAGAAAATCAGTTTTTAAAAGTTTTTCTTCTTTTGGCAGTCGAAAATAAGTTCCATGCAAATTTTCAAGCAAATTCTTCAAGTAGTTTACCTAAAATACAAAGAAAATTAAAAATCGAAATTTTTAAAAAATACGCTAAGAAAACCAATGACGAATAACTTCTCGCCGAGTTAGACAAAAAAATAAATTGTATGCAAAATATAAAGCAAATCCATCGAATAGTTTTCGAGATCTTATTGGCGTACTGAATTCATACACACACTCACACATACACACACGCAGGCACGCACGCGCGCACACACACACACACACTTTCTGGGAATCACTTTTTTCGACTCCCTGAGTCCAAATATGTACAAATTAATGAAAAAATAGAAAAAATTTTTTCCATCTATACAATGCTTTCTTTAAGAGAAAGCAAAAAATAGAAAATAATAAAATATTAAAAATAAAATTTATTGAAAATAGAGATACTGATGAATTATAACAACTGCATGAAAAGGAAGCATTACGCCAAGGAAAAATTTATAGAAAATTTAAAAATGAACAATATAATGAATATAAAAAACGCTGCTAAGTGCTTTGGCGCAATGCTTTCTCATAGAGCTCATTGAGTTAAAGTAATTTGATTTTTTTTATTGTGATTTCAATGTAAAAAACATAATTTCTACCCAAAAAAATTTAATGGAAGTGAGAGAGTGATTAGGAGATAGGAAAAGAATCAGGAATGGATAAAAATAAAGATGAATTTAAGATAGAAGAACAGAGAGTAAGTGAGGAAGTAAGAAACAAGTTAGTGAAAGCGTTAAATCAGAAATCAAAAGAAGTAATCAAAGGGCTACACTAAGGAAATTATTTTTCAGAAGCTTGTTTTGTAAAGACAGTAGCAAATAACTTGTATCCAAATTTTAGAACAAATCTATCGAGTAGTTTACGTAAAATAAAATAAAAATAAAAAAAGAATGAAAATTTTTTTAAATCTTTAAAATTCTCTAAAATTGTAACTGCGCTAAGAAAAATAGTTTTCAGAAGTTTGTTTTCTTGAGACAATAGCAAATTGATTATTTAAAAATTTTGGAGAAAGTTTATCGTATGGTTTACGTAAAATAGAAAATAAATGAAAAAAGAGCATTTTTTTGAAAATTTTCGCAATGCTCTAAAATTAAAACTGCGCTGACAAGGAGAGTGTCAGGGTATTGGGACGCAGATTTCGCTCAAATTTTGGAAGATTATTTAGGTTGTAAGAACATGAAAAACGCCAAGTTACTAGACTCTAACGCTCAATATTTTCCTTGTTACAGGCAATTAAAGAAAATCACCATAAAAGCCACTAGATTTTGAAACGCTTATAGTTCTTCAGCATTAATAGCTAGAGGCTTAAAACTTTTTTTAAATGAAAGCTGAGTTAAAATCCTTTCGAAATAGTATCTACAACATGTATAAATATTATTTTTTTCCAGATTTATAAAGCAATGAAAATTAGACCTAAAATTCCACTTCATAACATTAATTAATGATAAATGCTGAAATTTGGTCTATTTTTTATTGCTTTATAAATCTGGAAAAAAATAATATTTTTATATGTTGTAGATATTATTTCGAAAGGATTTTAATTCAGCTTTCATTTAAAAAAAGTTTTAAGCTTCTAGCTATTAATGCTGAAGAACTATATGCGTTTCAAAATCTAATAGCTTTTATAGTGATTTTCTTTAATTGCCTGTAACTAGGGAAATATTGAGCGTTAAAGTCTAGTAACTTGGCTTTTTTGATGTTCTTACAACCAAAATCATCTTTCGAAATTTGAGCAAAATCTGCGTCCTAATACCCTGACACTCTCATTGTGAGAAAATTAGTTTTTCAAAGCTTGTTTTCTTTAAACAGTAGCAAATAACTTTCATACAATTTTGGAGCAAATCTATCGAATAGTTTACGTAAAACAAAACAAAAATGAAAAATGGAAATTTTTTTGAAAATTTTGAAAATGCTCTAAAATTAAAACTGCGTTAAAAAAATCAATTTTCAAAACTTTTTCTTCTTTTGGCAATCGCAAAGAATTTCCTTGCAACTTTTTAAGCAAATTCATCAAGTAGTTTGCGCAAATTATAAAAAAAATGAAAATTCCAAAGTTTTTAAAAAATTCTTAAAATGGCTTTAAAAAAAATATGCGAAAAAAACCAATTTTCAATAACTTACCCCCCACCCCGTAGTTAGAAAAAAAACTATATTATATGCAAAATTGGAATCAAATCCATCAAGATAAAATCAGCTTAATGAACACATGCATACACACACGCACACACACACTCACACATATACAGACATTTTCTGGAAATCACTTTTTTCGACTCCCTGAGTCCAAATATGTACAAATCAATGAAAAAATAGAAAACTTTTTTTTTGCCGATACAATGCTTTCTCTATGAAAAAGCAAAAATGGAAATGATTGAAAAAATTTAAAATCAGAAATCGCAAAATACAGATGTTATCAACAATACACAAATAAATAATGATTTTTACGAATTAAAAAAATTACACATAAGGTATAAACAATTTAAAATTGATGAGAATGAACATTTAAATAATGTTACTACAGTAAATAAACCAATGGATGAAAAAGCCTATGAAATGATGCATAAAGTAGAAGAAGAACTACAACGATGTGCAAAAATCAATGGTTCTCCAAGAGCTGTTACTATGTCTATTGCCCGCAATAATAATTTGGATAAAAATAGATATAATACCTACCTGTAATGAGGCTGCAATAGTATATGTTGTAAAAGATGATCTTTTCCCTATTGAACGTGATGTTATCATTTACTCCAAGTATGAAAAACCAATTAGTATATCAACAATTAGCAAACGTACAGATCATGTAATATATTCGCTTATTTATCCTAATCATGGTAATGGATGGATGTCAAATATGAGGAGTAAATTTGGAAAATCTAATAATTCAAAAATAATTGCAATTTTATAATTATAGATTTAGTGTTAGAAATGAATTCAAACCATACTTCAATTTGGGAAAAATATCTCAATAGTCAATTATTGATGCATTTGTAAAAGTTGAAACCTTCAGATTATATTTGATACGAAAAAATCGAAATTTATTAAGGCGACTACGGAAGTTCGGTTGGATTTCATTTTGTAGTTTACAAATTACTCTTTCAGTTTCTAAAATTTTTTGAATTTTTTAATTTTCCACCATTTATTATAATCCGTAGAATGGTGGAAAATTAAAAAATCTGAAAAATTTTACATATTGAAAGAGTAATTTGTAAACTCAAGAATAAAACATAACCTAAAATCCGAAGTCGCCTTAAGAAGTGATTGTTACAAAGGTGTTATGGACTATTTACGATACAAAAAAGAATTAGAACTGTTGAAAATTATATTATCATCAAATTTCACAGGCAGTCCACGATTTTTAAAACAAAATTACATTGACTCGATAAGACTAGTAAATTATCATGGTAAACTTGACCTTTTTTAACTATGCTGTGTAACCCACATGAAAGAAATAACTGAAAAGTTGGAAATTTATAAAAATGCAATAGATCGCCCTGGTGAAAAAAATCAGATGACAAATCACCTGATTTCTAAAGTGATTTATCATGCCAAAACATCATGTAACGATTTTTTTTGTTTTTACACGTTTCAAACCATGCTTAGTCGATTCAGATAATTTTTTGAAAAATTAAAAAATTTTTGAACGTAGAAATTTTTTTGTAAAATTAGTCAAAATTATTTCTAAAACCAAATCATCCAAAAAATTTTCTAACTAGGAGAGTATCAGACCTCCGGATCACGGATTTTGCTCAAACGTTGGGATAAGTTTTCAGATGTCAAAATATGAAAGGAAACAAAATTTTAGATCCCAACGCTCAATATTTTCCTAGTTACCGGCAATTAAAGAAAGTCACTGAAAAAGTTACTAGATTTTCAAACGCATATAGTTCCTTAGCATTGATAGCTAGGAGCTTGAAACTTTTTTTAAATGAAAGCTGAGCTCAAATACTTTCGAAATAGTAGTTATAGCATGTCAAAATATTATTTTTTCCCAAAGTTATAGCGTAATAAACATTGGACCTGATTTTATTATTACTACGTTTTTATTAACTCGCTTTGGTGTCTGTCTGTCTGTCTGTCTGTTCGGTACGAATTTTGCAACCGATTGTAAACTAACTTCCTGATGAGCTAGAGACTTGAAATTTTAAATATAGCTCGGAACTGGATGACAATGCAATATTATAAAAAAAATATATATATCTACCGAACAATATATTAATATATTCAATCATATACGGAGATGTTGGCAAAATTGAAGATTTGAAGATTTTATGTATAGATACACTTTTAACATTAGTGTCTAAACATCTTCGAAAATTTTAAAAATCTTCTTTTGATATATTAATATATTAATATATTAATATATTAATATATTAATATATTAATATATCAAATATAGTAATATATTAATATAGTAATATATTAATATATTAATATATCAAATATATTAATATATTAATATATCAAATATATTAATATATTAATATATCAAATATATTAATATATTAATATATCAAATATATTAATATATTAATATATTCAATATTATATTTTTGCATGCATTGTTGGATAATATAATTAAATATATATTCCCACCGAAAAATATATTAATACAATTATATACGGAGATATTGGAAAAATTGAAATTTTGAAGATTTTATATATAGATATACTTTTAACATTAGTGTCTAACCATCTTCGAAAATTTTTAAAATTCTTTAACTTCTCATATTGCAATTAGACATAAATTACAGCATTTTGTATTGTACATATAAAATTTGAGACTGTATTTTATTCATTTTATGGTCTATCAATGCATAAAACAATAAATTTTGGTTGAATTTCTAATAGCGTCATTATCGTCAAAATGGCGGGAAACTCAGCATGCGATTACGTGTTCTCTAAAAAAATAGATGAAACACGTTTTAGTCCCTTGATAACAATATATATGCTATATAATATGCACTGTTGGACAACACGATAAATAATATTAATAATAATAATACCAAAAGGTATAAGATAATATCTAAATAAAAAAAAATTTTCAATCTACCACGTTTTTAATTGAACTAAAAATATAAAATAATATTAAAATAAAAAAAAAACTTTTTAATGTACTACGTTTTATAATGAACCAAAAAGTATAAAATAATGTGTAATAAAATGAATAATGATTTGAAATAAAAAAACGTGGGGCGCATACAATACATAATAATAAACATGCGCCCCACGTTTTTTTATTTCAAATCATTATTCATTTTATTACACATTATTTTATACTTTTTGGTTCATTATAAAAACGTAGTACATTAAAAAGTTTTTTTTTTATTTTTAATATTTTTCTTTTAAAAACATTAATTAATAACAAAAGCTGAAATTGGGTCTAATGTTTATTACGCTATAACTTTGGGAAACAATAATATTTTGACATGCCATAACTACTATTTCGAAAAGATTTGAGTTCAGCTTTCATTTAAAAAAAGTTTCAAGCTCCTAGCTATCAATGCTAAGGAACTATATGCCTTTGAAAATCTAGTAACTTTTTTAGTGATTTTCTTTAATTGCCGGTAACTAGTGAAATATTGAGCGTTGGGATCTAAAATTTTGTTTCCTTTCATATTTTGACATCTGAAAACTTATCCCAACGTTTGAGCAAAATCCGTGATCCGGAGGTCTGATACTCTCCTAGTAAGTTTAAAATTTTCAAAAACTGTTCTGAAGCTACTAAGCATGATTTAAAAAGTGAAAAAACCAAAAAAATCGTTATATGGCTGATTCCATTCCGATTCATGCAGGCCGAAACTGATCGAATTTTTTTTTTTCTTCTAAGTAATGAAAATACCTTCTATTATGTATATGGAGATAAAATTAACCTCATAGAACGCTCAAAAATTTTTTTTTTTTTTACTACAGCAATTTTAGTGTTGGATGTAAAAACGAAAATTCAAAAATTGAAAATGAACCTCTACTTTTAAGTGACTATAGCTCCGTCAATTTTTAACCTTTTTGAGCGTTCTTTTGACGAAAGTGTGCGGAATTCTGTCTAGTTTTAAATGCAATCTTGATTTTTGTAATACAATTTGATTTCACTGAGTTATTTACGAAAAACCGAAAAAAAGCGATTTTTTTCAAATACAATTTTCTCAAAAACTATATTTTTTTTTTTTTTGAAATTTTTATATGATTTTATACATAAAAAATACTAGCTTTTAGGGTAGGTGAGAATATGCGATTTTGCCTTATTTTTTTTAAACAGATTTTTAAACATTTTTTTTATATTTTCGATTTTAAAACATTGATACCATGGCGCATCGTACTATTTTTCCAACTTTACATGTTCTTACAACTATTTTTATGCTTTTATTTATTGATATATCAAAAATATCAACAATAATCTTTGAAATAAACCCCGGATCGAATATTTTGATCAATTAGAACCAAAGTTATGACGATTTCAAGTTTAAAAAAAAATGCTGAAACTTTAAATAAATATATTTACTTTGAATTTTGAATTTTGAATTTTGAATTTGAATTTTGAATTTTGAATTTTGAATTTTAAATTTGAATTTTGAATTTTGAATTTTGAATTTGAATTTTGAAAAGGTGAGTTTTTTAAATACTAAAATATATTATTTGGTCATTTTCAATGAACAAATAATATGCGATACAATTAAGAAAGAACACTAATGAATTGAGAACTAATTTAAATAAAACCTTTCAATTTACTTCTTGCCGCTCATGTCTCAAAGTTTTGGCAGTGTAGATTCGGTTTCGTTCACTTTTCCAACAGTGAATCTTTTGAATACCTTTAATTTCTTTTGCATTTCCTAACCATTCCATTTTTTTTGTCAGTCGAAAAACTTCTAACTCATCCTTGCGGATAACGAGAATGTTAATCGACGGAGTATATTTTGATACGTGAGTGGCGAAATTTTCAGCGTTTCTAATAAAATCTGCACTCTTCTTGAACAGATTATGCGTGGTGACCATCACAAAGTACCGCTTCTATCCTTCCCAACGCATTTTTCAAATTTGACAAATCTTTTTTTTTCGTGGAGATATCATCGAATGAAGTTCACCACTTTAGCGATTTCATAACAAGAGTACCAACAATACAAATATCACAGCCCCACGAAAAATAGTCATAGATGAAAAAGGTAATACCATGACATTTATGTTTTTGGGGTCGCTGAATTCGAATCCACGATTCATTTGATCCGATTAGCTCAGGGGTCAAAGTTAGATCAAGGTCAGATAAAGGTTATCCCATTAATCTTGGCCCAGGTACTGTTTCTGTAGGATTTTGATCTGGGGTCCGTTTGACCTGGTCGGCTCAGAGTCAAGGTTAGGTCAAGATCAAATCCAAAAAATGCATTGACTGAATCCGAATGTAAGGTTTATCTGACCAATAACCCCCTAATATTTCTATGGCAATGTTAGTAACCCACTAATAATCTCCTAATAACGCCCCTAATATGAACTATGTTATGAACATCCTAATATCCCAATGGCAATCCTATCAACCTCCAATAACGCAATGGCAGTGCCATCAACCCCTAATAACCCCCTAATAACCGCATTAATAAGAACTATACTATAAACCCCCTAATAGCGCGATGGAAATCCTATCAACCCCTTAATAATGCAAAGGCAAGCGTTACTCCTTGCGATCAAGCGGGATTTTCTCAACAGGATAGTTGAGAGTCCGGTTTCCGTTCACCACACGCACTTCTTTTCAACAGTCCTTTTCAGAATAGTTGAGAATTCTGCTTTGGTTTACCTTACGCGCATCTTTTCAACAGTCCTTTTCAGGATAGTTGATAATTCTGCTCTGGTCCACCTTACGCGTATCTTTTCAACAGTTCTTTTCAGGATAGTTGAGAATTCTGCTCTGGTCCACCTTACGCGTATCTTTTCAACAGTCCTTTTCAGGATAGTGGAGAGTTCTGCTTTGGTTCACCTTACGCGCATCTTTTCAACAGTCCTTTTCAGGATAGTGGAGAGTTCTGCTTTGGTTCACCTTACGCGCATCTTTTCAACAGTCCTTTTCAGGATAGTTGAGAATCCCAGTTTCTAGTAATCTTCATCGTCCTCGTGTTCCTGAGATCTATTTTATAATGTCTCTCCGGAGTTGCGTGAACGATCCTAACAAGTTCTGCAACGTATGTGGACTTTATGCTACAAAAAATCAAAGGAGAAACATTACGCTTTCAATCGAAACTGCTTACAAAAACTATTTCGGCTATTCTATCTTGAATGTAGACAAATCTTGGGTGCCAAACACAATTTGTGTAAGTTGCCATACTATATTAAGTCGTTGGAATAAAGACAACTCTTCGCAAAAATTGCCTTTCAGTTCTCCGATGATCTGGCGTGAGCCACGTGATCATAATGACTGTTACTTTTGTTCTATTGACCTGAAAGGTTTTAACAGTAAGAATAAATCTGCAATTTTGTATCCTAATGTCTCATCTGTTACTAAACCAGTTTTACGGAAGACTCTTGTCTATGAGAAATCATTACCCCTAAAGAAAGTAGAATGTTTGCCTAGTACTTCCAGGAGCCCAGACGAAATAAATGATATCGAGGTGGACGACGAAGATCTGCAGTCAGATGATTGTGCGCATTTCGATACAACCGAAAGTCCTCAATTATTTACACAAGCTGTTCTAAATAATTTGGTTAAAGATTTGGACCTGCCAAAAAATAAATCAGAATTGTTAGGTTCTAGGTTAAAAGAAATGAATCTGTTGGCTCCAAAAACAACTTTTTCTTGGTACAGAAACAGAGAGCAAGAATATATCAGATATTTCGAAGGGAAAGATGGATTGACTTACTGTCATGACGTGACTGGCTTAATGACAAAATTAGGCTTGATATATGTCGCTACTGAATGGCGTCTCTTCATCGACTCTTCTAAAAGAAGTTTGAAGGCTGTCCTCTTTCATAATGGAAATAAATATGCTTCGATTCCACTCGCTCATTCAGTGTATCTAAAAGAATCTTACGAGAACATGCAGATAGTTCTTGAGAAAATTAAATATGAAGAACATAAATGGCTCATATGTGGTGATTTGAAAGTAATAACTATACTTCTTGGACAGCAGTCGGGGTATACCAAATACCCATGTTACATTTGTTTGTGGGATAGTAGAGCTACTGCACGACATTGGGAAGGATCTAAGTGGCCACTTCGCACGTCTCTAAAGCCAGGATCACACAATGTTCTCAAAAAACCCTTGTGTGATCCAAAAAAATACTTTTACCTCCCTCCACATAAAATGAGGATTGATTAAGCAATTCGTCAAAGCCCTTGATCAGAATGGAAAATGCTTCCACTACTTATTGGATAAATTCCCAAGATTATCTGATGCAAAAATAAAGGAAGGTATTTTCACAGGTCCAGATATAAGAAAGATGATGAAATCGGCTGATTTTCAACAAACAATGACAAGAAAAGAGAAGGCTGCATGGGTGAATTTCACAGCGGTTGTAGAAGGATTTTTGGGAAATAGAAAAGTAGAAAATTATCACGTAGTCGTTCAAAATATGCTTACCAGTTTCAAAGAGTTGGGTTGTAACATGAGTTTAAAAGTACACTTCCTGAATTCTCATTTAGATTATTTTTCTGAGAATTTTGGAGATCTAAGTGAGGAGCAAGGAGAAAGATTCCACCAAGACATCCAAGAGATGGAAAGAAGGTATCAAGGTAGATGGAATGTTAGTATGTTAGCTGACTACTGCTGGGCTCTTAAGAGGCGGTCGGAACCAAATTGTTGCCTTGCGGTATATATCAAGTCAGCATTTTTCGCTTTACGATAATATTTTGTATATTTTTATGGCTTAAACTATTTTAAATTATTCTTTATATACATGACTAGAGGAAATGACTATATTTTTACCATGTGAATAAGTAAATAAATTATTATAAGCATTTATTACAAATATCAAACTGACTTGACATATACCACATGCAAAAAACTGTCGTGTCGATTGTTAGGTGGCATTTTTCGCTTTATAACAATATTTTGTATATTTTTGTGGCTTTAACTATTTTAAATTATTCTTTATATACATGACTAGAGAAAATGACTATATTTTTACCATATTAATAAATGAATAAATTATTATGAGCATTTATTACAAGCGCCGAACTAAGTCACCGATTTGGTTCCGACCGCCTCTTAAACGTGAAAATGATGGAATACAACATAAGAGAAAGTCAGGAACCAGAAGCCTAGACGAAAAAAGAAAACGATTCCACAAATCAGAAAATTGATAACATTGAAACATCTGACATAATGTGGTTAATAGCATTGCTATTGGGTAATTAGGGGGTTGCTAGCATTGTCATTGCATTATTAGGGGTTTATTGGCTTACTTCATATTAGATGGTTATTAGGGGGGAACTTTATAGGGGGGCTGTTAGGGGGTTGATAGGATTGTCATAGAAATATTAGGGGGTTATTGGTCAGATAAACCTTAAATTCGGATTTATTCAATGCATTTTCTCGATTTGATCTTGACTTGACCTTGACTCTGAGCCGACCAGGTCAAACGCACCCCAGATTCGAATTCAGCGACCTCAAAAACATAAATGTCATGGTATAAACCTTTTGCACATATGACTTTTTTTCGTGGGGCTGTGATATTTGTATTGTTGGTACTGTTGTTATGAAATCTCTAAAGTGGTGAACTTCATTCGATGATATCTCCGCGAAAAAAAAGATTTGTCAAATTTGAAAAATGTGTTGGAAAGGGTAGAAGCGGTACTTTGTGATGGTCAGATTAGTTTTCAGCAAAAAAAAATTTTTTGCGGTGTAATATAGCCTCCAAAACAGCGAAAATACGTGTTTTTTGCACTTTTAGATTAGAATATCTCGAAAATGTGACGTGATAGAGCATTTCTGATGCCAGATTCGTGTTCAGCGCATCAAAAACCTTTGGAATATGTTGCTCATGTTCGTGCGATAAAAATCATGTTGACCTGTGTTATGAGGAATTTTGGAGTTTATTTTTTAGTGATGAAATTATAAATATCATAGTAACTCACACCAATGAAAAAATTGAAGATGTATGCACAAATATGATGGTGCTTGATAATGAAACTCAAACTTATCATCACTTAACAGACGTAGCAGAGATGAAAGCTTATATAGCTCTCTTATATTATTCAGGAATGTGGAAGCAGTCATCCATAAACAGTCACCGATTATGGGATAAAGCTAATGGTTTGAGTGCTTACAGAGCAATAATGCCTCGAGCCAGATTCATGTTTTTATCGTCAACAATACGATTCGAGGACAAAGTAAACAGAGGTCCCACCGATAAATTCGTGCCTATAAGAAATATATGGACAATTTTTATTAGTAATTGTCAAAAATACTACAAGCCGCATACAAATTGTACTGTAGATGAACAGCTTCTGAATTTTCGTGGGCGATGTTCTTTTCGTATGTATATTAAGTCGAAGCCCGACAAATATGGTCTCAAAATTATAAGCTTAAATGATGCAACTACATCTTACATGGTAATTTTTTTCATTATAAATTTTTAATTTATTACAATTATTTTCATAATAAAATAATATTTATTACAATTTTTTTCATTTTGTATTGTTTCAGTATAATGCAATACCTTATCTTGGTAAAACAAGTACACCAAGAAATGAATCGGTATCGGAGTACTTTTTCAAAGAAATCACAAAGCCAATTTATGGTACCCATCGCAATGTTACTTGTAATAATTGGTTCACATCAATCCCAATGGTACAAAATATGCTCCACCCGCCATATAGTATGACCATCACTGGAACTGTAAGAAAAAATAAGAGAGAAATACCGCAGGAGATGAAAGTTGCTGAAAAAAAATAGGTACCAGCAGTGAAATATGCATATACCAATGATATGATATTAGTATCATACACCCAAAAAAAAATAAAATAGTCTCATTACTTTCAACACATTTACACGGTAACACTGAAGTTGTTGAAGAAAAACCTGCCATTGTTGATTTTTACAATCGCAACAAAGGTGGAACCGATTGTTTTGACATTTTATGTCATAATTTCACAGTAACACACAGGACCAATAGGTGGCCTATGCGATTTTTTTTTGGCATGTTAGATCAGGCTGCTGTTCATGCCAGAATTCTAAAAAAAATGTTACAACGTGAAACGAGGGCTCAGTAGTAACCTTACAGTAGACCAATGTTTAACTGGTTTATTTCAGTACCTCTCAAAGCCTTATTTACAGGAGCGCTTCACCGTCCCATCTCTGCGAAAAGACATAAGGATCGCAATCGCTGATCTTCTAACAGTTAGAGAAAGAGTTGAAGAAGAAAGAGGGCGTTTAAGATGTGACAAACAAATGAGGTGTCAACTTTGTATACGCTCTAAAGATCGGAAAACGTGGCTAAAATGCCCTGATTGTGATCGGCCAATGTGCGATGAACATCGTGCCTATATATGATCTGATTGTGCTTACGGTCTTGAATAATTTTGTATTCTTTATAAAATTTATGTTTTTTTTTAATAATTTTAATATATTTTTAAGTTTTAATTCAATAATGTTTTAATACAATTCATTTTTTTAGAGGAATTTTTGTTTTTATTTTTTTCAAAAAAATCCCACCTTCAATCCTCAAAATAAATATACTTTTTGGAAAAGACCATAATGTACTACATATGCTTTTAAAGGTATCTGTTTCTAGTTTAAAAACCTTTTTTTATTTTTTTTATAACTTCAAAATTGACCGAGTTATAGCAATTTTAGTGAAAAAAGAGGATTTTTCAGTTTTTTTTTTCAATAATTTTTTTATAATATTTAAAACTAATTAATCATTATGAAACCTATGAGATTTGTTAAAGTAAGGTTCAAAATATATGCTGGAATTTTTTCGTTCCATCATATAGCTTTTTACTATTTTTTATCGCGTCGCAAAGTTGCTGGGGTATGCCACACCCCGTGTGACCATTACGTGATTTTTAAGAGGTGTGACCATTAAGGGTTAAAAAAAAAGAAAAATATAGTTTTTGAGAAAATCGTGTTTGAAAAAAATCGCTTTTCTTCGGTTTTTCATAAATAACTCAGTGAGATCAAATTGTATTACAATAATCGAGATTGCATTTAAAACTAGACAGAATTCCGCACACTTTTGTCAAAAGAACGCCCAAAAAGGTTAAAAATTGACGGAGCTATAGTCATTTAAAAGTAGAGGTTCATTTTCAATTTTTGAATTTTCGTTTTTACATCCAACACTAAAATTGCTGTAGTAAAAAAAAAATTTTTGAGCGTTCTACGAGGTAAATTTTATCTTCATATACATAATAGAAGGTATTTTTATTACTTAGAAGAAAAAAAAAATTCGATCAGTGACGGCCTGCATGAATCTGAATGGAATCAGCTATATGATGTTTTGGCATAATAAATCACCTGAAAAATCAAGTGATTTATCACCTAATATTTTTTAACAGGGCGGATATTGCAACAAAAGTATTTCATCAAAAAGAAGAAGAATTCAAAAATTATTCTCAAAAAGAATTTTGAAGCGACCTTAAATTTTTATTTAAATTTACTCCAAAGCACCGTAATTACCAAGATTGAACTTCTTGAAAAAAACTGACAAATGCATTTATTAGCATGACAAAAAAATATCATGGAAATGTGTCGTGATTAGAAGAATTCAAATCTTGAAATGATCCCGACGAAAATTGACAATGATATATACAATTTTTTTTTACGTAATGATGAATTAATGGATTTCGATGATATCCATATAAATTATAACGATATTAAAATTAGGACCGATGAGATTAAATTAAATGAAGAAAAAAAGAATTAAAAGAAATAGACGACAAAGGAGCTTTACGTATAATAGGATTTAATATGAAAATGGTAACAGATGATATTGAATGAATATAAAGAAAATTCTGAAAAAGACATCGTTATGAAAATGCAGAAAAAAATTAATGATAAATTAGAACTAAGGCGGATTCATAGTGTTTTACGTAAAAGAAAATTATACATAAATAAAAGAAGATCGACCATATAAATATGAAAAATATTAAATAATAAGATAATAAAAATGAAATTGAAAAAAAAATACTAATATATTAGAACAAATACGTGAAAATGAGACATTACGTAAGAAAGAAGCTTATACACGGATAGATACCTTAGCAAACTGCCAACCAAGAGGGGAGATATACAGTCTGCTCACACTCAGCGGTGAACAGTAATACATATGTTGGCGTTGTGAATGCCAAAAGTTACTTATGAGTTGCGCACGCACCGGTGTCTGGTATCGGTTGGCTTTCAAAACGCGAACTTTTGTTTTTCTGTCTCCCGTAAACTTGTAGTATACTGCGCCCTCACGCTTTGGCATACAGCATACAAAAAGTTCTTTCAGTGTATTTAAATGAAAAAAACAACCAAATGGATATAAAAAAGTAAGAAAATACAAGGATAACGAAATTGAAATTCAAGAAAGAAAAGAGTACTGATGAATTGGAACAAATGCGTGCAAATAAGGCTTTACGTAAGAAAGAAGCTTATATTAAAATTAAAAAAGAACTATTGAATAAACACAAACAAAAATTAGAGAATACCAACTAGGAGATGTCTCCATCTCCGGGAAACGGATTCAGCTGAAACTGCAGGACATGATTTTTTAATGAAAAAAAATGATCCTGTGTTTTTTCTTTTTGTCGAATAGGCCCCCTAAACAAGGATATCGACATTTTTTCGAAAATATAGTAAATAGGAGCCTTTATAAGAACTTGAATATCCAAACAACTAAGACTCTCACGAAAAAATACATGGAAAATGAAATAAAGTGCAAATTAAATGCTTCAATTTAAGCTCTATTACCCTATTTTCATCTATCTCTGTCTCTCTCTTCCTATTTCCTAATCATTCTCTCACACTCACTCTTTCCCTTCTTAATTTTTCTTGAATAGAAATTATGTTTTTTACATTCCAATCACAATAAAAAAAATCAAATTACTCTAACTCAATGAGGTTTATGAGAAAGCATTGCGCCAAAGCCCTTAGCAATGTTTTTTTCAATTGTAACTATATATTATATAAGATAGGGATGTATTAGTTATATACGTAACTTGGGAGTACGAAGGA
Organism: Anastatus disparis; assembly: GCA_017163975.1. Lineage (NCBI taxonomy): Eukaryota > Metazoa > Arthropoda > Insecta > Hymenoptera > Eupelmidae > Anastatus > Anastatus disparis. The sequence goes on along the minus strand of JAFFSR010000271.1, from coordinate 1,257,127 downwards.
TGAATACAGGCGAGACTAAAGTGTTTGTCGCTTGAGTAGCAGTTGGTCGAGACTGACTGCTGCTCAAGCGACAAGCACTTTAGTCGAGCCTGGTTTCAGAATCCTTCGTACTCCCAAGTTACGTAGATAAGTTTATGTCGTTGGTAGGCCGTATGAGGAACTATAAAAATGATTTTTTAAAATTAATGATATATGTTTTATTTAAAAAAAGTAAATAATGTCATTATTTACTCATTTATTTTACTTATTAACTGTTTAACTTTGAAAATTTGTTTAAACAAAACATTCTGTAAAGTTAAGATTTTATATGAATTTGTATGAGCATTGACATATCTAACGACATTCTTTTGTTTTCACTAACCTACGAATCGATGTCACTCGCGTCATATACGGCCATGCTGTGCGATATCTCGATTTGTCAATACTCCCTAAGGGAGTATTGACAGAGAGAATATCGTCGAGATATTAGCATGAACGTATGCAATGCCGATACAAATTTAGCGTGGTCTATAGGTATTCCACCGAATACGGCCTACGACGACATAAATATATATATATATATATATATATCAATATATATATATATTTCAATAAATTACCACGAATATGATGCACTTATTACTTGTACTATACAAGTACTTTTACTAATCTACCATTTAATCAGCGTTAAGAAAGAATCGTTCTTTAAAAATTCACGATTTAACAGCCAACGCTGATAAAATGGCGGATTTAACCGTTACAATTTGTCTATTAAGTACAATTTAAGTACTCAATAAATCGATCGTTTTTAAGCATGAGGTTTTCTTGATAAGCGAGTAAGCTGAGGTAGACCGTACACTACAGAGACGTCTTGCTCTGTAGATTCGGGTCCGTATGCAGCAGCTTACTCTTAAATGTTTTAATATTAGTTATAACCTGAAAAAGGAATTACAAGGAAAGGATGCATCGGGTTTTTAGGGCCTCATGTATCGTGACAGACACGAATGTGCATTAGGAAATCTTCGCGAATACAATTTCACTAACAACAGCGTAAAAGCTACAAGCTGCGCTTTTCTAGCTTCACGCTTATGTAAGACTTGACCAAATTTAGATTAAAGCCTTCTCACGTGATTTGACTTTGCTTGTGTAGTAAAAAACTCACTTATACATTACACAAGAAATAAAACACTTTTAACTTCACTTTAGTAAAATATTTCTATTTGATTTACAAAGAACTATTATTTGTTTACTCACGGTTAGGGAGCTGCTCTTTGGGCAAATTCTTTTACCATCTTCCGTGAACAAATAATAGAATAATTTATGATGACTCAGTAATTAAATTTAATTTAGACTTTATTGTTAGGCTAACGATACACGAGTACTGGCTCACTCAATTATCCTTTGCCAGATCGCCGGGATGATCTCTCACCGCTGATCAACGCGATGCTTCTCTCTCCGCGAGAATCATATATAAGAGGTCTCAATGCCCCCCGAAATGAAATGACTTTTATACAAAATGCATTTCATTTCTAATTAAAATCTTATCATTTTGATTCTCTCTTCAAGAGAAAAGCATTGCGTTAAAATTTTTTTTTTAATTAACATATTAATATTTATCCTTCTAATCTTACACATGCTTTCTCTACATATATATTCTAAGCTTTTCGTTTTTTTTTTAATTTTTATCTTCAGAAGCTTACAAGATTTTAGTTTTGATAATCTATATTTAATTTGATGTGCAAAATTTCGCGTGATTTTAGCATGTGCCCCCCAAATAAAATCTTTCTCTCATGCTTGTAATACTTAATATTCGTAGTTTTTCGAGCATTTTCAATTTTATTTCTCAATAATGATATTTAGTATACAATTGATGTGCGAAAAATTTTATTTTTCATCACAGACAATTTATACATCGAAGTTTTAAACTACTATATTATGTGTATAATTTTACATTTAATTTCTTAAACTTATAATATTAATTTTAATTTTTCTTATAATTTACGTCTTTATAAATTTTTGCCTTTTACGCAGCCAGATGTCGAAGTCTGGTTCTGGGTCAGCTAAGTCTTCCAAATTTGCTGGTATCCTCATACGTTGAAGACGTTGCATATGTAAGGTGTTTTCTTCACAATATGTTATTGCTAATTTCTTTTTTCCTTGATAATAACACACTTGGTATACTTCTCTGTTTATTTTTGGTTTTATTGTTATTAGTTCATTCATATTTTCTATTTCTACCCGTTTTTTCTTTTTTTCTGATGTTCCAGATCCTTGTGTGATTGTTTCTGTTGATGCTGTTTTGGGTTTGTTTTTTGCCTGTGTTCCTGTTCCTGCATGTGATACTGTAAATGTGTTCAAAGATTGTGTCCCATTTTGATGTTGCCTCTAATTTTTTCCTTTTAGTTGATACTTCTGTTTAGTGATTCGTCCCATATAATATGTAAGTTCTTATTCTTTAACAATTCTTCGTCAACTTGTGTTTCTATATGCCTACATTTTACGTATAAATCTGGGCTCGTTGCAGTATGCCTGAACTTTTTCAAATGGGTTTTAAAATTGATTTTCTTTTTGCGCGGGTACTGATTCACTCTATACATTCTGCTATTCACAATGAACTATAAATTAATATTTTTTCTTTTAGATTAACTATACTACGTTCTTTTTATGCACTACACTTACTTATTTTAGATTATTATTAACTATTTAATTCTTTATTATGACTTTTGTACTTTTGATTTTTGAATTTTATTAGACTGATATTTCTTAGAATTTCCAGTATAACTTTGTCTTTCGATTGATATTTAGTGTCTGCGTAGACCTTTGTTTTGATTTATGATGATACCTTGTATCTCATCATACCTTGCTATTAATTGTATGTGTGTGTTTTTATTTATCATATTTGTATTAGTTTTCACTCTTATTTCTACTTTATACAAATTTTAACTTTCAAAAAATGGTTTGAGGTTGTCCAAGTGGAATTTTTCTCTTTCTTCATTTTTCTCATTTATTAGCAAATATTTATCATTTGCTATTTTATTTTTCACAATGTATGGTCCTTCATGGATTTGAAAAAATTTAGCGATTTTATTATTTTCGGTATCAGATACGTTTAGCGCTTTTATTAAGACTTTATCGTTTATTTTAAATTCATATTGTTTCTATTCAAGTTTTGTTTATCTGCACGTTTTCTTCTTTCTTTCTGTATATTTTCTTTTGCCAAGTAGATTTTTCAGTCATAACTAATTTTTTATTTTTCAAAATTAAAATATTTCTGCCAGAATCTTTCTGGGTTTTTATTAAAATGTAACTAAAGTGGCGTAAACTTTGTAGTTTCATGATGCACTGAGTTCATTATTTCTTGTATTTTTGGTACATAGGATGCTCAAGATTTATGTGAATCGTCTAAAAATGTTCTAAAGAATCTTGCTAGTTCTCTATGTATTCGTTCCACGATGTTGCTCTGTGGGTGACGAATAGATGAGAATAACATTTTTATATTTTAATCTTTAAGTGTTTTTCCCATTTATTTCTCGTGAATTGGGTTCCGTGATCTGTGATTATAGACTCTGGCTTTCCATATTTTGGAAAATAATCATTTAATAATTTTTTTATTACCGTTGGTGCATTTGCCTTTTTCATAGGGCACATGACCACGTATTTAGTGTATGTGTCAATTATTGTTAATATATGTTTTACGCCCCCCGTCGATACTGGTAATGGGCCGTAAAAGTCAATTGACAGCATTTGATTTTTTTTTCTACTAAAATTGGTGTTGTTTGTGGTTTATACTTGACAGTTAACCATTTAGTTTTTTGACAAATCTCACATGTTTTCAATGTTATATACGTTATTTTTCTGAGTTTTGGAGCTTGGAAATTTTCCATTAACACTTTAAGAGTTTTCTTTGGACCTATATGTCCATAAACTTCATGTGTATTTGTAATCATATCCTTTATTAAATTTTCAGATAGTATGATTTTATTTCCTGTAGTTACTTTTTTGTTAACATACCATCTATATATTCGTATGTTTTTTGAATGTTTTTGTTTATTTTCATTTTTTCTTTAATTTTGTTGCAATATGTGTCTTGTTGCTGAAAAGTTTGTAATTTTGATAGCTTTCTTTTTAACTCATTTTTTATCTCGAATTTCTTTGCTATTGCGGCGATTATTATCTCATCTTTTTTATAATCCTTTTCTGTCGTATCTTGACGACTTAAAAAATCTGCGGCTTTGTTTTTGTGTCCTGGTATATGCTCAGGGTAAATATTATAATCTTGGAGTGCTAAGCTCCATCGTTTGAGTCTTTCATTACTAAATTTGCACCTATTTAGAAAAGTTATTGCTTGATGGTCCGTTTTTACAATTATCTTTGTGGAACCTTATAAATACGTGTCTAATTTTTTTAATGACCATACTATGGCTAGCAACTCTTTCTCAGTTGTAAAATAATTTATTCCACTATCTTTTAGTGTGCTGATAAAGCAAATAAAATTTTCGTAATTATTATCTGTTAAAATTAGCGAGAGGTGACCTGAATGAAATAAACGAAATTAAATAGTAATAAATAATTTATTACAAAATACACAAAATTATAATACAACTTGACTGTCTAACAGTCATCCACAGAATGAACAAACGCATCTCGCGTTCATCAAACATAACCCGCCTTACGGCGGCGCCACTTACTACACACACGATTGAGCGTCTCTATATTTTTAACACTACCTCCTATGCTCAATGTTATTTATCATACTTTAATAATTTTTTATTAGAATACATAGATAAAAATGTATAAAAGGAAATGAAATTTTTAAGGTTTTCAATTTTGATATAAAGATGACTGTCGTTTGCTCTGTCGCTTGTTGTTTCATTTAGGACCTGTAAAACATACAAAGTGAGAAATATTAAAATAAAATTTGAATAAATAAAAGTAAATATATATATAATTTAAAATTTTTGTCAGTATTAAATACTATTATTAAATACTATTACTATTATTTAAATATTATTAAATGCTCTTTCAACCATTCGTTAGTCTTCATCTTTTGTCATTCTTTATTCGTGTTCATCTTCAGTGGGTTCGATTTGGTGTCTGCTTAGAACATTAACATCATAGGCAATATTTGGCCTGCTTGCATTGGCTAGATATAATAATGTGCCAACTGCTTTGCGATAGGGTTGATTACATTTACTTTCTGTCATTAGTTTTTCACTTACTTTATCCTTTTCTTCACGCTGCTTTTTTTCCACCTGATTGGTTACCATAGGTATTCGTTGAGGAGTTGATTGATCAAAACTAAACTTCTTTAGCAATTTGTTTATGTATTCTTCTTGTTTAATGCTTAGTATCATTTTCTTTTTGTCTCGCTTTATTTTTAAGCCTAAAAAACTTTTAGGCTTGCCAATTTCTCTCATTTCAAATTCTTTCTTCAAATTTGTCTTCATTCTCTAAAGCATCTCTACATTGTTGCAAACTACAATATTAAGATAAGAAATCCGTCTTTTTCTTGCTGAGTAAATTAACAAGGCTGATTGTTGAATTATCTAAGTCCATATTTCTTTACTGCCTCTTTAAATTTTTCATTCTAACATTTTAGACTGACTTTCAAATAGCATAAAGCCTTTTCCAATTTACAAATCTTGTTTTGTTTGATTTTTTCATAAACAGTCATCCCTTTAGGTATTTTCACATATATTTCACTGTTTGAATATCCACTTAGGAAAGCTGTATTCACGTCCATCTGATATATTTCTAAATCCAGTTTGTTTGCCATTGCCAGTATAGACCTGATTATATGAAATCGTGAAACCGGTGCATATGTTTCTTGCATATCATATTCATTTCTATCTTTGAGACTACGAATTACTAGTCTGGCTTTGTATCTGATTTGACTATCTTCTTTCTATTAAATATCCATCTTGAATGTATAATGTTTGATCTTTTTCTGTCATTCATTACAATTGATTAACAATTTATCTTTTGACTTTATAGCTTCCAAGTATATAGTCAGATCACTATTGATTTCAGCTAATAAAACATGAGTTTCTTCGTCCATCTTATTTTCTGTACTTGTTTGTGTTTACATTAGTAATTCAATTTGTCGTTTTGTTTCCTCTCCCTCCGATTCTTGTACTTCATATTTAGTATTTTTCTTAACTTTTGGTTATCGTGCTACTGATTTTTTTTTTATTTATTTTTTTTTATTTTCTCTCCCTCTGGTTTTCGTTTCTTTTTTTTTTATCAGTCTTATTATTTTCTTTTCTTAGTCGTCCAACTGATCTTTTGACTTTCTCTCTCTCCGGTCTTTGTATTCATACATCATTCTTTCTGTCTTCTTTTTCAAAATTCACAAACCATGTATTTTTTTATCTGTTCATCAATTTATTTCCAATCTTGTATATAATTTTTTGCATATTTGTCCTTGTAGACTAAGTTTGTTTATTGAATCGTATGTATCTGCTTTTGTATGATTTCACTTCTTTTAGTTTAAGTAAGATGTATCCAGTCTCTTTGTATCCGATTAGAATAACTGTCTGCAATAAAATGAAATTTTGGACCAACCTTCGAATGCACTTTCATGTAAGCAAAACGTCTAAAACGTTTTATTTGATTCAAATCTATTTCATAATCATTCTTGAATTTTTGAATTGTTGGTACCATGTCATTTATTGCATGCGGCGTTATGTTGTAGGCATAAGCCGACGCGTTTAATGCCAAGTTTCACATATTCTCTGGTAACCCAGAATCATTATAAGGGCTCTTACCTTCTTTTGTACAGTTTAATAAAACCTTTCTGCAATTTTATTGTGTTGAGTATCTGCATAAGCAAATTGATTTTCTGCACCCAGTCTTTCCAAAACTTCTTGAGTATATCCACCTGTGTACTTAGTGCCTTGATCTGTCATTAAAAAGCACACTTTTGAATGTATTATTTGCAGAGGTTCAGTCGCTTTATGCCTAACTGTCTTAAATGGCAATTAGTTAAATTTTATAATCATAAATGACTTTGAATCTCATGTGGCTTATAGATATTTCTGTCTGCAATCGTGTTTTCAAAATCTAAATATTTTTCTTCTTTAACTAACTGATTTCTTCCTTTTCATTAAATTAATTATTTTCTTCAATATTCTGTTCTTCATTCATTTTTTTTGTCGTTACATATGCTAAAATCTACCTTTTTTTTAAAGTTATTTTCCGTCGTATCTAAATCAAATTCAATCAACCAATATGGCTATTTATATATTTCTGTCAAAAATGATTCATTCGAAATTGAGTCATATATATCTATTATTTTATTGCCTAATTAAATCCTTAGAACCTTATTTGCAAACCTTCGTAAGGATAATTCTCATTTCAGTTTTTCACGCAGATTACTCCGTTTAAAATAATAAATTTCCTACCAGCCGTATTTATTTGCACGCTTCCTTCTCTCTCAGATTTAAGATTTGCGCCGCTGTCTTTATTTGCGCATTGGATTTCGTCCGGTTGTTTAATAAATGTCTTGAAAATCAACTTTGAATTTGTCAAATGTTCTATCGCACCACTTTCAGCACTCTGTTCATTAGTCTTCTAGTTTCTAGATTTTGATTGGTTAGAACTGCCTTCTTTTTGATATTATCCTCTATTGTATTTTACATCATTTTCTTGTTTCCTTTCATTGTCAGATTTCGCTTGTTTTTGATTGTGATCATTAATTGCATTAGTTATCTTACGTTTCAATGCTGTCTGACCTGTACTTTCTTTACTTTTATTAGTATAATATTTTGAATCATACCTTTTTCTGTTGTTCTGTCTCGAGTCTCCCTGACATTTTGGAAATGTTGAGATCACATGGTCACGGGTAAATCTCTGATAGAAGAAATACTTCTTTGTGCTAGTTTCCTATCGTGGACAGTCGCTGGCATAGTATCCATAACCTTGTCATTCAGAACATCACACTTTCTGTATCACCCCTGACTTGGTCGTCATAGCTGTAGCTGGATGTTTGTCTCTCGTTTGGTGGCTTTCAACCTGCATAATAAGTAACTTTAGTTTATTATATGGTTACCCTTTCCCTGTTACACTATCTGTCATAAAATCTAGTCCTTCTACTTGATGTACTTTGCTTACGATAACATTATAAAAAAAAAATCTCTTTCGTCTTTTTCAGACAACAATTTAACGTTTGACATGTTATTATAACCTCTTACTATTTCTTCAAATCTGTCTATAAAATTTACTGCCTTTTCTTTCGCTAGATTATACTGTATGTTGTACAATTTTCTTTATACTAGATGGAGTTACATTTACCTCGCTTAATTTAATTTCTTTAAATTCAGTTCAATAATTCAATTGGATCTTTAATTTCCATAAGTCTAGCATGATAGTCTTTATCTATTCTACTTATTAAAATATCACGAATTTTATATCTATGTTTTTTATTTATTCTTTCAAATAAACTTTCATTTACTACAATAGTACTATCTACAAGAAACAATAAGTCCATCGAACTTAATTCAGACATAAAATAATCCAAAAATTTTTTCGAATTTAATTTAGTTTAATTAAGTCATTAATTTATAATTTATAATCGCGTTCTACTGGTCCGTATTTTTCAGTCAGTCCGGTTTTGATAGTTTCTGTCAACTGTTTAGAAATATCTAAAATACTGTCATTTTCTTTATTAAGTCTTTTATTAAGCTTTATTTGTATTAAACGCGATATTTTCGATTTATTTACCGGTCCTAGGTGTTAGTCCAAGACTGTCGAGTTCCCGAAACCTTCTGCGTTAAGTGTATAATTTTAAAAATCATTGTTTGCCTTTATGTCGTTTTGCTGTCTTTGGATTTATCTGTCCTTCCTGCTTCGTTACCTACAGTCATTTTTGTTTAAATTCCTCTCTCATCGTTTTCAGAGTGTGGTTGTTAAAGATTTGCATGGCGTTTCTTTCTTTTATTATCAAAGTCATGAAAGCGTCATCTCTTTTCTGCTTTATTCTTCTTCTCTTTTTTTCGTCTCTCTTGTTCTTTGCCATTTCTACCTTACTGAATTAAGCTTATCCATTACCTTGTCCAATTTGTCAGATAGGTCTAAATCCAAATTTTCATTATAATAATCATGCTCAAAAATCTTACTCTCATCGTCAATTTTTCTGTCATAATTTTCTATTTGTTTTATTGACGAAACAACCAAATGTTTATTTATAAATATTTTATTTTTTTTACTAACTTTTTCATTCGACTTTACTATTATTTGTTTACCTGCCAATTTTGCTTCAGTCATTTCATTCAATTTTGCTGTCAAACCTTTAATTTATTTTTGTCTTCTCTTATCTGTCGCAATTTGACCTCCTGCAGTTACTTTGACTACAGCTTTTACACTGTCTCGTTATATAGCCCCTCCGTCTTTTCGGTCTCATAACTGTTGTTAATTCTGTCTTTTCTCTCTTTCTTATCAGTCATAGTATGGCCACTTGTCGTACAATAGGGCATATATAGTCTGTCTCCATCTCTGTAACTGTCTTTATCACCAGGTCAAATTCTTTACTCGTAACGTACTTCTCAACTATAAAGGAATAGTAAACCAATATAAATGAAATTTACAGAATTTTGCCGAACACAAGCAAAACTAGATAATTTACGTTAGAGTTAACTATATATATATTATGAGCTTAACAGACCGAACACAAGCCTTTCAAACTCAATATATCAATCACATATTTATGAAAAATAAAGAGAATCAACCCATTATGCTAAACACAAGCAATATTAGGTAATTTATATTTATGACAATTAAAGTGAATCAATCTAACATGCTGAACACAAGCAATGTTAGATGAATTAAATTTGCCAGTTATTTATGTATATTTTTATATTTACAATTATACATATGTGCTATTATTTCCATACACAATATACTGAACACGAGTATTATTATGTATGTGAAAGCAGCAACTATGATCGATCAATATTATTTTAAAACCATGAATATTTTTTTAATTATTTATACACGTTTTATTATACGTTCAAGCTTGATTAAATAAAATTTTTAAATATAGAATAATTATTATTCAATACTTAGTTTATATTCCATTCCTGTCATAGTTTTGAATCCAATGCTGTCTTAGATGACTGTCCCATACATCTCATAAGAATGCTTCTTTACAAAATCATTTACCGTCTCTTGAGTTTTAAGAAACAGCAATAAGCTTCTCTCCTTTGTACAATGATAATTTTAAATTAATATTTTAAAATATATTTTTCTTTCAATTTATTTTATATATACTCGTTCATATCAGTTAGTTAGTATTTAAATTGCATTATCATAGTGTTACTCAAGCCTCCCACATGCACACGTATATGCATCCGCATATATACCTTCAGTCGTGCGCGCACTGCTACACATTCACGATGTTCACATACAGTCATATACACAAACATATACACGTTCGTATAGTTCCATCCGCCATTCCTTACGTTTATCAATTCCTGTAGTCGTCCTATACATCTATTTAATTAATTTTAGTTTTTACTAAAATCATTCCTCTCCTATTCTTTTCAATCGATCCCTTGCACGCATCTACTTAAACTTTATTCTTGTCCGCTTTGATTTAGTTCGTTTCGCCTCACTCATTCTGTCTTTTTCTTAAGCTGTCATTTTTATTGCAAACGCGCACACTATACACATACTCACACACTCACACGTATATACTGTCTCTTTTATTTATGCCATTGATATTCTGTTTTTTTACATTCATGCGTGTACACATACATGCGTACACACATACATACATGCCCGCGCGTTTATTTTCGCCTTTAGTCAGTCACCGTCTTTGTTTTTTTTTTCTTCTTTTTTTTTCTTAATTGGGCGCGCACGTCTTTACGGTCTTTTCATTGTACATGGTGTCGACGTTTCTTCAATTCGCTTTGCACCTACGGTTGCCATGTTTGCACGCGCCTTCATCTACACATTTTTTGGAAATTAAGCAATCACTCTTCTTTCTACATGCATCTACACTTCACGTTTATACGTAAAAACGCATCCGCTTTTGCGTTTATTTTTTTTTTATTAAAATGAATTTTCACCAAATCGAAGCAGCACTTATTTACGAAAAACTAATTTTCCCGTCTTTTCTCAAGTATTTACTTTTAACCGGCCTCTATTTAACTTCCCATATTTTTAATAAAATTTGCAAAATACACCCTTTGCAATTGTACGATGATTTTACTGTTCATAGTAGTTTACATGTATAATCCGTCGTTTCACTCAAGTCACATTCGCGACGTTTTTCTTTCTTTTTACTTGTAAGAACCCGCACTTCTCTGTTTTATTATATTTTTATTTTTTTACTAACTGTTGTGCTACTAGTATTGTTCCTTCTTTCTGTGCTGCTCGAGATTCTGTCGCTCATGTTAACCTTTTGTGTAATTTCCTTCACACACTGCCCTGCACCTTCACAATTGCAGTACACACAGCACAAAAAAGCGAGGAAAGGAGACAAGAAAAACGTTTTGTAAATTTACTTTTAATTAATAAAATCTATTATGAACGCGGTGATGATGAGCTGCTCCAAACTTTACAAGCCGCGCAAAAAGTGAAAAAAACGCGCAGTTAAAATCGCTCTGGGCGCATAACCTGTTAAATTAGCAGCAGGTGACCTGAATAAAATAAACGAAATTAAATAGTAATAAATAATTTATTATAAAATACACAAAATTATAATACAACTTGACTGTCTAACAGTCATCCACTAAATGAACAAACGCATCTCGCGTTCATCAAACGTAACCCGCCTTACGGCAGTGCCACATACTTCACACACGATTTAGCGTGTCTATATTTTTAACACTCCCTCCTATGCTCAATGTTATTTATCATACTTTAATAATTTTTTATTAGAATACATAGATAAAAATGTATAAAAAGAAATGAAATTTTTAAGGTTTTCAATTTTGATATAAAGATGACTGTCGTTTGCTCTGTCGCTTGTTGTTTCATTTAGGACCTGTAAAACATACAAAGTGAGAAATATTAATCATCTAGTTGCGTTAATATAGCAGCTACAGCATAATCACTTGCATCCGTTGTGGGTATAAATGGTTTAGTTATATCTACAAATTTTAGAATTATATTTTCATCAAATAATCCTTTGATTCTTTTGAAAGCTTTTTGTTGTCTTTCTGTCCATATATATGGGACGTTCTTTTTTAATAATGCTATTAATGGCAATATTTCGTTTGCATATCCTTTCGCAAATTTTGTGTAAAAATTTACGAAACCTAAAAATGCTTGTAATTGTTCAGTGTTTTTTGGTTCTCTAAATTCTTTTATTGATCTTATTTTCTCAGGATCAGGTGATATGCCCTGTGCTGAGATGAAATGACCCAGAAATTTGATTCTGTTGTTACAAAAATTAGATTTTTTGAAATTAAATTTTATATAGTGCTTTTGTGCTTCTATAAATAATTATTCTAAATGACTTAATGGATCGTTAAATGTTTCTGATCTAATATGTAAGTCATCGACGAATGCTAGTAGAAAATCTTGCATGTTATTTATTATTACATCAAGATCTCTTAGCAACGCTGCGCTGCTGGTTTTAATACCGAAAGCAGCCACGTTAAATTCATAGACCCTATTGTCTATTTTAAATGCAGTATATTTTTTACTGCTCTCTGTTAATTCAACTTGCCAATAACTACTTGTCAAGTCGAGATTTGACATATATTTTCTTCTTTTGCACCTTAAAAATATTTCTTCTATTGATGGTGGCGCTTCATAATCATCAATTATTTTTTCATTTAACTTTTTCGCATCTAAGCATAATCGTACAGATTCTTTTTTTTTTCATGACTGTTACTATTGAGTTTATTTATGGGCTTTTACATTTTCTGATGATTCCTAACTTTAACATTTTATCTATCTCTTCTAGAACTTTTTGTCTATGGTGTATTGGTATAGAGTATGGCTTTGAATAAAATGGTGTATCGTCTTTTGTTTTCATTTCATGTTTATATGATAATTAACGACCTGGTGCATTACTGAATACTGTTTTATATTTTAAGATTAACTTTACTACGCTAGTCTCTTGTTTAGATGATATATTATTACCTTGTTTTATTTTTTCCCGAATCTCATCTTCTGTGAGTTCGTGAATACTAAAATAATTTTTAATATGAGAGAAATTTACAATCTCATCATTTTCTCTGAATACACATGTCTTTAAACCTTTTTGGTTCTCGTGTGCTTCAATTATTTGTATATGAGCATGCTCATTGAGTTTTTGTTCATTATATTTTATATTGACGTATCCGTCATTTATATCAAACAGAATTTCTTCATGCAAGGTATTTATTATCATATGTAACGCGTTTTGTATATCATACCCTAAAATACAATTCTTTATTAAGTTCGGTACTATTAAATTTAGAAAGTTAATTTTTTGCCCATTGAATTCTGTACATATCATTATTTGTTGTTTAATTCTTTTAGACTTAGAGCTCGTTGCTGTTTTTATATATTTTCCTGTTGTAGGTAATCGAGGACAATTTTCTAGTGTTTAAAGATTATTATAATACAAATTTTCTGATATGCATGTGACTTCGCTTCCTGTATCTATAAGTGCCTGTGTTATTTTGCCATTTAGTTTTATTTCTATTTCAGAACATGTTGTTATTGTTCTGTTATTTTCAATCTCTATTGATTCTTGTATAGTACTGATTTTGCATTCAGGTGGTATTGGGGTATTTTTATTAGTTGTATCTGTTATCCCTTCTCTTGATTTTTCAGATACAACCTTATTTAGTTTTCCTGTTTTTTCTTTATAGTGCTGTCTTCGTCTAATATTTCTAGCATTCTTTTATTTTGTTCTTTTATAATTTTGGGATCGACTGGATGCTTTAGATTTTCTTGTTGACCTTGTTTTCTATTAGATCTTCCAATTACTCTTGTTCCATTTACTTGATCATATTTGTTATAGGGCTTCTTGTAATCCTGTTTCTAATTATAATTTGTATTACTTTTATCATTTCTGTAACTTACATTTGCCCTGTAACTTGTTCTTTGTTTTCATTATTCTCCTGTTTTTTTATCTATTTGCGTGCTAGTTTCTGGCTGTTGTTTGTGACCATAGCTTTGATTATTTCTTTGTTTAAATTTATTCTTTTTTGTTGTAAATTTATCGTTATTGTCATAATTAGCTAATATTCTTAATAGTGTTGCTTTATCTTTTATCTGTGAAAATTGGAAGGCTTGCCTTATACTTTTGTTAAACTGATTTGCTATTTTCTCTACTATTTCATCATCAGTGTAATTTAAATTTAGTTCATTGGCATATCCAAATACCTGTGTAGCATAAGACACCCTTGACATCCTGCTTCCTTCATAATATTGGCCAAATTCAACCTTTCTTCTTGATGTTCGTTGTATATCTTTATTCCAGAACCTCTCTATGAATAATTCTTTAAACTTGTTAAATGTGTGTACATCGTCCTGGTGTATGTACCACCATGCGTTAGCTTCTTTTTGTAGTACAGTTTGAAGAATCTGTAGTTTCTCTTCATTTTCTAATTTCTTCAATGCTATATATTTATCCAATTCACTTAAAAATTTTATCGGCCTTTCGCCTTCCAGTCCTTCGAATTTCGGTAATGAGATTTTTATTTTGGGTTGTATATGTTCATTCGTTTTATTCAGTATACTATTACTATTTATTTGTTCTTGAACTTGATTTATTTTCATATCCTGTTCATCAGCAATGTCATCTATTCTTCTAATTAATTTGTCATGAACTTCTTTAATGTGTATATCATTTGATATATCTTATTTTAAATCATTTAACTCTCTATTTAGCTGTTTATTTTTTCTTTTCAATTCTTCTTTTTCATTCTTGAAGCTTTCTTCTTATTTTTCTATGCTATATCGTAGATACTTATTCTCATTTCGCACTTCTATTAATGCATCTGTCAACGCATCTAGCTGATCTTTAATCGTATAATCTTTCATTATTTTTTTATTCAACTCTATATTTATTAATTTATCCCAATCAGCTCAATTATTCATTTTATTTTCCATTCTTTCGTTCTGCTGTAATAAAGTTTTCAATTCTGTTGAAACTACCTGCATCCATTTTTGAAGTTTGTTTGGAATGTTTCTTATGCTCTCATCTTGTTCTTGGATCTCTTGCATGATCACATTTGACCTACGTTTTTTCGGCATATTGTCTATTTATTCCTTTCGCAGTTCGGATCAGTATTAAAAGAAAAATTTTAAATAAGTGACTTTAATTACAATGATAAAAAAAATTCAAGTATTTTCAACAATATGTATTTTTGTTTTATCTCAAAATATTTTAAACTGTTAATTTCTACTCTTTGCATAAATTAAATTTTTTAATTTGAATTCTCTCTCTATATTGAAAAATTTTAATCGTTGAGATTACAATTCAAAACATTTATCGCTTATAATAATTTCATACAATTGTTTATTTAATTATTTAAATTGTCTGTGTTGTTTATATATAGTTATTACTCAACACATCAAATCGGTCATTGTGCGTAGTTTATGAACTACATCAACTTATTCAGTGTTGTTTCAAATTTGTTTATTTGTTTTAAAATTATTCAAATAAAAAATTATTACGACATTGTTATAATTTTATAAGTGTATATATTATTCTTCTTATTCTATTCAAAATTTTAATTTGAGTGTCACTGACTAAGTTGAGTGTCACTGTTTAATTTTATTTCAATCTCATAGTTTTATTTTATTTCATGTATTAAACTTTATTCTTCTTATAATAAGCACATATCAACCAATTTGGCGCGTTTGTTTACATTCGCGGCTTTTCGCTTCAGCTTTTATGGCTTTGATTACTTTTGTACATTTGAAAGCAATTTGAAATTTGACGACTTTTATGTCGTTCCAACTTCTATACATATAATAAAATAATATTTAAATATTATTCTTCATAAATTTTAATTATTTCAAATACTTTCAATTGTTTTCCGCAATTTAAATTTTTCTTTTTCTTTTCTTTTTATGCAAATTTTCTGAATTCTATATTTTTTATTATTTTAATTTTTTCTTCGACTGAGTATTGTTTCAATTTCTTTTTCTAATTTATTTAAGTGTTTAACTAGTCTCGGCATATTATAATTAAATTTTCGCCTAACCTCTAATAGTTTTTTTATTACTTGTCTCTCATCAAGTTTCATCTCACTGTTCTATTTTTCTAAATGGCTTTTAACTACATCAAGAATCTGTATTAGTTCTTTCTCTCTCAATACAACAAAATCTTTTTTTCATTATTTTTAATATTTTTTTCTAATATAATTTGTACTCTTTTAGCCAAATTTTTTTCTATTTCTTTTTTATTATTAACACTTTCTTTTGATTTCAAAATGAAATCTATAACGCTTAATTTTCTCATTTGTATTATTTTGTTTCTTATTAATGATTTGTAAATTATTTATAATCAAAGCCAAAATTTTCTACTTCTTATACGTACAATTTTCGTGAATTTATATATTATTTTTGTCTTTATTACATTTATCTTTCGCGCTTTTAATAACAAAAGTTTTTAATGTACTTTTAATTTCTCAGTCGTAAGTCATATATGATCGGAAGGCGCCAGTTGTAACGTTATTATATAACACGAAGCTATTACAAATGAAAATTAAATTTTTTCGTTCATGATTTACAGATATTTCGATTTTATAAAATTTTGTATTTTAATACAATTTATCTATTTAAGAGCAGGCCGGATTCGCTGTCCTTGTCTAATTGGCATTTTTGTTATTTACTCAAGTATTAATCGGTGTATCTGCAAATTGAAGGTTAAGCGCAATAGATATTATTATTACAAATATTTATGCACAAGAAAAAAAAATCTATCGGTTTTGTTTTTGAGAAAAGTAAGGAACGCGAAAATATTATAAACATAATCTTTTACTTCGGCGTTCCTTACTTTTCTCAAAAACAAATCGGTAGATTTTTTTTTCTTGTGCATAGATATTCATAATAATAATATCTATTGCGATCAACCTTTATTTTGAAGATACACCGATTAATACTCGAGTAAATAACAAACAACTCAATTGTTACTCGGTCGGTATCAGGTTCTACTCCGGCCTGCCGTTAAGACTCTTTATCTATTATACGGTTAACAAATGTGTTTGAGTTACGTGAGCGCCAGTTGTAACGCCGATAAACGGGTTTCAATAAATTACCACGAATATGATGCACTTATTATTTGTACTATACAACTACTTTTACTAATCTACCATTTAATCAGCGTTAAAAAAGAATCGTTCTTTAAAAATTCACGATTCAACAGCCAACGCTGACAAAATGGCGGATTTAACCGTTACAATTTGTCTATTAAGAGCAGGCCGGATTCGCTGTCCTTGTCTAATTGGCATTTTTGTTATTTACTCAAGTATTAATCGGTGTATCTGCAAATTGAAGGTTAAGCGCAATAGATATTATTATTACAAATATTTATGCACAAGAAAAAAAAAAATCTATCGCTTTGTTTTTGAGAAAAGTAAGGAACGCGAAAATATTATAAACATAATCTTTTACTTCGGCGTTCCTTACTTTTCTCAAAAACAAATCGGTAGATTTTGTTTTTCTTGTGCATAGATATTCATAATAATAATATCTATTGCGATCAACCTTTATTTTGAAGATACACCGATTAATACTTGAGTAAATAACAAACAACTCAATTGTTACTCGGTCGGTATCAGGTTCTACTCCGGCCTGCCGTTAAGTACAATTTAAGTACTCAATAAATCGATCGTTTTTAAGAGCATGACGAAGCTGTCTGCCTTCTAATAATATTTCCAATCTTAACTTATGAATAAACGATGCGTTTAATCGAGTTTTTTTGCTACAAAGAAAAAATTTGTAAGATTAAACTCTAGTGCGGACAACTCAAGTAATTCACCTAAATATTATATATACAAAGTTATAATAAAAACTTTCAATATATCGTATTTTAAGGTTAGGTTTGTCGATTTGATGTCTAATTTCCAATCCAAGCTCATAAAAAAATAACAAGTCCAAATGATTTTTTATTTTAACAAAAATTATTGTATTAATATAGCTTTAGTGCGGACAAGTAATTATATTTGTTTAATTTAAGAATTTAAAAAGATATCGATAAAATAAAAAAAGCAAAACTCGATTGCTGCAGCTCCGACATACCGTTAAGCATGAGGTTTTCTTGATAAGCTAGTAACCTGAGCTAGACCGTACACTACAGAGACGTCTTGCTCTGTAGATTCGGGTCCGTATGCAGCAGCTTACTCTTGAATGTTTTAATATTAGTTATAACCTGAAAAAGAATTACAAGGAAAGGATGCATCGGGTTTTTAGGGCCTCATGTATCGTGACAGACACGAATGTGCATTAGAAAATCTTCGCGAATACAATTTCACTTACAACAGCGTAAAAGCTACAAGCTGCGCTTTGCTAGCTTCACGCTTATGTAAGACTTGACCAAATTTAGATTAAAGCCTTCTCACGTGATTTGACTTTGCTTGTGTAGTAAAAAACTCACTTATACACTACACAAGAAATAAAACACTTTTAACTTCACTTTAGTAAAATATTTCTATTTGATTTACAAAGAACTATTATTAGTTCTCTGACGGTTAGGGAGCTGCTCTTTGGGCAAATTCTTTTACCATCTTCCGTGAACAAATAATAGAATAATTTATGATGACTCACCCATACAGCATGAAAGGACTTTGAAAGGATTCTGAAAGGATTCATAAAAAGACTACAATCTTTCAGAAATATTTCACTGAAAGGATTCTGAAATAATTCTATGTCCGAGGTATTATTCTTTTAAAAATAATACATAAAAATATTTCATAAAGAATTCACAAGTCATTTCAAAATCCTTTCAATGGAAGAATTCTGTAAGGATCCATGAATTCTTTTGGTAATAATTCGTAAATCTTTTCATACATCTTCCATTGAAAGGATTCTGTAAGAATAATATGAAATATTTTTAAAACATTTCATTGTATTATTTCTAAAAGGAATATACCTCGGACATAGAATTATTACAGAATCCTTTCAATAAAAGAATTCTGTAAGGATCCATGAATTCTTTTGGTAATGATTCTTAAATCTTTTCATACATCTTTCATTGAAAGTATTTTGTAAGAATGATATAAAATATTTTAAAAATATTTCATTGTATTATTTCTGAAAGAAATATACCTCGGACATAGAATTATTACAGAATCCTTTCAATGAAAGAATTCTGTAAGGATCCATGAATTCTTTTAGTAATAATGCATTAATCTTTTCATCTATCTTTAGTTGAGAGACGTGTAAAGTTCTAGAAATTTTATTCTTTCCTGTATTATTTAAGAATCAATTTAGAATCAATACACACACACACACATATATATATAACGGATATATGATGATATAATTATTCATAGGATTACGAATAGTTTTACAGCGGTTAAAATCGAAGTTATCATAACACAGACATCTCACGCATAACAATTTATAGTTTCCATTTAAGATTCTTATTTTCCTTATATATGAAACGGGAAGCACTCTTACCGCTTGCGAGAATAAGAGATACCGCCATCAAGCGGATAAATTATAAACTAATCCCGAAAATATTTCTAAATGATTCTGTTATCTTTCACGTTTTCTTTCATAAAGTCCTTTCAAAGTCCTTTCAGTAAGGATTCATGTAATAACTTTTATTCTTATCATAAGTTATTTCATGAAATATTTCAAAAAGATTTCAAAATTATTTCATGTAAGATTTCTTGAGACTTTACCAAAATATTGCATGAATTATTTCATGAAAGCTTTTTGAATGAATCTTGAAATGATTCGTTGAAAGAATACCTTAGATTATTTAAAAAATCTTTCTAAATTATTTCATGACTACAATCTTTGGAAGATTTCTGAGTTATTTCTTGTTTCCTTTCAAGAAGTTCTCTCAAAGCCCTTTCAGTAAGGATTCATGTAATAACTTTTATCGTCATGATAAGTTCTTTCATGAATTATTTCAAAAAGGTTTTAAAATTATTTCATGTAAGATTACTTGAGATTTTACCAAAACCTTGCTTGGAATTATTACATAAAAGCTTTTTGTAAGTATATTGAAATGATTCGTTGAAAGAATACCTTAGATTATTTCGAAAATCTCTCTAAATTATTTCATGACTAGAATCTTTGGAAGATTTTTGAGTTATTTCTTGTTTCCTTTCAAGAAGTTCTCTCAAAGTCCTTTCAGTAAGGATTCATGTAATAACTTTTATCGTCATGATAAGTTCTTTCATGAATTATTTCAAAAGGTTTTAAAATTATTTCATGTAAGATTACTTGAAATATTACCAAAACCTTGCTTGGAATTATTACATAAAAGCTTTTTGTAAGTATCTTGAAATGATTCGTTGAAAGAATACCTTAGATTATTTAAAAAATCTTTCTAAATTATTTCATGACTACAATCTTTGGAAGATTTTTGAGTTATTTCTTGTTTCCTTTCAAGAAGTTCTCTCAAAGTCCTTTCAGTAAGGATTCATGTAATAACTTTTATCGTCATGATAAGTTCTTTCATGAATTATTTCAAAAGGTTTTAAAATTATTTCATGTAAGATTACTTGAAATATTACCAAAACCTTGCTTGGAATTATTACATAAAAGCTTTTTGTAAGTATCTTGAAATGATTCGTAGAAAGAATACCTTAGATTATTTCGAAAATCTTTCTAAATTATTTCATGACTAGAATCTTTGGAAGATTTCTGAGTTATTTCTTGTTTCCTTTCAAGAAGTCATTTCAAAGTCCTTTTAGAAAGGATTCGTGTAATATTTCATATTTTAACTTTCATTTCCTTCTTGGTATTATTTTTGTAAAGACTTTGTAATCTTTCTGTGTATTATTTCATAAATTCTTTTCAAAAGAATATGGTTATCTTTTTAAGTCCTTTTTAAATTTTTTCAACGTATTATTACTTGTAATATTTCATGAAATTATTTCGAAATTCTTTCATGCTGTGTGGGTCAGTAATTAGATTTAATTTAGACTTTATTGTTGGGCTAACGATACATGAGTACTGGCTCACTCAATTGTTCTTTGTCAGATTGCCGGGATGATCTTCCACCATCCGCTGTCCCACTCTTTATCGACGCTGTAAGAAGAAAGGGATATTATACATTATGATGTATACGCATAACATTTAATCATCGCTTGACTGTAGAAATTGGGGGCGTAGCTCGCGCTTGTGAAAACGCGTTTGCTACTTTTCTATATCCCCTCTCACCGTTGAACAACGCAATGCTTCTCTCTCCGCGAGAATCATATATGAGAAGTCTCAATATATATATATATATATATATATATATATATATATATATATATCACCCATTTTCTGTCAAATCGGAGGACGAAAAGTATTTTTCGCTAAAAATTGGTAAAATGGTTCTTTTCCATTTAATGGACTACTCAGAATTTTTTTTAGATTTCTTTAGTATATATTGCTAGAGCTACAAAGTTTCAAAATTTGGCTAACACCATACTTTTGACATTTGTGACTAATTTTAGGCTTAAGAGCATGACGGAGCTGTCCGCCTTCTAATAATATTTCCAATCTTAACTTATGAATAAACGATGCGTCTAATCGAGTTTCTTTGCTACAAAGAAAAAATTTGTAAGATTAAACTCTAGTGCGAACAACTCAAGAAATCCACCAAAATATTATACATACAAAGTTATAATAAAAACTTTCAATATATCGTATTTTAAGGTTAGGTTTGTCGAGTTTGATATCCAATTTCCAATCCAAGCTCATAAAAAAAATAACAAATCCAAATGATTTTTTATTTTAACAAAAATTATTGTATAAATATAGCTTCAGTGCGGACAAGTCATTATATTTCTTTAATTTAAGAATTTAAAAAGATATTGGTAAAATAAAAAAAGCAAAACTCGATTGCTGCAGCTCCGACTTGCCGTTAAATTACTCAGTTGGGTTGCGTTTTAGGAATATATTTCAAGGTTTCCATTAATGATGTCATGTACAAAAAATTCATCAAAGTAGTTAATATATGTATAAATATGGCTTACCAATTTTAGAGTGGACGTCATAATAGATCCCTTGAAAAAAATAAAAATGTAATTAAAAATATTGAAGCATGTGATTTTTAGCCTAATTTCTTTAGTTTTAAACATCAAATTATTTAAAAATAATTTGCAAAATGATACTACATAAGTTATGATCAATATTTTCAGAATTAATAAAGCTGTGTTACTGTGAAGTGGGATGAAAGTTGAAAATAAATAAATGGACTTTATGTGTCTATTTATCAGATCATCGTATCAATGATAAGTTAGAAAAATTTTATAATTGTTTAAGAAAGTACATTTCCATGTTTTTAATATACATTTATCGTAATTATAGTTAAAATATTTTTGTAGATTGTTATCGATGCACGTAGAAGTGATAAATATGTTTTGTGGGGGTTTCGACTTGTACAAGCTCAAAAAATATGGTACTTCAATATTTCTCAAACTATTGAGTGTTAGGGTCTGAAAACTTTTATTCGGTATGAAAAAAAAGATCCGTGCGGTTTCATCGAAATCCACGCCTTTCCTAGTGAGATACAAAGAGACGTGAGTTTAGTCGTACATCACTGACAATGAGAATGAATTAATTTAATATTAATATATACCAATGCACACGATATGCTGATTTTAATTATTTGTTACAATAGCTCTAAAATTTTCATACATGATTCATTCAACGATTGCTGTCACATCATTGAATAAATTCAAATTGATATGGAAATCAATTTTCATAAAATGAGAATATTGTTTACCAATGTGAATATAATAAACTGCACTAAAAAATACAACAAGAATCAGAATCAATTATTTTTTAAAACTAAATCTAATAATATAGATCAATAGGTACTTTAATTTCAATAAATCTCAAGAACTGAAATTCAAGTGAGTGTCCATTATCCGCTAAGTCTGTAAAATAATATGATCATTGACTTGTTATTCACATTTATATTATTCATATGTACTGTTATAAATAGAATGCTCGCTCACCTGAATCACACTATTTAAAGCTTGTAATCGTGAAGAAGTTATTACAAAGTATCAATCATTATTATAAACAAATTCGTCAAGATATACATTTATACATTGTGACCTCACTTAAATACAATATAAAGAAAAGAAAGAGAATTTGAGAGAGAATAAGCTAGAAAAAAGAACAAAATAAAAGATAATTAGCAATAAACTTATTCTCTCTTGAATTCGAATCATTGCGTTAAAAGTACAGACCATTGAATTAAAATAATGTCTATCTTTATCTTGGGCGTCGGCGCGGCGTAGCAATTAGAAGTTATACCGGCGCGCAAGATGGAAATTAATAAGAATATATGTACGTCGAATATATGTTAGATGTGCGTCAATACACGCCTATAAAGTAAGGTACGCTAGCACACATCCAAGCGCACTTAGTATCGCGCATAATAGTATCATGTAGAATATATAAAGGTTTCCCTTCTACTTAGCAGTAGAAGAGAACTGCGGCCGCGGCGGCTCGATCGACGCTTAAGCAGATCGAAGCCGAATCATTGTACGGCACTCTTTGGTCAGCTCTCGTTAAATAAAGTTCTACTTTAAATTCAATACTTGCATATAGTGTTTCTTATTTCGTTTGTTCTGCTTCGAGGAGTTGGATAATCACCAACTTTGTACTGGTAGCAGTAGTGGCGAATAAAACTTATTAAATTTGGAGTCAAATAGTTTTAATAAAAGTAAAAATTAAAATTGATTACTGTATTTACTTTTAATTTATTTTGTGAATATCATGATAAATACTTCAGTCTAAAAGTCTATATTAAAGTAAATAAGAAATAATCAGTGAGGATATCACTTTCTCTTGTTAAATATTCATGCATGAAATTGTGTTGGATAATTAATGCTTTCCTTCTTAAAAAAATGATGAGCCGCCATGTTGAAGCATCTAAAGATCGAATCCTGATTGGTCGATATAGAATAGGCGCCAAAAATTAAATTTTAAAGGGTTTAGATTTTTTAAATAAATAAAAATTTATTTCTAGGCATTGTTTTTTAAATATAATAGAAGTAACTCAATTAAAATAGAATAAGAATATTTTATTTTAAACCAAGCAATATTATTTATGTATATAACCAATGTATAGTTTAATGATAAAATATATATAACTATGAGCACAAGCAAGGTGACTACCTTTTATTTAAAAATTCCAGTAAAATTGTAAAGACATCAAATAATATAACAATTCAGATAAGTAATTTATTCCTTTATTGCATAAGTATTGCTTAATGCAGGTACAATATGTATATATTTTTAATTGTTTTTCATTTAAAAATAAGTATAGTAACAGCAATTAATGAAGGTTTGAGGTTATGAAAGTTTTATTATTCTATATTTCTATTACTCAGATTAAAAATCATCAAAGTACCAAAAAAAAGTAATATATTTAACTAATGTTTTAAAGATAAATTTGTGCACATTTTAATAAAAAAAATAAGGTTAGAATGAATCAAGATCAAAATTTACTGATAACAATGGATGATACAATTGACGAACAAACTGTATGTCTATTTTTAATGAAAATTTAAAGAATCTACTTATACGAGTATGCTATTTCATAATATACAATACTATTTAGTTAAACTTATTATATTAAATATTAATACATAAATAAATAGAAGTATAAAATGTGTGTTTTCAGTAAATGTAGTTTGAAAATAATTTGCACACTGATAAAAGTATGACTACGATAGGAAGCTTTGTTATAGATTAACATATAAAATTTGTATTACAGTTGACGAACAAGCTATATGTCTATTTTTAATGAAAATTTGAATAATTTACTTATTCATTTTATATAAGTGTGCTATTTTATGATATACGATGAATTAGTATTTAATATAATGTATTTAACTGAATAGTTTGCTTATACGAGTGAGTTATTTTATTATATACATTACTATTTAACTAAATATTAATACATGAAATTAAAAAATGGAAAAACAATTTATGTTTTAATGAATAAAGCTTAAAAATAATTAACATACTGATAAAATTATAACTATAGTAAGCATCCTTTTTATATATTTGTATATATAAAATTTGCATGACAGTTGACAAACAAGCCATATGACTATATTTTCAATAAAAATTTGAATATTTACTAATATAGGTGTGTTATATTTTATAATATTTAATATAATATATTTAACTGATTAATTTACTTATACATATGGGTTATTTTATAATATACAGACATAAGCTGAAATAACTTGGGCGCCTATGCACTTTCTACTCAACTGTAGTTATTTGAGCTATCAGACCTGAGTTTCAGTCTGAAAAAAAATCAGATTTAAATGTAATTGATAATTTTTGTTATTATAATATTAACTAATAAAACTTCTTTTTAGCTTAAATATACATTAAATAAAAAAGTTTGATCCATGAATAGTTTTAAAAACCCTTATCTGATGCTTAAAATCCTTTTGATTAGTTAAAAACTTGATTTTGTTTATTTAATAACACTATTTAAAATGAAATAATGTTGTATGTGTATCATGTCTTAAGATTTATGAGTTATAAATATATTTTAATACACTTCTACTTTCTCATAAAGAAAACATTGTATCAATAAAAAAATTTGTTCTATTTTTTTATTAATTTGTACATATTCAGACTCGTGGAAAAAAGTGGTTTCCACCCTGTTAAAAAAAATCAGGCGAGAAATCACCTGATTTCTTAGGTGATTTATCATGCCAAAATCTCATGTAATGATCTCTCACCTGATTTTTTTTTGCAGGGCAGAAAATGTCTGTATGTATGTGTGTGTGTATGTACTCATTACGTCAATTAGATCTCGAAAAGCACTCGACAGATTTCCTTCAAATTTTGCATACAATTTATTTTTTTGTCTAACTGGTACGGAAGCTATTGAAAACTGGTTTTCTTGGCATAGTTTTAATTTTAGAACAATTTAAAACATTTTTTTTCAATTCTAATTTTTAATTTTTTTTGTATTTTACTTTAAGTACTCGATGGATTTGCTCTAAAATTTGCTTGGAAATTATTTGCGACTACCAAAAGAAAAACTTCTGAAAACTGATGGGTGGGGCTCGAACATTAGAATGTTTTTTATTTAATTAACATTTATTTAGAAGTTCATATAAATTATGTGCATATCAAGACTGTTCATTTATTCATTTTAGAATTTTCGTATTTTCAGCGACTGAAGTAACGAAAATAACTAATGCGCGTAAAGTATTTTAGAATATTCACTTTATCGAAATAAGAAGTAGCAAAATAAATGTACGTCTAAATTTAGAATAAATAATATCAAGATTTCGAAAGAACTCTAAATATTTTAATCGAATAATTTGAGATTATCACTACTGCTTTTTGAAATCATGAAAATTCATTATTACTTTATTCTAAATTATAGAATACGCTATTCGTAATTGTGGCACTCTAATTAAATATTCATTAAATAAAAAACATTCTAATGTTCGAGCCCCACCCAAACTGATTTTCTTAGCGTGGTTTTAATTTTAGATAATTTTGTAAAATTTGAAAAAAAAAATTCATTTTTCTTTTATTTTACGTAAATTACTCTATAGATTTGCCCCAAAATTCGCATGCAAGTTATCCGCTATTGTCAGAAGAAAAAAATTTTTTAAAACTAATTTTCTTAGCGCAGTTTTAAATTTAGAGCATTTTGAAAATTTTGAAAAAATTTTTATTTGAAACTACTTTTTTTGACTCCCGGAGTCTAAATATGTACAAATTAACGAAAAAATAGAAAAAATTTTTTCACCGATACAATAATTTTTCTTTGAGAAAGCAAAATGAAATCAAAATACTCTAACACAATGAGCTCTATGAGAAAGTATTACACCAAAGCACTTGGCAGCGTTTTTGTAAATGCTTAAGTTCAAATAAATGTAATAGATATATTTATTATTACCTATAATGCGGTTATGAAGTAGCTAAGTAAAGTCATTTATTTAATAGTCATTAAATATATAAAGATGAAAAAGATGCTTTTGTAATTTTAAATAATGAGGGATTTTTAAACTCTTATTACCAATAATAGTATTTAAAAATTTAATTTACTGCAATATTTAATTTAATTTAATGCTATCCAAACTAAAGATGTAACGCATATAATAATTAGTGAAAACAATTTTATATGAATGAGTTGAAACAAAATTTAATGCAAGTAAAAAATAAAATGTTTTTTTGTGAAAAACTTTTGATTCTTTATTGCAAAATTTATATTATTTTCATACATTATTTTAAAACTCGGAAATTGATAGTGATGAAAATCAATAATGAATCAGATGAAATGTTTCTTCTAGAATATTTAAATTCTTTTAATCCTTCCAGTAAATTACATTTGAGAGAAAAATTTATTGTAATGCTTATAAGAAATATAAGTATTAATAAAGGTTCATGCAATAGTGCGAGATTGCAAATTTTAGAATTTTCTAATCATTTATTAAAATGTAAAATTTTGATGAGTGGTATAAGATAATATTTTTCCAAACCGTAGTAGATTATATTGTGAAAATGAATATTCCTTTTACATTTAAAAGAACGTAATTTTCATGTGAATTATCTTTTGCTATGACGATTAGTAAATTACGTGGACAAACGTTTGATAATATAATTATTGTTTTAAGGAACTGAACACGGTTAAAAACAATTGTGTAGTCTGTTAACTTTTATTTTCTGTTACTAAATTGTCTGTTGAAGTAACAAACAAGGATGTGACGATTTAACAGACTTTATGTCAGTTGATTCTGAAAATGTCCGTAACAAACGACTAAAATAGATAGTCCAGGGGCAAACTACATAAGTCTTGGTCGATCGAGGTCCTCAATTCTACCCAGGTTTTTTTATGTATTTTTGACCTGCTGAATCCGAATTTTTTGGGTAGAATGTCTGAAAATGGCGCATTTAATAATTATTAACAATTTTCATAAACAAATTATAAAAATGCACTTAAAAAAAAAATTTTATCATATTTTTTTAGTTCATTTTGAGTAAAAAAAGTTCTCATGAACATATTGCTAAAATGCACTGAATCGGCAGAAAACAAATTGCAAAGTTTGAAAAACGCGATTTTTTATAAATACGGTCGCTAACTACTGTAATCTTTAAGTTTATATTTTAACAAACAATTTAAGCTATTGTGAGTTAAAATGAAATCAGTAGAAGTTGAGCTATAGGCTGTCAAAGTTTTGAAAAATCGCGTTTTTTCAAACTGCGATTTTTTTTTGCTGATTCAGTTCATTTTAGCAATATGTTCATAAGAACCTTTTTTACTCAAAATGACCTAAAAAATATCATAATTTTTTTTTTTTCGAAAAAACGTATCATTATAATTTGTTTATAAAAATTGTTAATAATTATTAAAATTATATCATTGTAAATGTCACAAAAGCTATTCATTAGACAGCGAATATCATATTATAAACGAATATAATATTGTATAAGATATAATAAAAAACGTTCTTTCTAATATTTCTTGAGTTCTTGTACATTTATTAATTTAAGGAGTCTCATATGTCAGCTATAGTTTGTTGTTCATAAAAATTAAAAGTTTAAAGAACTCTTAAAATTTTGATAAAAATTAATTTATACAAGAAAAAATTTCTGCAAATTTTCATTTCTTTTTATGTGCTCGGCGGTTTATCTCAGTAGTAAAGATAACTTATCAACTAATTTATTTATAAGTGCTCACTCGAAATTCCGAGTTTTTTCATCTCATAGTAATGTAAAAATATAAACTTTAAGTTTGATTATTAAATAATAAAATCAGTCGATAAGTCTAACTAAAAATTTGCAGAGATTTTTTTCCAGGTATTTAAATTTATGTTTTTCAAAATATTGAAAAATTTTTCACTAGTTTTGATTATTATGAACATACAAAACTAGATATACCTATCTTTTTTGGTAGGTCTCTAATTTTCAAAACTACGCAGTGAAAACATGAGACTCCTTAAACGTGAATTTAAAAAAATTAAACTATATAAATTGAAATTTATTATTATAAAACGTGTATGTATGTGTACGGAAAACAAGAACAAAAAAGTTTTAGTACATTGACAGACAATGTCTGTAATTTATAAGTAAAATTTTAACAGACATTTGTTTGTTAAATCCTTTAAAGACATTTTGTTTGTTAAAGTAACACACATTTTTGTCTATTAACTGGTTTTAACAGACTTTGTCTTTGATATTTCTAACTGTGAATAAACTAATAGCAGCAGCTGTTTCAATTTTTCTTTATTTCTATAAGAGAAAAAACGACTTTTCTCCTCTATTTTTTAGAGAGGCCACTTCAGGTGCTAAAACATAAAATTTAATAACAACTGATAACAGTTTCTTAATGATTAAAAATTTCTAAATTCATCAACAATACATTAAAAAAACATCACCTAAAACAATACATTTTAGGAGCAACAATAAAAATAAAAAATGAAACTTACAAGTATTAAACATGTGGTATTACATAACTGTCAAACTATTTTTGTTTTATAAAAATATATAATAATAGATATTTCTATTAATAACAAAAATTTTCGCAATCTAATATGCGTCGTCATGATCTACGTGACAGTATGAAGTATAAGTTATTCCAACGAATATAGACGCTGATAGAAGCGTACTCTAGAAAATTTCTGCCAAAAATGAGTTAGTTCTGTTACCCAGCTACTCGGGGACGCTATCAAATCCCATGTATTTTTATATCTATACCCTGTTAAAAAAGTCCAGGTGGATTTCCACGTGGAAAATCCACGTGGAATTCCACGTGGATTTTCAGTCTGATTTACTTGGATTTTCAGGGTGATTTACTTGGATTTTCAGGGTGAAAATCAGGGTGGAATTCCAGGTAGATTTTCAGGGTGAAAATCAGGTTGGAATTTTAAGGGGATTTTCAGTCTGAATTACTTGGATTTTCATAGTGAAAATCCACTCTGATTTTGAGTCTGAAAATCCACTCTGATTTTCATAGTGAAAATCCACTCTGATTTTCATAGTGAAAATCCACTCTGATTTTCATAGTGAAAATCCACTTTGATTTTCAGTCTGAAAATCCGCCCTGATTTTCATAGTGAAAATCCACTCTGATTTTCATAGTGAAAATCCACTCTGATTTTCAGTCTGAAAATCCACCCTGATTTTCATAGTGAAAATCCA
Organism: Anastatus disparis; assembly: GCA_017163975.1. NCBI lineage: Eukaryota > Metazoa > Arthropoda > Insecta > Hymenoptera > Eupelmidae > Anastatus > Anastatus disparis. The sequence goes on along the minus strand of JAFFSR010000271.1, from coordinate 1,226,887 downwards.
CTCTGATTTTCAGTCTGAAAATCCACCCTGATTGTGGATATATTTAAGCATTCAAAAAAATATTTTTAACAAATTAAATTTATTTATGTTTTTCATTGCAACCACAAAAATATCTCTGCTCACTTAATAGAATAGAACGTGAGAAAGTAGGCCGAATGATCGTCGTTTTAGACAAAATTAAACTGTTAGTTTATAAGCTCTAAAGTCTTTTATTCTTTTCATGCGCGTTGGCTTGCCATAAGAAAGTCAATACATAAAAAGCGTGGTAGCCCCCTAGTGGTTAGTTATTGAATATGAATATACACATGTATATAATAGTACTGATGATTAACCGTTAGGGGGATGCTCCGCTTTCTACCTATTGACTTTCTTATGGCAAGCGAACGCGCACGAAAAGAATAAAAGACTTTAGAGCTTATAAACTAACAGTTTAATTTTGTCTAAAACGACGATCATTCGCCCTACTTTCTCACGTTCTATTCTATTAAGTGAACAGAGATATTTTTGTGGTTGCAATGAAAAACATAAATAAATTTAATTTTATAAAAATATTTTTTTGATTGCTTAAAAATATCCACAATCAGGGTGGATTTTCAGACTGAAAATCAGAGTGGATTTTCACTATGAAAATCAGAGTGGATTTTCAGACTGAAAATCAGAGTGGATTTTCACTATGAAAATCAGAGTGTATTTTTAGACTCAAAATCAGAGTGGTATTTCACTATGAAAATCCAAGTAATTCAGACTGAAAATCCCCTTAAAATTCCAACCTGATTTTCACCCTGAAAATCTACCTGGAATTCCACCCTGATTTTCACCCTGAAAATCCAAGTAAATCACCCTGAAAATCCAAGTAAATCAGACTGAAAATCCACGTGGAATTCCACGTGGATTTTCCACGTGGAAATCCACCTGGACTTTTTTAACAGGGTATATATCATATATATAGCACATTTTTCATATATATAGATATACAAACAATGCTAAAGTGTTACCCAGGCTTTCAGACGAAAAATGTAACCCAGAAGAATCCTTCTATAAGCGTCTATCTTCTTTGGTTACACAAATCTTTAACATAGGTAATTTAGGTGAGTTACGTATGTACAAAGTGACTAGCAAGTGTTTTCTTTTATGTACTTGGTATTTGATTCAAGATTTTGACTCACATGAATGAATTTGATTTAATTATATTTAATCTAATTTAACAATTATTGCGTTTTATTGTAAATAATTTATTCTTGAAACCGTTTTATCAAAAAAATTAATTTCTTTTCATATTTTTTAATATGTATCATTTCTGATAGCAATCTTTTTTGATAGTTGCATTCAATGTCTAATATGTTTGAGGTTCCTATGTTTGTATCAAAGCTATGGCTAGAATTTTTACAGTGTGTAACCAACGCAGATTTGTCTCTATTATGTTTCAAATCACTTATATGTTATAAATAAAGAAAAATTGAAACAGATACTGCTATTAGTTTATTCAGTTGCTTAAAAAAAATTTTAGCTGTTGTTAGCTGTTTAAAAGAATAATATAATTATTGATTGACGAAGAGAAGTTTTTGATCATGGTCAGTTGTATGCTGCGGTATCTAGAGTTTGATCTTATATCCTACATGCCAAAAAACTAATATAAATATTGAAAATTATGTATGTAAAAAATTATATTAAAAATTTCTTTTAATTTAATTTTTTTATTTTTTTATGACATATTAAAGGCACTTCGTACTGTTTGATTTTAAGGTTCATAATTTTAGTTTTTATTTAAAATTAATTTTTGATAGATGACCACTCATCATTTTTTTAAAAACAATAAAATTGCTACTAAAATAATTTCGTTTATTAAAATTACTTATCATGTTTATAGATGTTATTATATTCATAGTTGACCCTGGAGTATAAATTTGTTGCGCGCTTCGCGCGCATGAATGTAGCTAGTATCTTAAGAAAGTAAAAGTTGTTGAATATTAAAGTGTATGATCCTAATAAGACTGTAAGTCTTGGGAGTTTTGGCCTATAAGAGGTCTAGTATTTTACTAACAACTAACACATAAAATATAAAGACCCCGGACTAGTCACAGCATGATGTCTGTGCTAAAAACGGGTCTAATGTAAGACACCTTCCTTATTCCTTATCCTTTTTTATGTGCACAAAGTGCAATCCTTAATAAGTAGTTTAATAGGTGAAAGGGAGAAGGTTACAACCTTCGAGCATATACTACTGGAGGAAGCCTCCCAGCTATTAACTGCGTTACAAGGCGAAGAGAGAGAAAGCCTCTATTTTGGTATGTGCTATCTCTCTCTCACTTTCTTAGTGGGGAACAGAAGCAGCCAATCAAATCAGGTTAGAGAGAGACAGCACGTACCAAAATAGAGGCTTTCTCTCTCTTCGCCTTGTAACGCTTGCTGCCATTCGGAGGCTTCCTCCAGTAGTATATGCTCGAAGGTTACAACATACTTTAAAGTATCGAGATCCACAAAGCTTTCAACGCTTAGTTAGATTTATGAACCTCACTATTTTACAGACATTATTGATCACATAATAAACAACACTTATGAGGAGGTCGAGTATATCCGTCTTTTTCTAATCAAAGAATTGATTTTTTTACAAAAATTAATAATTGTAGCAAAAAATAAGAAGAAAGCCTCATCTCGTAAAATAAAAAGCTAGGTTTTCTTTTAGAAGGAAAAATTATTTTTATCGCTCCGTTTTTAAGAAAACCTTGAAAAACTGAATTGTCCATTCTAACCTTTATTTTTTAAGTTTTTCAAGGTTTTCTTCAAAACGAATCGATAAAAATAATTTTTCCTCATCAAAGAAAATATCGCTTTTTATGATACAAAATGGGGCTATCTCCTTATTTTTTGCTACAATTATTAGTTTTTGCAAAAAAATAAATTCTTTGATTAGAAAAGGACAGAGATATACGACCTGCTCTTATTAATGATTTATGTAACTGGAAAAAAGTATTAAAAGTCTCTAACACCGTTCATAATATTTGATTACATAAATTGATTCATACTTTTCTATTTTAAATGCAAAATTATGAAAAAGCCTCAAGCGATCCTATTTATCTTCAACATATGATTATATTGCATTTAATAAATACTAAACAAAAATCAATACGACGGTCGCGAGGAAGAAGGTGTCATTTCATTTTTGTTTACAGAGATGTGTCATTTCAAATCTGGTTAAAGAGAGGCAAAAGTATAACTAAATAAACTAATACCTTTTATCTTTTATTTTATTAATTCAAATTTGTTTAAAGTACATTGAATAGTTTTAATTATCTTTTCATATAATAGTGCATTAAGCTTCACTGGTGCTATAAACTTTTACTTAATAATAAGAATTAACAATGAAAAAAAAATTGGCTGCAATAAAGAATATTAATATTAAAATCAGACTATGCATCATAATAGCACCAGAGCGTCATTTTCCAGTAAGTAATCAGTTTTCGTTTAATTCAATGATTTTCAACATAAAATTGTAATAATTTTTTTTTAGTATGAGTGAGATATGATATAAGCGCAGGTTATGAGTGTTTTTTATAATAGCATAGATTTAAGATTTTTTCTTCGTTGTGAAATTACTTTGGGCTAAGCCAGTCGCAGCGTAAATAGTTTAGCTCTTACACATACAGCGCGCTGCATATACAATCTAATTAAATGTTTTATTCAAGAATTTCAGTGATTGAGAGAGTCAAAAAAGTGGTTTCCAGAAAATGTCTGTATGTATAAGTGTGTGTGTATGAATTAAGTACGCCAATTGGATCTCGAAAACTACTCGATGGATTTGCTTCAAATTTTAAATACAATTTATTTGTTTGTCTGACTCGGCGGAAAGCTACTGGAAATTGGTTTTCTTAGAGTATTTTTTTTTAAAGTCATTTTGAGAATTTAAAAAAAATTTTTATTTTTATTTTTTTGTATTTTACGTAAACTACTCAAAGAATTAGCGTGGAAATTTGTATGGAACTTATTTTCGACTGCCCAAAAAAGAAAAACTTTTGAAAACTGATTTTCTTGGCGTACTTTTAATTTTAGAACATTTTAAAAATTTTTTTAAAAATTTTTATTTTTTATATTTTTTCTATTTTACGAAAACCATTTGATAGATTTCCTCCAAAATTCTTATGCAAGTCATTCGCTAGACTGAAGAAAATAAGCTTTGGAAAACTAATTTTTTCAGAGCAGTTTTAATTTTAGAGCATTTTGAAAATTTTCAAAAAAAATTTTATTTTTTATTTATTTTCTATTTTGTGTAAACCATGCCATAAATTTTTTCCAAAATTTTTATACAATCAATTTGCTATTGTTTGAAGAAAAAAAGCTTTCAAAAACTAATTTTCATAGCATGGTTACAATTTTAGAGAATTTTAAAGATTTTTTAAAAAATTTCGACTCTTCGTTTCTTATTTTTTTTTTATTTTACGTAAAGTACTCGATAGATTTTTTCTAAAATTTGCAGGGAAATTATTGGCGACTGTCGAAAGAAGATAAATTTTCAAAAATTGATTTTTTCTTGTTATATATTATTTTGTCAAAGTACGTGGGAAACTATTGAAAATTAGTTTTCACAGCGTAGTTTTTTTTATAGGTCCATTTTAAGAATTTTAGAAAAATTTTCGATTTTTCATTCTTTACTTTTATTTTACGAAAATTACTTGATGAATTTTCTTTGAAATTTGCATGAGAATTATTTGCATCTGTCAAAAGAAGTATGACTTTTAAAAATCAATTTTCTTAGCATAGTCTTAATTTAAGAAAACTTTTTAAATTTTGAAAAAAAATTTCATTTGTTTATTTCTCATCTATTTTACGTAAACTACTCGATAGATTTGCTCTAAAATTTGTATACAAGCTATTTTCTACTGTCTTTAGAAAACAAGCTGTGAAAAAATAATTTTCGTAATGTAGTTCTTTGATCACTTCTTTTGATTTCTGATTCAACGTTTTCACTAACTCTTTTTTTACGTCCTCACTTCCGCTCTGTCTTTCTATCATAGATTGATCCTCATTTTTACCCTAATTTCATCCATCTATCTCTTCCTAATTCTTAATCACTCTCTCATACTCACTAATTTTTCTTGAATGGAAATTATATTTTTGCTTTCTCGTAGAAAAAGCATTGTATAAATAAAGAATTTTTTTTTCTATTTCTTCATTAATTTGTACATGTTTGGACTCAGGAAGTCGAAAAAAGTGGTTTCCAGAAAATGTCTGTACGTATTTGTGTGTGTATGTGTGTATGGATTCAGTACGCCAATTAGATCTCGAAAACTACTTGATGAATTTGCTTCAAATTTTGCATACAATTTATTTTTCTGTCTAACTCGGCAGGAAGCTACTGGAAATTGGTTTTCCTAGAGTATTTTTTTTAGAGTCATTTTAAGAATTTTGAAAAAATTGTTGTGATCAAAATATTTTATTTAGCCCAGCTTCATTGTGATCAGAATATTTGATTTAGCCCCGCTTTATTGTGATCAAAATATTTAATTTAGCCCCGCTTCATTGTGATCAAAATATTAAATTTAGCTCTGCTTTATTGTGATCGAAATATTCATTTTAGACCCGCTTCATTGTGATAAAAATATTAAATGTAGCCTTGCTTCATTATTTGTAAAAATCGTGTTACGAGATCTTAATTTATTTGACTAAACATTGTGAAATGAAATAGTTGCTAGAACACTACACTGTTATTTAAAGTTCAAATTAGTTCACCTTAAAATACTAATAGTAGTTGTCATTCAACCTAATATATCTTGATATACAGCTTAACATATCTTGATGCTTAAATTTTAAAATAAATTTTTCACGTAAAGTTTGTGCACTTGTTAAAATTTTCAATCTTAAAATAAAAAGGGAATTATTTTTATTCGACTTTAATCAATACATTATTTTTTTTAATACAAAATATCAAGGAAAACTTTTCATAAAATATCATTTTATCAAGAAAATTCTTCCAAAACAAAAATTGCAGGTAATACACTGAGAAAAAGATATAATTAAAAATTACTATATTTTTCACTAATGGGGAGACAAACTCGACATATGCAGGAAATTTAACATACTTTTATGAAAATTTACTATACTTCTACGAGTTTATGATATACGCGCTCACAAAAATTGCTATTCAGTATCGTAAAAATTATGAATACAGAGAATGACACAACGAGACTGCTGTTGCCGCGCTTAATCACTAGGTGGCGACTCATTTTTTCAATCTGCGAGCGGTAAGAGAAGTACTTGGTTTGTATATAAGAGAATTTGAAACAGAGGCTTTTAAATATTTTCGCGTTCGTGATAATACGCGTTAGGTAGAATATGCGTTAGGTGTAGCGTGTGAGTGCGATTAACTTGTTATAATGTGTGTAATTTAGGATAAATGTAGTATATACAACTTCGAAAAGAGCGTTTCATAATTTGCGAAAAGTGTCTTTCTAACAATAACACACAAACAAAATAATTCTTCCTCAACTGAATTTGAAAACACAAGTGAAATTCTCAGAACGTCAACGAGCATCGGAAAATAATATTTTTAGAATTTAAAAAAAAATTCATATCTATAATATTTAATACATGATATTTATAAAATCTAATATGCAGTATAGTAAAATTTGCTAAAAGGTGTAGAAAAATTTGATATATAGTATAGTAAAATTTGATGCTTTGAAATTTTACTATATACATATACTAAAATTTAATACATATCGAGTTTGTCTCTCCGATGTTATACAGTATAGTAATTTTTTCATTAAGTTTGTGCTAATATTTAATCATACTTTTCTCTCCGTGTAGATGCACGAACCCTTATAAAATAGGTAATCATAAGGAGGTTGATCTAAGAAATATGCCGAGAAATTGCTAAAATGCGTATTATGAAAATGAAAATTTACAGACGAATTCTAGTATTGACAGTGGTGCATCAAGCAATAATAAATGAAACATTTTCTTATCTGAAAGTGATTCTGAACCATCTCCTGCAAAAAAAATTTGTCTGACCAGAGGAGAAGAATTGGAGAATTTATTAGAGGGACTAAAGCAAAAATTTAGCAGTCTACCTAAAAATGATCCATTACAAGTATCTATTCTTACAACAGCTCCTATTTGTTGGTCTGCTCGTAAAATTACTAAAGAATTTCAAACTTCTAGGCGAATGGCAACGAAGGAAAAAAAATTAAAAAAAGAACAAGGTATTTTATCTATACCAATTTCAAAAGCTGGCAAAACCTTGCGATCAGAGACAGTAGAGAAGATCATAAAATATTATGAGTCAGAAGAACAGTCGAATAATGTAAAATAAAATAGATTGTTTTCCTATAAAAGAAAATGGTGTAAGAATAAGAAAATAAAAACATTTGCTCATGTATGATGTAAGCACATTACATGACAAATTGAAAGAACTATATCCAGAAAATCCAATAGATTTGAATAAGTTTACTGATCTCAGACCAAACCCACATAGCACCGAAGCTTCCAGGAAGCTTCCTAGAAGCGTCAAATGTCCCGCGCACTTTTCATTCAGAAAGATTCAATGGAAGCTTCCAGAAAGCTTCCGTGGAAGAAATCAGTAAGCTTCCATGGAAGCTAGCATAAAGGTCTTTTTTAATCTTACAAGAAGTTTCCAAGGAAGATTGCCGCAAGGTTCCAAAAGTACTTCATGGAAGCTTCCACGGAATAATGCGAAAAGCTCACATGCAAGCTTCCACGAAAGCTTCAATTAAAGCTTCCTGGAAGCGTAAAATGTCCCGCGCACTTTTATTTCAGAAAGATTCAATGGAAGATTCTAGGAAGCTTCCATGAAAGAAATCAATAAGTTTCCATGAAAGCTAGTATAAAAGCCTTTTGAATCTTACAAGAAGCTTTCAAGGAAGGTTGCCGTAAGGTTCTAAAAATACTTCATGGAAGCTTCCATAAAAAAAAGCTAGAAGCTTCCAGGATGATTCCAGTGTCAGGTTCCCGGAGGCTTTAGGGAAGTCAACTATTCAAATATCATTTGGTTAATTTTATCCTTTTTCACCGTTCGAAAGGTATTGTGTTACGATTCTGTTCAACATTCAATTTCATTTTATATTTTATAAATATTTGCTGTGCAAAACACCTATTTACTTACAATATACTATTTTATATACTATTATATCATATTTATACTTCAATACATATTCATATATATTAGGATTTACGTATAACTATAAAGACGCATTTACATTTTTAGGGCAGGCGCTGTGGGTACATACTCAAAACCGCCAACGTTCGACTTATATAGTAAGTATGGTATCAGCTCACCACTTAGGGACAAAACGCCCATTCAACGCGTATCCCCCTGTAGGCGTAACTGCGAATCGAAGGTGACGGACTTGTATGATATCTGTCGGTAGTTCAATTCCCGACTAAACATAATTTTTTTTTTTTTTAAATTATGTTGCACATGTATATATTTCAGTATTTTTTTAAATTTAAATATTTTTGATGTATACAGATAAATGTATATGTATATGTACCTACGTATTATTCACACACAAACATTTTCATGCTATCTGAAGTCGAAAAATTCATTTTATATGGATTTTAAAATAAATTTATTTAAAAAAACTTAAATAAATAATACAATACTCTTTCTTAAAACTTTATTCAATTAAAGACTTTTTTTTAAAAAAGCAACAAAATGTTTTGTGTGCTTATTTACTAACTTAAATTAATATTAAAAGAAATTTTTTATCCAAAGTTATACAATTATAGAAACTTTCAATCATTTAATTTGTAATCTGTTTTATTCGTATTCATATAATAATCCGATATTAATTTTTAATATTAAAAAGAATATCTTTATACATTAATTTAACAAAAAAGACTATATTTTTAATTTATAAAATTAATGCGGGATTATTATATAAATACGGAAAAAGCAGATTACAAACTGGATGAATTAATTTTTATAACTATGTAACTTTGGGTAAAAATTTTTTAATACTATTAATTTTTAGTTAGTAAAAGAACACAAAATATTATGCTTTTTGAGGAAAAATCTTTTATTTGATAAAAGTCATGTATTCAAAACATTGTAAAGATATTTAGACTTTGTAATTAATTTATTTAATTTATAAAATTTTATTAAATTAACGACTTTCTTTAAAAAAAAAAAACATATTTGTTTGTGTTCTTTTTTATTAATTAAAATCAATAACTATAAAAATTCTTTATCGAAAGTTATACACAATTATAAAAAATTTTTAAGAGCAGGCCGGATTCGTTGTCCTTGTCTAATTGGCATTTTTGTTATTTACTCAAGTATTAATCGGTGTATCTGCAAATTGAAGGTTAAGCGCAATAGATATTATTATTACAAATATTTATGCACAAGAAAAAAAAAATCTATCGCTTTGTTTTTGAGAAAAGTAAGGAACGCGAAAATATTATAAACATAATCTTTTACTTCGGCGTTCCTTACTTTTCTCAAAAACAAATCGGTAGATTTTTTTTTTCTTGTGCATAGATATTCATAATAATAATATCTATTGCGATCAACCTTTATTTTGAAGATACACCGATTAATACTTGAGTAAATAACAAACAACTCAATTGTTACTCGGTCGGTATCAGGTTCTACTCCGGCCTGCCGTTAATCATTAAAAATGTAATATGTTTTACTTCATATTTAAATAATCTACCATAAATTTTGTAAATTAAAAAGAATATGAGACATTTATTTAATAGAAAAAAAAGACAATATTTTTAATCCATAAAATTGAATTAATGTAAGGCAGACACTACACCTGTACCCATAAATATTGCCTAAATTTTCATTTTATTGTAAAATTTTAGAAAAAAAAATGCATTAGCTTATAGTATGTACCATGAAAATTATTCTATGAATTTTTTAAATAAATTCATTCATGAGTTATTTAAAATGTTGAAGCCCAATGATATATATATAAAAATTATTCGATTTCGTACCAGGAATACCTATAAACAGAGGAATAGATTTATTTAAAAATTCAACTAAATAATTTTCATGATATTTACTACAAACTAATGTATTTTTTTCTGAAACTTTGCAATAACTTTCCGTGAACATTAATATATCCTTCCTGTAATATTCTGTGAAAGGCTGCAAAAAGTTTGAATAGAATTTTCCGCGAAATATTGCTGCAAGCTTCCTGCAAAATGTAAAGTAATCTTCCAAATAATATTCGGATATTACTTTTCGGAAGCTTACTGGAAGCTATCTTGTAATATTCAATTTGGCCTTCATTGAATATTACATGTAAGCTTCCCTGAACCTTCCGTAAGGCTTACATAAAAGATTTCAATGGAATCTTCCTGAAACTTTTATTTAGCTTTCGGGAAGCTTACTGGAAATCTTCCTGATAAGTTACTGGTAACCTTCCGTAAACAATAAAATATTTTTCCTATAACATTCCACGGAAGGCTGCAGGAAGTTTGGATGGAATCTTCCACAAAATATTACTGGAAGCTTCCTGCAAGATATAATGTAATCTTCCGAATAATGTTTCTGTAATATTGCATGTAATCTTTCAGAAAGCTTAATGGAAGCTATTTCGTAATGTTTCATTTAGCCCTTATGGAATATTACATGTTAGCTTCTCTGAACCTTTCGTAAAGCTTATATGAAAGATTCCAATGGAAGCTTCCCGAAACTCTCATTTAGCTTTCGGGAAACTTACAGGAAATCTTCCTGAAAAGTCACTGATAACCTTTCGTAAACAATAAAAAATTTTTCCTATAACATTCCACGGAAGGCTGCAGGAAGTTTGAATTGAATCTTCCACAAAATATTACTGGAAGCTTCCTGCAAGAAATCTTCCGTATAACGTTTCTGTAATGTTACATGTAATCTTTCCGGAAGCTTACTGGAAGCTATTTGGTAATGTTCCATTTAGCCCTCATGGAATATTACATGTTAGCTTTCCTGAACTTTCCGTACAGTTTACATGAAAGATTCCAATGAAAGCTTCTCGAAACTTCCATTTAGCTTTCGGGTCATCTTCCTGATAAGTTACTGGCAACCTTTCGTAAACATTAAAATATTCTTCCTGTAACATTCCGTTGAAAGCTGCAGGAAGTTCGAATGGAATCTTCCACAAAATATTACTGGAAGCTTCCAGCAAGATATATTGCAATCTTCCAAATAACGTTTCTGTAATATTGCATGTAATCTTTTTGGAAGCTTACTGAAAGCTATTTAATAATGTTCCATTTAGCCCTCATAGAATATTACATGTAAGCTTTCCTAAACCTTCCGTAAAGCTTACATGAAAGATTCCAATGGAAGCTTCTCGAAACTTTCATTTAGCTTCCGAGAAGCTTGCTAGAAGCTTACATTGGAATCTTTCTCGAATCTTTCGATGGAAGCTTCCCGAATCTTTCGTGCTATGTGGGAAATGGTGCATACTTGCAGGTGGTAAAGGAACACATAGTGTTTGTGTATGCACTATACATGGAAATTTTAAAAACATTCTTGAAGCTTCAAATTTAAAAAAACTTAACAAAAATTCTGATACTCCAATAAGAGATTACAAGGACTGCTTACAATCTGTACTATGCAAAGAACCACAATCTTCTTGTTATTTAGATGAGTGCAACTCTTTTCCAAATTCAAACAATTTTCAGATCATGTAACCAATATTATTGAATTAATGAATTTACACTGAAAAAAATAGAATCTAGGAATAAGAGGGAAAATCTATTTGATTCTTAGTTCTTGAATCAAATAGGAATCTAGTTGTACTTAATAACTATAATCATCCTGCAAAATTGCAGTAATCTAGGTTCTAGCAGAAAATCTTCTATCTTCAAGAAGAATTCTATTAGAATTTAGAGGATATATATTTATTAATAAAAACCACAAAAAAATTTTTCACATCAGAATGTATTTACCTTGGTATTTACATCATTTAGAATTCGTTACATCAGAATGTATTTTTAATATTTTAGATAATTATCATGTTACTGAGAATATGAGAGCAGATATTACGTATGACATTTTGAATGGTGTTCTCAGATATGATATGTCTTTATTATTTAAAAAAATAATAGAAGTAACAGGTATTACATTAGGAACAATTAATTCTAGAATTAACAATTTTAATTATAGCACGTATGAAAATGACAGACCTCGTCCAATAACAGAGGCTCATTTAATTAACAATAGTGTAAATATGTACGCTTCGGAAATGCTTACTTTAATTTCGTATTTACCGTTGTTAATAGGCGATCTTATACCAGAAGATTCAGAAAGCTGGAAATAGTTTTTAATAATGAGAGAAAATTAATTTAATTTAAGAAATCAGTTTCATTTGAGAAATTATAGATATAATTTTCTCAAAACAAATTCAAATTGAGCTGCTACCGTATTTAAAATCATTGATAAAAGAATATTTAGATTTAAGATTAGAATTATTTCCAAATGATCCTTTGAAACCAAAACATCATTATTTATTGCATTACGTAGATTTATTTATAAAGATAGGACCAATAATTAACACTTGGTGTTAATTATTGGTCAAATCAAAAAAATCAATTATCTCTTGCTTATACTTTTTTCGTTTAGAATTCATTAAAAAAAAACATTGTTTAAAGACACAATCTTTGAGTTCTTTACCTGAATTTAAAAAATTCAAATCAACTTTTAATTCTCGAAATAATTATCGTACATCGACATTTATATTAAAATAGTTTGAGGAAAACGGAGTCGTATTTAAACAAGATCTCTTTTTATGTTGGGAAAGTATTGATGTTCCACCTGTTTTCGTAGAAATAATTTATATATTTAAATATGATGAAAATAAAAATATTCATTTAATATTGTAATGTTTAACTTTTTCTGGCGGTTGTTGTGTAGACAACTCGTTGACGTCAGGGCATCAGACTTTTACTTTTACCTGAGGGTTGATGCTGGAAGATGGTCGGTCGGTGGTTCGAATAAGCCAAAGTTCAAAACTTATAAACTAAATTGATTTTACTGCATTTAATAAGAATAAAATAAAAGAAATACGTGAAAGTTTAATTGTAATTAATATTAAAAAAAAGGAATTTGCTATTGCGTTTAAATATTAAGTTAATAAATGAAATAAGCAAGCTTAAAATTAAAGTGATAATGACGGGGCGGATTTACTGGAAAGGTTTAGCGGAAACTTGTAAATGAGTATGAGTCGCGCAATCATGTATTTTTCACAATACAATCGAAATAAGAATCTCGGAATATGAATAATCAAAATAATACTAAGAATAAATTATATCTTTAAGCGGTCGGTATTATTTTTACTGGTGACATGGCTTAACAAAAATTATACTTATCAATAGTTCCGATCGGTATCGGTTACAAACTAGAGTAAAAGAAAAATAAACTATTTACAGGCCTCGGTATTATCGACGGCGGATACGGTCGGAATCGACTTTACCGGCGGTAGATAATACAAATAGTGTATCGATGACACCCGGTATGGACTGGAAGTAGGTCAGTGTCGCAGGAAGACACGATAATGCTACCTCCAAGCCTCAGGGTAGACAAGGAGAAGATGAGCTAGTCGTGGAAACTCCATCGACCGGCGGAGGAACTACCTCGACCGAAAAGGTGGAGGAAAGAGATAGGAAACTATGTATAGAAAACCACCTTATACACAGTTACTGGGAATAGATGGAAAACTTAGTCAATCTAAGCCCAGGTAAGAACGGTCTGCAATGTGTATAGGAATCCTTCTTATACACATTGGAACACGTAGGCGAGCTCCCACTATGTAAAGCATAACTTCTCTACATAGAGAGAGGGGAGAGAGTCCGATGCTGGCTTGGTGGTTCGCTTTATATATGCTCTGGAGCTCGCTATTCCCATTGCGGGAGTAACGCCTCGTAGCGGCTGAGCACAGGCACTATAATCTAGCGCGATTTTTGAATCGTCACAATATGTAAAAAATGGCATTCTTTAGGTTTCAATGAGCATGTTCACGCGCATTGGATAGAAACAGAAAATGATTATGTTACATGCTGCTTTAAAGAATTGTACAGCGAGAAAATAATGCATAAGATTCAATTTGTTGATAGAAAAAATTATATTATGTTTTATATGTAAATATATATTATTAATTATCGTAATAATAAATTTCTTGAAAATTATTAATTTTTTTACTTGAATCATATAAATAAGAACATGTAAGCTAATGCTAACGTAGTTAGAGATATATATATATTCAATAATTTCAAATAAAAATTAAATTAAAAAATTTCAAATGGAATTTTTAGATTATTATTATTTATATAAAATATACTAGTTTTCCTCTTGGTGGATGCAGATTTAATTTTTTTAAAGTCTAGTCGCTTCAAAAATATTTCAGCTAGGTGGCAGCAGAATATTTATTAGAAGGAAATCGATATCATTGGAGCAGATTTTTCTCTTGAGTCAAGCTGGATTCTACTATGGCTTAAAACAAAACGAAAATCTTCTACCACCAAGCGGATTCTCATTGGTTCTAGATTCTATTTTTTTCAGTGTAAGTGATGTAATTTTTAATACGTTGTAAACGACAGACATATGAAAACTAAAGAAAGAATGTCTTTGTGCAGAAAATTTTGTTGCCGAATTGACTGAACATTTAAAGGAATTCATATCTCATCATTTTATTTCTAAAAATCAATGTAAGTACATATCGAAACGAAAAAAAAAAATTAAAAGATGGTGAAGTATTATTCCAAAGTATTAGTCCAAATAGATTTTGCAGAAAATATCCCGTATATCGCACAGGATGCCGCACAAGCATTTCATTATAACAATGTTCCGTGCATAATTGTTCCAGTGTCATGTTATTATAAATATGGAAATGACATTAGGCTTTATTGTTTTATCTAACTGTACGACTCGTGACACTGCTTCTGTCTATCTAGTGCAACAAAAGATCATACCGGAAATAAAGAAAATTTGTCCAACAATTAAGAGGAGGTCACGTATCTCTGTCCTTTTCTAATCAAAGAATTGAGTTTTTTACAGAAACTAATATCTTTAGCAAAAAATGAAAAGAAAGCCGCATTTCGTAATAAAAAAAGCAATATTTTCTCTGATTAGAAAGAATTTATTTTATTGCTTTGTTTTCAAGAAAACCTTGAAAAACTTAAATCATAGAGGTTAGGGTGGACAATTTGGTTTTTCAAGGTTTTCTTGAGAACGAAGCAATAAAATTAATTTTTTCTTATCAAAGAAAATATTGCTTGTTTTGATACAAGATGCGGCTTTCTCTTAATTTTTTGATAAAGTTATTAGTTTTTGTGAAAAAATCATTTCTTTGATTAGAAAAGGACAGAGATACGTGACCTCCTCTTAAAAAAGTAATTTATGTTACTGACGGTGCTAGGCAGCACTTCAAAAATAGAAGACAAATGTGTAATTTAGTTAAACATTATGATCAATGTGATATTTTAGCAGAGTGGCATTGCCATATAACTGCTCATGGAAAATGTGTTGGTAACAAATTAAGAGCAGGTCGTATATCTCTGTCCTTTTCTAATTAAAGAATTAATTTTTTTGCAAAAACTAATAATTGTAGCAAAAAATAAGGAGATAGCCCCATCTCGTATAATAAAAAGCAAGATTTTCTTTAATGAGGAAAAATTATTTTTATCGATTCATTTTGAAGAAAACCTTGAAAAACTCAAAAAATAGAGGTTAGGATGGACAATTCAGTTTTTCAAGGTTTTCTTAAAAACGAAGCGATAAAAATAATTTTTCCTCATAAAAGAGAATCTTGCTTTTTATTATACGAGATGGGGCTTTCTTCTTATTTTTTGCTACAATTATTAATTTTTTGAAAAAATCAATTCTTTGATTAGAAAAGGACAGATATACTCGACCTCCTCTTAAGTGTCACATTCAAGTTTGAAGCTACACATGCAAGTCTTCAAGCCAAACCTAATGATACCATTTTAACATTCGATTCTCTTTATGAATGGAGTCAAAAAAAGAAGTTTCCAAATATAAAAATATCATTTTATATTACAGAGGAGTACAAAATACTTTAAAATTCCTCTCCAGACGATTCATCAATGCTCCAGCTGTAACAAAAATTAGCATTTCACACGCATTCATCGTTGACTCAAATGTCATATTAAATGTAAGAAGATATTTAGCTAAAACAGTCCACATGCTATCATACAGTATCAACGAAGATAGACGCTTATAGAAGCGTACTTTAAATGGGCAGACAGGGGCTCAAAATCTAAAGCTTATGTCCTCCAGCCGCGTGGTGGCGCTATTAAAATCCCATGTATTTCTATATCTATATATACCGATGTTTTCATATATATAGATATACACGTAATGTTAAATGTCCTCCAAAAGCTGGGCCCCCAAAGTTAACCTAGAAGTACGCTTCTATAAGTGTCTATCTTCGTTGACAGTATTAAGATATAATTAAAGAAAACAAATGAAATTTTAAAACAGCATAAAAATAAAAAAATTAAAAAAAATAAAAAACGCTGCCAAGTGCTTTGGCGCAATGCTTTCTCATAAAGCTCATTAAGTTAAAGTAATTTGATTTCATTTTTTTAAATGTGATTTCAATGTAAAATACAATTTTTATTCAAGAAAAATTAGTGAATGTGAAAGAGTGATTAGGAAATAGGAAGAGAGAGGCAAGGATCGATGAAAATAGGGTAAAAATAAGGATCAATCTGAGATAGAAGGACAGAGAGGAAGTGAGGGAGTAAGAAAAGAGTTAGTGAAAGCGTTAAATCAGAAATCAAAAGAAGTGATCAAAAAGCTACTCTAAGAAAATTATTTTTTTTAAACTTGTTTGTAATGGCTCATATCGATTTTGGGTATAATTATTAATTTCAACACGAATATGTCATAAATAAATCTATATTATTTAAAAAATAGAATAATTTTTAGTTATAATAAATTTAAATTACGTTAAAAATATAAGTACGACTCTAAAGTTACCGATCGAGGCCGGTAATGAAGATAACTCAAAATATATATATATATATATATATATATATATATATATATATATATATATATATATATATAGTAAAATGATTATAGAAATAGAATGTTCTATTTCTTTTAATGAAAAATTAGTATCAATATTTAATTTATAATAATAAAATATATAAGATGTAACTTTCTAAAGTAATTGTGTATACATAAATAGAACATTCTATTCATATAATATGTATAAAAATGATTATTCTAGTTAAAGTTTAAAGATATAAATTAAAGTATAGCTTTTTTAATTAATAAATAATAAAATGAACTATTAAAAAGAATCTTTAGGTATGTAAAGGAAATAAAATGTTTCTTTTACAAAAATATTTATCTTAATTAAATGTTTCTTTTGCAAATATATAAAATAAAGTTATGAAACATTCTATTTCCTAAATAGAACTTCATAGAAGGTTCATGAAATAATATAAAAGAGCGTGAATCCAAGCAAGCTCTCTCATTATCTTTTAGATGTTCGACCATGTAACATCTAACATGGATTCTATATTCATTCGATCTTATACTGTCAGAAGTGTAAGATCCAATCATTCTGTCTTAAACTACTATGTAACTTTTAAATCTTTGTAAAATATATATTTTCTTAATTTTCTAATAAAAAGATTAAGTATATCAAATTTAAATGAAACTGTATTCAAAAAGTTACTGAGAAAAGTATAACTCATCTCATCTCATTTATCATTTTTCATAGAAATAATTAAGAAATTAACTATCGCACATTGAAGAGTATTGGACTTGGATATGTCGTCGATAATAATTTCTTTTTTGACACTCCGTGCGAGAAGCTCGATTTCACGCACGCTGTACAAACTGACACGTGCGAAAATGGAGCTTCTCACACGTCGTGTCAAAAAATAGTGTTCGATACTCGTGCGAGAAAGTGATTTCTTACTCGTGTGACCTTTTCACCCTCGCTTCGCTCGGGCGCAAACCGCCACACGAGTAAAAAATCACTTTATCGCACTAGTACCGAAATATACTATATTCATTTTGCATTAAATGAAAGTGTTATTTATCGCATTCTTTAGAGTATTGCACTCAATGGAGTCGTCGATAATAACTTTTATCACATTACCCTCTCCTAAACACGTAAAGAAAATTATAAACTATCGCATCTCCAAGAGTATTGCACTGAAGGAGATCGTCGATAAATGTAATTTTCTTTTATAATATTGCTGTATGCACCTTGTATATGCATGTAATAGATTAAATTAATGAAGTAAATTTAAATTCGGTAATTAAAATATTACCTGGCGACCGTGAATAAAGTCAAGCCCGCTTCAACTGGCGACCGTGACAGGACATGCATTGAAGGTCATACAGCAATAAATAGAGAATCTTGTATAAAAAACTAGATGCAACCTCAGTATGACGGGGGGCTCTTTGAGGGCACCGATTATGCACGTGTGGAGGCATTAGAGGAGAGGTTTGATGACTTTAACGTAGTCAAAACCAAAAGAGATAAGAAATTAAAAATTAATTAAATAAATTATTATAAAAAATATTTATTTAATTATAAATAGTCTTATTAAAATTAATACATCTATATCAACGTATAAAGGTTCTATTATATCATCTTTATACGTCTAGTGTATCATAAGCGACGTTAGCTTGATGGCACAGCTCTTGCTTTGCATACGGAGGGCGGAGGTTCAAATCCACCTTAGAGCATTAAAAAATTTTTCAATTTTTTTCTACATTTTATATGTATAAATAATTAAAATAAATTAATTAAATGTATTTGCAATAATAAATTTGCAATAAATTGATAATTTAATTAAATATAAATATTTTAAAACTTTGAATTTTAAATATTAGAATAAAAGAGCAGAGCAAAAAATATTCAGATGTAAGTGTAAGCACATACACATACATATGTAGATGTATTAGTTTATTGAAATACAATATAATGGTTATTTTCCGCTTAGGAAATTTCCATTGAGTTTAAATCAAGTTTTAAACAGTTAGAAAGTAAATTCAAAGTAAAGATAATTCAATACAAAGCTGTATTGAATTACAAAAAAGGATTTCTTCTTATTTTTTATTTTTTAAATTTACAATTATATTTAAAAATGTCAAAAACGCTGCCAAGTGCTTTGGCGCAATGCTCTCTCATAGAGCACATTGAGTTAGAGTAATTTGATTTTATTTTTTTAAATACGATTTTAATATAAATGTCCCCCCTATCCTCTGTATTGAAGACTGTCTTTATACCTACGAAAACTATATGAATTTTACTCTTTCTTAATTTTGCCATTTGCATAATGTGATTTTATGATGCTCTAAAATTAAAAATGCGTTTATAAAATTAATTTTCCCAAGCTTGTCTTCTTAACACAATAACCAATAACTTGCATACAAATTTTGGAACATTTTCATCAAATAGTTTACAAAAAATACCAAATAATTGAAAAATAAACATTGTTTTAAAATTTTCAAAACGCTTTAACGTTACAACTACGCTTAGAAAACCAGTTTTCAAAAGTTCATTTTATTTAGGCAATCGTAAATAATTTCTATACATAATTTTAAGCTACTTCATCGAGTAGTTTACGTAAAATACCAAAAAATAAGTGAAATTCTATTCAAAATTTACAAAATGCTCTAAAATTAAAACTGCGCTAAGAAAATAAGTTTTTCCAAGCTTGCTTTAATTAGGCAATAACAAATAATTTGTATAAAAATTTTTGAGCAAATTTATCGAATGGCTTTTGTGTAATAGAAAAAAAATGAAATATGAACATTTTTTCCAAAATTTTCAAAATGCTCTAAAATTAAAACTGCGCTAAGAAAATAAGTTTTCCAAAGCTTGATTTATTCAGATAATAGTGAATAATTTGCATAAAAATTTTTGAGCAAGCTTATCGAGTGATTTTTGTGCAATAGAAATCAAATTAAAAATAAAAAATTTTTTCAAAATTTTCAAAATGCTCTAAAATTTAATGTGCGCTAAGAAAATTGAAGAAAATTAGTTTTCAAAAGTTCATTTTATTTTGACAATCATAAATAATTCCCATACATAATTTGAAGCTCTTTCATCGAGTAGTTTACGTAAAATATAAAAAAAATTAGAAAAATTTTATTCAAAATTTTCAAAATGCTCTAAAATTAAAACTGCACTGAGAAAATAAGTTTTTCAAAGCTTGTTTTATTTAGACCATTGCAAATGATTTCCATAAAAATTTTCGAGCAAATCTATCGAATGGTTTTTGTGTAATAGAAAAAAAATGAAAAATAGAGATTTTTCCAAAATTTTCAAAATGCTCTAAAATTAAAACTACGCTAAGATAATAAGTGTTCCAAAGCTTGTTTTCTTTAGACGATAGCGAATAACTTGCATACAAATTTAGAAGCAAATCTATCGAATGGTTGTCGTAAAATAAAAAATAAATGAAAAAAAAAATTTTTTTCAAAATTTTTAAAATGCTCTAAAATTAAAAGTGCGCAAAGAAAATCAGTTGGTAAAAGTTTTTCTTCTTTTGGCAGTCGCAAATAATGTTCATACAAATTTTCAAGAAAATTCTTCGAGTAGTTTACGTAACAGATCAAAAAAATGAAAAATCAAAATTTTTTTAAAATTCTTAAAATGGCTCTAAAAAAAAACTGAGCTAAGAAGATCAATTTTCAATAGCTTCCCCCCCAGTTAGACAAAAAAATAAATTGCATGCAAAATTTGAAGCTGATCCATCGAGTAGTTCTCGAGATCTTATTGGCGTACTGAATACATACACACATACACACACACACACACACACACACACACACACACACACACACATACATACAGACATTTTCTGGAAACCACTTTTTTCGACTCCCTGAGTCTAAATATGTACAAATTAATGAAAAAATAGAAACAAATTTTTTTTACCAATACAATGCTTTCTCTATGAGAAAGCAAAAGAAGGTCAATCCTAAAGTTACATGAGAAGATATCTGAAGAGCTTCTAAATGAAATAGATCAGCTCTCAGATGCAAGTTCTCCTGAAGCTATAAGAAAATCTGGCTCAAGGGGAAGAGCAGTAGCAGAGGAAGTAAAATGCCTCGATGAGAATCAAGATAGCTTAGAAGCAAGGATAATATACATTGAAATGGATGTAACAAATTAAAGTGCATTGCAAAACAATATGTTAATAAGCCAAGATTCTCTGAAGGAATCATCAACTCTTCTAGAAGGGTTAATGAATAAAAAGTTAGAAGAAGGCAGAGCTGAATGGAAAAAGAAATTCAAACTTTAAAAAATGAAATAGAGAGTTTGAAAGCAGAAAACAAGACTCTAAATGATCTTGTTAAAGAGAATGAAGATATCATGTCAAATATAAGACATCAAGAGATTGCTGGACTAGATGTGGCAATAAGAAATAATGAGGATGTCATGCAAAGTTTGCGAGAACAAGTAGATGATTCCACAATAAATCATACTTGTAATGGTAGTCAAATAGCACTAAGTGATGCTACTAAAAAGTTAAATTTAAAAATTCCTAAATTTAAAGGGACATCAGAGAAAATACCAATTAAGTTCTTAAATGATCTTAAACGGTATATAGATGTAACTAAATTAAATGAGAAAGAAATTAAATATATTTATTCCCAAGCTTCAGAAGGAATCGCTCAAAGTTGGTTTAACATCAATGAGAATGATATTACAACCTTTGAGGAATTTGAAGAAAGATTCAAGCTGCAATTCTGGAGTGAAAATACCCAGAGAACAGTTAAAAGAAAAATTGAATTTAGGAAATTCATTTCTAAAAAGAATTCAAATAGATCTACATATGCAATGGAACTATTTAATCTAGCGCAAGAACTAGATGAACATCGAGATGATTGTGAAATAATTTCTCAATTAAGGAGTCATTTTGAGAGAGGAATTCGAAGTGCAATACGTGTGCAACGTATTCAAGATAAAACTGCATTCTTTGCACTGTTATCTGAATTTGATTTTGATGATCAAGATCAAGAGGATGAGCAAGATTCTACGGAAAAGAATAAAAGCCATCCGAATAAAAATTCAAATTATTACAATAAGGATTATAATAAGAATGGATATAACCAAAAGCAGTAAGATACTGAATAACTTAGTCCTTCATATCGTCACGTGTAATACTTAGAGGGTTGTTAAAGGATAATAATTTTTGAATTTTAACTTAAAAAATGTCACCGAGAAAGAAAAAATCTCACGTACAAAATTATACCGTAAAGTGGGAGAGTGAAAGTTGTTTTGCAGGTAAATATAGGTTATTAACGATTTCACTAAACTGATGAATTCACATTTCACAATAAAATTTAAAAACTTGCAATATTTTCAGGCTGGTTAACGAAAGCACCACCTAATACCGCTAATAAAAAAGCGTATTGTAAAGTATGTTCAGCATATTTGGCTGCTCAACGGAAAAACTTACTCGAGCACATGCAAACTGCCAAACACATCACAGCATTACAGAGAGATAAAGATACAGTGACAGTACAAAAAATTGATCAATTTGTGAAACCCACGTTGACAGAGAGTAGGAAAATGGCAGAGCTAAAATTAGCTTTTTTATAGCTGAACATACCGCAATAAGAACTATTGATCATTGTCAATTTTATTAAAAAGTTTAGACTCACAATCTACGATTCTTAAAGAAGTCCAACTTCATCGAAAGAAATGTACAGCTTTAATAAAAAATAACCTATCATCGTGCATTATAGAAGACTTATTAATTGATATAGGAGACTCTATTTATTCGTTAATAGTAGATGAATCGACTACTGTAGATAATAAAAAATTATTATGTTTAGTAATAAGATATTTTAGTATAAAAAAACTAAAAATGATTACCACATTTTATAGATTAATTGAAATGCGCTCGGGAACATGCAATGCTATTTCTAGTGCAATTTTAGCTCAGCTAAAAGCCGATAATTTAAACACTAAGAAATTTTTAGGCTTAGGCGTTGATGGTGCTAGCGTTAATGTGGGCAACAATCATTCTCTAACTGCTATCTTACGTGAAGTTAATTCGCAAATAGTTGTAATAAAGTGCATATGTCACTCACTGCATTTAGCACCCAAAAAAGCTTACAAATAGCTTCCACGAGATTTAGATTATATGGTTAAAGAGTCTCACAATTGGTTCGCTCACAGTACCAAACGTATACTAGAATACAGAGATATTTATAGAGCATTTAACATTAACGAAAATAAACCAAAAAGAATCGTAAGATTAAGTGATACAAGATGGCTTGTTTGTGAAAAATCGATTAAGACCGTGCTTGATCAATACGATCCTCTTATGTTACTTTTTCAGTTAGCCGAAACAAAAGAGAGACGCTACGTGGCATCACAACTAGCTGCAATGTACAAAGCACCAGAAAACCGATTGTACTTGACGTTTATTCATAGCGTACTGAGACCAATCATCGAACTTAATACTCATTTCCAGTCAGACAAAGCCGACCAAATCAAGCTATTTGCAGAATGAAATGACTTGTTTTATTCAGTTTTACAAAAAATAGTAGCACCACGTCAACTCGAAAAAGTGAATCTCAATAAACTTCATTGCTTTGAATTTCAAAAATTTCTGATGCCTACTAATTGCATTGATTTTGGATATGAGTTTAATAAACTTAGTTCATTTATAACTAAAGAGAATTTAGAATATGTAAAATCTAGATGTAAACAATTTCTTACTGAGATAGCTAATGAGTTGCAAAAAAGGATTCTCGAAAATATATAGGGATATATCTGGAACTTTTTAATTTTGAGAAATTGTCTTCACAACAATTAAAAAGTCTATAATACAAGTTTCTGGAGTGGCACACACTTCAATAAGGGCTTAAATTACTCGTTTCTGTAAATAAAATATGTAATCAAATTTTGGTATCGATTGAACAAACTTTGTTCACGGTATATAATTTTATACATCAAAAATGATACTTTTTTCATATTGTTCTACGTGTGTTTCTTGAGCTATAAAAAAAGTAACGTACTTTCGATCATTTTCAAATTTTTTGAGCATAATGAATATGGTAAAAAGAACAGTTTAAGCCTAACCTGCTAAAAATTACACTTACATTAAAAATAGTCTAACAGCTTCCTAAAGAGAGGCACATGTACCAGGTTAGGCTTAAACTGTTCTTTTTACCATATTCATTATGCTCAAAAAATTTGAGAATGATCGAAAGTACGTTACTTTTTTTATAGCTCAAGAAACACACGTAGAACAATATGAAAAAAGTATCATTTTTGATGTATAAAATTATATACCGTGAACAAAGTTTGTTCAATCGATACCAAAATTTAATTACATATTCTACTCACAGAAACGAGTAATTTAAGCCCTTATTGAAGTGTGTGCCTCTCCAGAAACTTGTATTATAGACTTTTCAATTGTTGTGAAGACAATTTCTCAAAATTAAAAAGTTCCAGATATATCCCTATATACATGTTCATTAAAAAAATTTCACTTTTTCCTCAAGAAAACGCATCGCGGCAAAATAAACCTGACATATCAGAAATTGTAAAGAACTTTCAGCATGTTTGTGGAGATGTAGACGAAACTGTTCGTCAATGTAATTTATTAAATAAAGTAGAAATTGAAAAAAACAGATGTCCGTGATTATTGGGTGAAACTTTATGAGCAAAAGAATTGTAATTGTGAACCGAAATTCGGAAACATCTGCAAATTGATTTTTGCGCTACTAAGTTTACCCATATCGAACGCTGCAGTTGAGCGGGTTTCATCAATTATAAATATTGTAAAAGATAAAATACGCAATAAGCTGTTAGTGCCTATGGTTGAAGCCATATTACATTTGCGATGTACATCGCAAATAGAATGTATACATTTTACTCCAACAGTTCAAATGTTAAAGCGTTTTAATTCTGAAAATCTTTACACCCAAATTGGTGAAGGTGATGTTGATGTTCTAGATATATTTCCAGGAATGATCAATAAAAATTTTATGTTTAGATGTAATCTGAATCGTTTTATTTTGATGTAATAATAGAGATTAATCCATGTTAACTATTTTTATTAATTTTATTCGGACTATATATTTCAGTGAATTGGAATAAATAAAAAAAAAATTTTTTACTTCTACTAATTTACTAATACTAGTTATATCATAATTTGAATCAAATAATTCATATTCAAACATTAAAATATATAAGTAGTCAGCTCGCTATACGTGAAGTAGATTAAATTAAAAATTTCATTTTTGCTGAACAAGTTCTTATTTTTTTGGATAGTAAATTTACCTCTAGAAAATACCTTTAAAAAATTTTTCCCTCTTATTCTCCCCTAGACTTTATGAAGACCGACTAAATTTAGAGGGAATCCCTCTAACCTGGCAACACTGATTTTATTGGCTTAATAAATATAAAAATTTTTTTCAAAGATTCCGAAATGTTCTATAGATAAAACTAAGCTAAGAAAATCAGTTTTTAAAAATTTATTTTATTTGGGCGATTGCAAATAATTTCCATGCAAATTTTGAAGCTAATTCATTGAGTAGTAAACAAAAAAAACCAGAAAAATGGAAAATGGTTTTTTTTTTTTTATAAACGACTTTATAATTAAAACTAAAAGAACCAATTATTAATAGCTTCCCAGCAAGTTAGACAAAAAAATAAATTTCATGCAAAATTAGAAGCAAATTCATCGAGTAGTTTTCGAGATACATTTTACTAACTTACATCATACACACACACACACACACACACGCGCGCGCGCGCGCGCGCACGCACGCACGCACACACACAGACATTTTCTGGAAACCACTTTTTCGACTCCCTGAGTTTAAATATGTACAAATTAATGAAAAAATAAAAAAAAATGATGCGAGCATTGTAAATTTGAAACAATAACAGTCTCAACCCTGTCAGAAACAAAGATCTTTATAAAAATTCATATCTGATAGTACATTCAAATTCAGTGACCTCGATAACCTGTAAAATAAGTACTCACATGCATTCTTCAAGCAAAAGTTGATTTTGCACACACCAAGTTACCATATTAAATCAGCAATCTTGAATTATGTCGATCTGACTTTCAATTCGTTATCAGCAACCACGAAAACCCCCATAAACCAAATTTAGTTCAAATCGGTTGATTTTTCAAAATTCGTCTACTTATCGACACATTAGTCGCCATATTGGATCCACCATTTTGGATTTTGATAACTTACCATGTAATCTTTTGAAGAGAGTGTGGTAGATTCAACTTGAGTAAAAAAAAGTCAAACCTGATTGCTTTTTTAAATTTTTACAAGCATTTTAATCTATACTTTTGATGTTTTTGGGATTACTAGCCGACATATTGATTCCGTAATCTTAAAATTTTTCAATGTGTTACGTTGTATTTAAAAGAGTACATGAACACGAATAATTTGAACCCTCGAAAGTTTTCTTGAGCTCTTTAATTTTCGGCCGTAGGGGTGGCACGATTGACGTGAAACGGGCCATATATATATATATATATATATATATATATATATATATATATATATATATATGGGTCAAAATAACATCTTTTTATAAAAGTGTGCGCATGTGGATCACCGATTTTGCTGATTTTGAGATATGTTTTAGTATTATTAAAGTTAGGAATCTGTGCAAAATTTCAGCTCTCTAAGTGCAAAACTCGCCGAAATATTGCCTTTCAAAGGTCAAAAACTCCGCTTTTTTCGGCTGTTTTTCACTCTTTTTCAAAATTCTGCCAAGACTCGAGTTTTTAACATATTTTAATTCGGCAGGCGGCAATTTCTTCGTTTTTATGTTAATTTTAAATTTTCGTAATTATATTTTTAAAAAATTCTAATCAGGCTTCTGAAAACTCTTAGAATAAAATACTGATTTTTGACATTTTTGACAATTTTTAAACAGCTGTAACTCATTTGAATTTTGATATTTTTAAATTATCAAAATTTTGTTTTATTGGTCAAAAAGAAAGCTTTAATTTGCATTTTTAAATTTTCAAAAAGGTTTAAAATTGACGGAGATACAAAGGTTTAAAGTTTGCAAAATTTCTAAAATATACGTTTTTACAAAATTTAGATCATTGTAACTCTGGCCGGACAACTTCAAATTCACTAAATCTTACAAGAAAACTTTCTATAAGTCACGTAAAATGAGGCCAAATAGGCCTGGTCAATGGTATCCTACGATTTTACTATTATTTGAACCTCTCATAATTCAGTATTTTGCTTCACAAGTAAATCAATACACCCAGCTGTTGCGTCTTCTACTCATAAATGCGAAAACCTTAAAAGATTCAACAGGCTATAAATTATGAAATGAGCGATAAAAAACTTGATTTTATGCTTGAGTATAGGTCTCTAGGTCGTTTAGAATAAAAGTTATAACAGTTTGAGAATTTTTTATTTCTCAAGGTATCAAATCCGTGAACGCTTACTCTAGCCGATTTTTAGATTGGTCTTAACTTTCCTATAACTTAATTTCTATGATACTTCAGGACTCTTATTGAAGCTCTAATTAAAAATTATTGCTTGTAATTTCAATATCTTTGATGAAGTATAAATGTAAGTCTGCTAACATCTAAAATAAACAACTTTCTTTTTTCTTATAACATTATTTCGCGATGCTGTTGGCACATTAAACTTGACTAAAAAAAGTTTTATCCAAGATGATAAAACTGTAAGAGAAGACGTTCAATTTGATTTTTGGTGAATTACTAGCTGATACAAAGCCGGAGTTATAAATAAGTTGAGACCAATTTCAAAGTCGGATAAAATGAACGTTCACGGATTTATTACCTTCAGTTTATAAAAATCGTTAACTGTTTTAACTTTCGTTCTAAACCACCTAGAGACTTTCATCAAAGCTTGAATAATAGCTTTTGCTATCTACTTTAATAATTTATGACGTGTAGAATCTCCTAGGGCTCTCAAATTTTTTAAAAAAACGCCACAAAAGGTGAAAGTGTTGGCTTACTTGAGAAGCAATATTCTGAATTTTGAAAGGTTTATATTATAAAAAGACTCAGGAGTCGGTTGACGAATTCTTTCTAGTCTTATTTTAAAATAATTCAAATAGTTTTTTTACTAAATTATTTTACACTCCGCAATGTTTTTGATTAGATCCATGACTAAATTTATCTCATAAGAATAATCAAAAGATGTAACAAGTATAAAAAGTTTTAAAAGGTATTAAAATATAACATAATGCACTACATAATTTCGGATTTTCTTTTTAGAAATATTTTGTAAAGCAGTTTTTTTAAATTCATAAAATGACATCGATGTAGGTATAAAGGTATCAAAATGTATTAAAATATGTCCGTTATAAAAATATAAACATTTTATTTGATACCAAATTTTAAAAGAGGATTAGAAGGTATTGATGTATATTTAAATGTGCAAAACCCACTCAAAACCACTTTCTTTGATGCACACTGATATTCTCTAATATCTTTTCATAACTTTTAATAGATATTAGTACTTTCAAAATTTTCACACTGGATTGGGAAATCATTTAAATTTCTAAATAATCAAATGAAGCATAGTAACACACTTAAAGTTGGCTAGCCTTATAAATAGTTATCTAAAAATGATAAAAAATCAAGTGAATAAAGAATAAAACGAAAGCTTATGCTGAATTAAAAATATAGTTTATCCTACTATTTGAATAAACTATATTTTGAATTTTGGAAAATATTTTTGGAATTACTATTTACTTTATGCAATATTAACTAATGCGAATTTATCATCAGCAGAGAAAATTTTAATTTTCATACGAGATTGGCTGATTGGCTCAAAATAGTGATGAATTCTAGTGTCACTAATTCTTCGAGCTGCCTGAAAGCGAGAATGAAGTTTTCGATCCCTTGCTTCAACATCTTGTTGATTAACATAAAGAAATCTATCAAATAAATTATTTATTACTATAACAAGAATAAATATCAAAACAATTATAAATTGTTAGTAACAGAATTAGTAATTTTTTTTACCTTATTCCTGAAATATTATCTTGACAATAATCAAACATTTGCCTTGCAGTTTGTATTTGATTATTGATAGGTCTTTGTGATGAAGCTCTTCTTGTCAATTTCTTAACAGTGGCACCAATTCCATCACATATATTTTTGCCGTGACTTGTTGCTGAAAAATTATGAGATATAACTTTGAACCTAAAATCTTCTTCATGATGGCATAAATTGATGAAATGATTCCTAAAACGTTTTTTATTTTTATAAACTAATGAACTTGGATGAAAAATAAATAATATTTTACTTTTTTCAAAATTCTATTACTTATTGATGAATAAAATTATGAAAATAAATATATATTTACTTGTTTTTGTACTGGGTAGGTGCTCCGTCTGAGAAATATATAATATTTTTTATCCAAGGAAGAAGCTCCTTGAGTTTTTCTAAAACTCTTTCTTGAAATATATTAACTGCAACCGCTGTATGTTTTGTACAATCTGATATTACACAGAAATTTAAAATCTTCAGTTCTTCAGACGCTTCATCCTTGTAATATACAGCAAAAGGGTGTACAGTGGCTTGACTATTATTATAATAATAGCCCTGAGTCGAATCTTGACAGATAAAAGCAAAATTTTCTGAAAAATCCATTAAGATCAGACAGATGTTTTTGTCTAAATTTGATTTGCATGCTTTGAGGAATATTTTTTGATTCTCACTAAC
This sequence comes from Anastatus disparis, assembly GCA_017163975.1. Taxonomy (NCBI): domain Eukaryota; kingdom Metazoa; phylum Arthropoda; class Insecta; order Hymenoptera; family Eupelmidae; genus Anastatus; species Anastatus disparis. The sequence continues at coordinate 1,197,223 of JAFFSR010000271.1, read as the reverse complement.
AAAATGGTGAGGCATTAATTTATAAATATCCTCTACAAGTTTATTTAAGAACTCATCACGAGGTTCTTCCAAGTCATTGAGAACTGTTTTACTAAATTGAGCTCCTTCTTTTCCTGCACTTGTCTTGATAGTTTCCCATTTTTTAAAACAGATGCAAGTGGAAAGTATTGACAAATTATCTTGCGCATTGGATAAGTATTGAAAAATTGCATTGCGCCCTGGACACATTGTACATGTTTGATGCAGCATGCAATTTTTGTTATCAATAGAGCAAACGGCTTCATCTATAAGCAGTCTATAGTTTATTTTTCTATTCCAAGCAGATAATCTTAATTTAACATTTTGATGTAACTCGCATACACAAACTGTGTGCGTTCCAGGGCTTCCAGCTGATACACATTCTTTAGGGCGCAAAGATGCAAAGAATGAAAAACATGGTTTCTCTTCACACGTTTTCTCCTGTAACCAATTATTGTATAGATCTCTAGTATCATACATCAAAAGTCTCTTTGGTACTGGAATCGATTTAGCATTAGGAACTTTTTGCATAACACATTCCTTCATCCCACTGCATGGACGACTATTGCAATCATTTTTATAGTATTCAATGATTTCCTTTTTTACTTCATCAGGAACGCGAGTGTATAACTTTCTGGAACGTGATGATTCTGGCCCTATGATAAAATAGAATTTTATTATATACATCATTTTATATAGATGGGGCATTTCATGTCAATTCACCTGGTCAAAAAATAAAAATCGCTGAAAATCTGGAAATATGTTATATTTGATACTCAAAGTATACAAAACAATTTTAAGAGGTCTAGGTCAAAGAGGTCAAGAGCAAGAGATCATGAAATTTTGGGATTTTTTGAATTTTTTTGTTAAATTATCATCTTTGATATTTTGTTATTCAAAAACTAAGGGTCTTTGAAAAAAGTATCGAGACATTTTTTGTTGGACATTATGTGTAGAAATTGTTCAAATTTTTCCCAATTCCAGAGTTGCTATCTTCTGATTGATCCGTTATATAATTGCATATAATTTTAAATTACTCGAGTTCGTCCAGGTTCATTTTACTCATTTAGCATTAAAAAGTTGCATTATATATAGACTTTTAACTGAAATTTTCCCCCATGTGGAAAATGTCTCTGTAAGCAGCTATCAAACTTTTAATTTTTCCAAAAATAATGTTTTCAGTGTTATTGAAAATTTTTATTGGAAATTTTCCCTCGACACTCTTGATAATTCTTAATTATTAATATGATAATTATTTTAATATTATTATTATATTTTGAAATGTTATTATATTTTAACAATTTTAATCTCGATTCGTGCAGAATTAAGCTAAATCAATAACTGCACAACTGCATAATCAAAATCCACTCAATTAGATTAAAGGCCACTTAGTTGAAAGTCAAAGCACACTGAACGAAAAATTATTTCATTATTTTACAGTTGCATTCCAAACTGCTATTGAATTAATATTAAATTTATGGTAAATAAATTTTATTTATATCATTATATAATCTCATATTTTTTATTTTTATTTCAAGTACACAATACAAATTCGAAAGATTTTATTAAAAATTATTGTTTGCGACTCAATTTGACTGGAATCTTCTGCTTTGATAATAAAATTATATTTTCATAAATATATTTGTGAATTTAAAATTGATAACTTCAACCGTATTTATAATTTAAATTTATATCATAAAGCATTTCAAAGAATAAAAATAGAAATATTGATTAAATTAAAAATTTCAAACAATGCAATGATTTTATAATTATATTATATAAATTCTTAATTTTGCCATTAAAAAGCTACTTGTATGTGATACTTAGACTATGTCTTTCATAAAGTTTTATCACACCTATTTGGAATTTATTCTGAAATTGAACAAGACAAAGGACCTTGCTCTTGTCTGCATATTTACAAACATTGTACTAAATACACCAAGAGAATTAAAAAAATCAATAACTTTTACAGCTATTTATTAAGTATACAATTATAGATGCTGCCTCACACTCAATAGTGAACAGTATCAATAAATCTGTAAGATAAATCAGTAGGTTCTGCTGATATTTTTGGGATTATCACTTCAACCTCAGCTTATTTAAACAGAAAAATTAATTTTTATTTATAACTTAAAAGTTATCAAGCTGAATAGCTTGTTCGCTTTCTTTCTATAGATTTCTGTTGTGTATTTTAAACTTGATTGTTTAGTGTATTGTGAGTTCACAATTTTTCTATTTAATATTAATTAAATAGCAATGTGGAATGCAACTGTGAAATAATTTAATAATTCTTTGTTCAGTGTACTTTGACTTTAAACTTATAAGTGGATTTTTATTATGTGAATGTACAGTTATTAATTTAGCTTAATTCTGCATTGAATAAGATTCAAATTGTTAAAATATAATAAAATTTTAAAATATAATAACAATATCAAAATAATTATCATATTAATAATTAAGAATTATCAAGAGTGTTGAGAGCAAATTTCAAATAAAAATTTTCAATATCACTGAAAACATTATTTTTGGAAAAATTGAAAGTTCCATAGCTGCTTACAGAGAACTTTTCGCACATGAGGAAAAATTTCAGTCAAAGGTCAATATATAATGCAACTTTTTAATGCTAAATGAATAAAATGAATCTGGGCGAACTCGAGTAATTTAAAATTATATGCAAATATATAATGGACCAATCAGAAGATAGCCACTCTGGAATTGGGAAAAATTTGTACAGTTTCTACACATAATTTCCAACAAAAAATTTGTTTATACATTTTTTTCTAAGATCGTTAGTTTTTGAATAAAAAAATATCAAAGATGATAATTTAACAAAAAAATTCAAAAAATCCCAAAATTTCATGACCTTTAGCTCTTGACCTCTTGGACCTAAGCCTCTGAAAATTTTTTTTGTATATTTTGGGTATCAAATAGAAAATATTTTCAGATTTTTAGCGATTTTTATTCTTTGACCAGGTGAGTTGACATGAAATGCCACAGATACAAAATTTTCAATTTCTAAAAAATTATGATTAAATAATGCTTCTAATGTGCATTTTAAACATTGTATGGATTTTAATTACTATGATTAGTTCATTAAATTTTTTTATAATAGTAGAAATGAAATATTGTGTATTATACTGCAATATTTGATCATTGGTTTTAATAAAAAGTTTTTGTAATAAAAAATTCTCCAGATAAATTTGAACGAAAAAATTCATTAATTATTTTAGTATTAAATTTATAATTTATTTTTATTTATTAGTATATCACAATCATTGATTACTAACACTTTCCTGTGATAACTATAAACTAGTCATTTTTTGTATTTTTTTAAGGAAACAGAACTAGATAAAATATATTTTAATTATTGCATTTATTAATTAAAATTTAATTTTTACAATTATTATTTTTGTTATGAATTCTGAATCTATTTAACATTAATAATGTGATTATTATTATTACTGTTATAATATTATTATAGTTTTTTTTTTTTATATTTTTTTTAAAAAAAAGATTAATTATATAAAGGATATTGTTATCCTCTATATAATTAACCTTTTTCAATGGAGATGTCGACGGAGTCCAGCCCGGAACCGTTTAACACATTACATCAGACTAGACTGTCAAACACCACCATACCGAAAACTTTGACTATACCGATGGATAGTCAGCCACTTTTGTGACCAACAATCAACCGATACCCAATGAGGTCGGATTCTTGAAAAGTCGCGATATAAATGGCACATACACTAATTTTCTTTGAAAAAAAGTTTAGAGGTACCTGGTCAGGATTCGAACCCATGCCCTCCGCGTTGAAGGCAAGAGCTCTATCCATTACACCACCGCGCTCTCACAATATTATTATAGTGATTATTATATTATTATCAATGTGATATTCAAATATTTACCTTCATTTTCTCGTAGTTTCACTACTTCATTATAAAAATAACGAGAACAGTCAAAATATTGATTAACCATTTTATAACTCCAATCATATGGCATCAAGCTTAAAATTTTTATTTTTTCATTAGTATTAGATGCTAAATTATAATAATTCACTGAGTTCTTGATAAATGCTTTAAACGCTACTGAATCCTGATGAATTTCATTTAAATTTGAAAAATTTGGTAATTCAATATCATATACTTTACACATTGTAGTGGTAATTTCGCCAACAATACATTGTAATGCATCTAATGCTTTATTTTTCAATCTATCAAGCGTTAATTTATTTTTATCTATAGGTGAAATATTAAACATTGCATAAAGTGAATCTAAATTTTTTGCATTTTGACTTGTAGATATGAAGTTCTCAGAGTTTTGTAAACTTGCTAATGATTCACTATTACTTTCGCTGCTTTGAGTCGCAGTAGCTTTCACATCAGATTTTATATTTTGTTGTGTTTCGAACTCTGATACTATTGACTGGATTCTGTTATAACAAGAGGAACATACTGTGACACCTGATAACAATTCAATATCGCTGCAGGCTACTGCAAATTTTACAGATATATTTTCATCTACTATTTTCAGAAAATTATTCACTGGATTTCTGTGTCTTTTAAAGGGATCACGGCAATAGTTATTTTGCTTACCATAGTTTAATATTGCAGTCTTTATTTTTCTATAACAATTACGACATATTTTTTGCCCTGGGATTAATCTAATGTTTAGAATTTTTTCAAAACTTTCACAATCCTGAAGACTTAATACATTCAAATGAATTTTCACATTCACTGCATGTTTGTTGAATGGGTCGCAACATTTTTTTTGTTTCATTGAATTAATGTCTTAAATATTTATCAGCATGGTGAGTGCAAATTACATCATTGCAATCAATTTTAAAACCAGGAACACGGTAACTCAAATATTTTAAGTCATCTTTGCTAAAAGAATCTATATTTTTTAAAGTATTATTTTGTGTATAAGAATCACTGATACATTTTTCAGTTTCATGTACTAATAGTTTTGCAATATAGCAATTTAAAGCCATATTTAAAAAACTTCTTGTTTATTTTTTCCCATTTATTTACTATGAGTAAAAGTAATAATTGCTATTTTAAAAAAACAACAATCGAAAGTAACATAGACGTTCATTCTAGTTTTATTTAGTACACGATCGTATAAACAGGTATGAAAATTCACAAGGTGAGGGTAGGGCTCGAATTTATAGTCATGACTTGAGTATTGAGTATCACTTGGAACTTAAGTATCATTACTTGAGTATCAGCTGTTACTTCAATTTTTTTATATGAAATATTAAATCACACAGATATCGACGCCCCGTACGAAAAAAAGCACGGTTCACAGGGTTTGACGAAAACTAGCACCATTCGCAGTATCAAACGAAGACTAACACCACTCATTGCATTAGACGAAAACTACCACGACTCACTTAATTAAGACGAAAACTAGCACTATTCGCTGAACTCCGACGAAAAGAAGCACGGTTCGACGAGTTTTAACGAAAACTAGCATAGTTCATGGAGCTCCGACGAAAAAAAGCACGGTTCGCTAAGTTCCAACGAAAAGTAGCACGACTCATGGAGCTCCAACGAAAAAAAGCACGACACATTAGACTCGGACGAAAAGTAACACGATTCGCGAAACACTAACGAATACTAGCACAACTTGATATGCAATATTACAATTTGTACCTCATTAAAAACTTGATTATTTTAATATCTTAACAAATAGTTAATTAATAAAATATAATGAAAAGGTGTTTATTAGTTATTTTTCTTATGAATTGTTTCAATATTTTCAATATGTTTTAATGAAATTATTTGCTCAGTGGTTTTCGATTCGTCTGATTACTCCCATGACAATTTCACCATTATTTTTTTAACAAAAAGTTATTTATTTAAATGAATAAATGCGCGATTGTAAGAGTTGAACATTCATTTTCTATTACTCCGTTCAAAGAATCTTGGCATCACATTTTTCACAAATAAAGAACAAGAGTTTCAAATTTATCTGGCATACAAATCTTAAACTCAATTACTGTAGGTGTAAGATTTAAACTTAGTTATTGAAATCAAAACCACTTTTTAGCATAAATCATGAAGTATATGATATTATATTTTATAAAATTAATTTTAGTTTGATTATTCATGGTAATATGTCATACTACACACTGTTTTGCTACGGCGAAAATGGACGGTTTTAATGTTTGTGACTTAATCTTGATAACATGTAATTGAACTTTGCGCTTATATTAAATTCATTTTACATACATGTTAAACCACAGCAATTTCGAAACTCAATTGTTTCATTGTTTTTATATAAATACAATTGCTTACCGAAAATTCAATTCCAAATTATTTCCTTTAAGTCTACCCTGTTGAAAAAAACCATATGGTTTTATCATGTGGTCATCATGACCATGTAGTCATTTATGAAAAATTACTTTTGTCTCGCAAATTCAGAGGGTGAAAAGTTCTTTACTTTCGCCCAATTTAATTTCTCTAAAATTAAGGGGGCGAAAAGTACTTTACTCCCGCAAGTCAAATTTCTCTTAAATGAAGGGGGAGCTGTTTACTTTTCTCCCGCTAATTCAGAGGGCGAAAAGTTCTTTATTTTCGCCAAATTTCATTTCTCTAACAATAAGCGGGCGTAAAGTAATTACTCCCGCAAGTCAAATTACTCTTAAATGAAGGGAGAGCTGTGTACTTTTCTCCCGCAAATTCAGAAGGCGAAAAGTTCTTTACTCCCGACAAATTTAATTTCTTTAAAAATAAGTGGGCGTAAAGTACTTTTATTCCGTAAATTAAAGTTTTCTTAAATTTAGCAAGGAGAAAAAATTTTTTTCTCGTAAATAAGAGGGCGAAAAGTTCTTTATTCCCGCCAAATTTAATTTCTCTAACAATAAAAGGGCGAAAAGTACTTTTCTCCCGCAAATTGAATTTCTCCTAGATTAAGCGAGATGAATGTATTTTTCTCTCGTAAATTCAGAGGGCGAAAAGTTCTTTACTCCCGCCAAATTTAATTTCTCTAAAAATAAGTGGGCGAAAAGTACTTTACTCCCGCAAGTCAAATTACTCTTAAATAAAGGGGAAGCTGTGTACTTTTCTCCCGCAAATTCAGAGGGCGAAAAGTTCTTTATTCCCGCCAAATCTAATTTCTCTAAAAATAAGAGGGCGAAAAGTACTTTACTCCCGCAAGTCAAATTACTCTAGAATGAAGGGGGAGCTGTGTACTTTTCACCCGCAAATTCAGAGGGCAAAAAGTTCTTTACTCCCGCTACATTTAATTTTTTAAAAATAAGCGGGCAAAAAGTACGTTACTCCCGCAAGTCAAATTACTCTGAAATGAAGGGGGAGCTGTGTACTTTTCATTTTTTGAATTTCATTTCTCTAAAAATAAGCGGGCGTAAAGTAATTACTCCCGCAAGTCAAATTAGTCTTAAATAAAGGGGGAGCTGTGTACTTTTCTGCGTGTCGCAAATTCAGAGGGCGAAAAGTTCTTTACTCCCGCCAAATTTAATTTCTTCGAAAATAAGCGGGCGAAAAGTACTTTTATTACGTAAATTAAATTTTTCTTGAATTGAGCAGGAAAAAAAAATTTTTTTTTCGTAAATAAGAGGGCGAAAAGTTCTTTATTCCCGCCAAATTTAATTTCTCTAACAATAAGAGGGCGAAAAGTACTTTTCCCCCGCAAATTGAATTTCTCCTAGATTAAGCGGGAGGAAAGTATTTTTCTTTCGTAAATTCAGAGAGCGAAAAATTCTTTACTCCCGCCAAATTTCTTTAAAAATAAGCGGGCGTAAAGTACTTTTATTCCGTGAATTAAATTTTTCTTAAATTTAGCAAAAAGAAAAAATTTTTTTCTCGTAAAGAAGAGGGCGAAAAGTTCTTTATTCCCGCCAAATTTGGTTTCTCTAAAAATAAGAGGGCGAAAAGTACTTTACTCCCGCAAGTCAAATTACTCTGGAATGAAGGCGGAGCTGTGTACTTTTCTCCTGCAAATTCAGAGGGCAAAAAGATCTTTACTCTCGCTACATTTAATTTTTTAAAAATAAGCGGGCAAAAAGTACGTTACTCCCGCAAGTCAAATTACTCTGAAATGAAGGAAGAGCTGTGTACTTTTCTCCCGCAAATTTAGTGGGCGAAAAGTTCTTTACTCCCGCCAAATTTAATTTCTCTAAAAATAAGAGGGCGAAAAGTACTTTACACCCTCAAGTCAAATTACTCTGAAATGAAGAGGGAGCTGTGTACTTTTCTCCCGCAAATTCAGAGGGCAGAAAGTTCTTTACTCCCGCCACATTTAATTTTTCTAAAAATAAGCGGGCGTAAAGTAATTACTCCCGCAATTCAAATTACTCTGAAATGAAGGGGGAGCTGTGTACTTATCTCCCGCAAATTCAGAGGGCGAAAAGGTCTTTACTCTCGCCAAATTTAATTTTTCTTAAAATTAGCGGGCGAAAAGTACTTTTCTCTTGCAAATTAAATTTCTCTTAAATTGAGCCAGAGCAAAGTATTTTTCTCCTGCAAATTCAGAGGGCGAAAAGTTCTTTACTTTCGCCAATTTTAATTTCTCTAAAATTAAGGGGGCGAAAAGTACTTTACTCCCGCAAGTCCAATTACTCTTAAATGAAGAGGGAGCTGTGTACTTTTCACCCGCAAATTCAGAGGGCGAAAAGTTCTATACTCACGCCAAATTTAATTTCTTTAAAAATAAGCGGGAGAAAAGTACGCCCCTCTTCATTTAAGAAAAATTTGACTTACGGGAGTAACGTACTTTTCGCCCGTTTATTTTTAGAAAAATTAAATGTGGCGGGAGTAAAGAACTTTTTGCCCTCTTATTTACGAGAAAAAATTTTTTTTTTCTCGCTAAATAGAAGAAAAATTTAATTAACGGAATAAAAGTACTTTACGCCCCGCCTATTTTTATGGAAATTGAATTTAACGGGAGTAAAGAACTTTTTGCCCACTGAATTTGCGGGAGAAAAGTACACAGCTCCCTTTTCATTTCAGAGTTATTTGCCTTGCGGGAGTAAAGTACTTTTCGCCCTCTTATTTTTAAAGAAATAAAATTTGGCGGGAATAAAGAACTTCTCGCCCTCTCATTTACGAGATAAAAATTTTTTCTTCTCGCTAAATTTAAGAAAAATTTCATTTGCGGAATAAAAGTACTTTACGCCCGTTTATTTTCAAAGAAATTAAATTTGGCCAGAGTGAAGAACTTTTCGCCCTCTGAATTTGCGGGAAAAAAGTACACAGCTCCCACTTTATTTAAAAGTAATTTGACTTGCGGGAGTAACGTACTTTTCGCCCGCTTATTTTTAGAAAAATTAAATGTGGCGGGAGTAAAGAACTTTTCGCCCTCTGAATTTGCGGAGAAAAAGTACACAGCTCCCCCCCCATTTCAGAGTAATTTGACTTGCAGGAGTAAAGTACTTTTCGCCCTCTTATTTTTAGAAAAATTTAATGACGCGGGAATAAAGAACTTTTCGCCCTCTTATTTACTAGAAAAAAATTTTTTTTTCTCGCTTAATGTAGGAAAAATTTAATTAACGGAATAAAAGTACTTTACGCCCGCTTATTTTTAGAGAAATTAAATTTGACGGGAGTAAAGAATTTTTTGCCCTCTGAATTTGCGGGAGAAAAGTCGACAGCTCACCCTCCATTTCAGAGTAATTTGACTTGCAGGAGTAAAGTACTTTTTGCCCTCTTATTTTTAGAAAAATTAAATGACGCGGGAATAAAGAACTTTTCGCCCTTTTATTTACGAGAAGAAAATTTTTTTTTCTCGCTAAATTTAAGAAAAATTTAATTTACGGAATAAAAGTACTTTACGCCCGTTTATTTTTAAAGAAATTACATTTGGCGGGAGTAAATAACTTTTTGCCCTCTGAATTTGCGGGAGAAAAGTACACAGCACCCCCTTCATTTCAGAGTGATTCGACTTGCGGGAGTAAAGTACTTTACGCCCGCTTATTTTTAAAGGAATTAAATTTGGCGGGAATAAAGAACTTTTCGCCCTCTGAATTTGCGGGAGAAAAGTACACAGCTCCCCCTTCATTTAAGAGTAATTTGACTTGCGGGAGTAACGTACTTTTCGCCCGCTTATTTCTAGAAAAATTAAATGTGGCGGGAGTAAAGAACTTTTTGTTCTCTGAATTTGCTGGAGAAAAGTACACAGCTCCCCCTTCATTTCAGAGTAATTTAACTTGCGGGAGTAATGTACTTTTCGCCTTCTTATTTTTAAAGAAATAAAATTTGGCGGGAATAAAGAACTTTTTGCCCTCTTGTTTACGAGAAGAAAATTTTTTTTTCTCGCTAAATTTAAGAAAAATTTAATTTACGGAATAAAAGTACTTTACGCCCGTTTATTTTTAAAGAAATAAAATTTGGCGGGAGTAAAGAACTTTTCGCCCTCTGAATTTGCGGGAAGAAAGTACACAGCTCCCCTTCATTTAAAAGTAATTTGACTTGCGGGAGTAACGTACTTTTCGCCCGTTTATTTCTAGAAAAATTAAATGTGGCGGGAGTAAAGAACGTTTTGCCCTCTGAATTTGCGGGAGAAAAGTACACAGCACCCCCTCCATTTCAGAGTAATTTGACTTGCAGGAGTAAAGTACTTTTCGCCCTCTTATTTTTAGAAAAATTAAATGACGCGGGAATAAAGAACTTTTCGCCCTCTTATTTACGAGAAGAAAATTTTTTTTTCTCGCTAAATTTAAGAAAAATTTAATTTACGGAATAAAAGTACTTTACGCCCGTTTATTTTTAAAGAAATTAAATTTGGCGGGAATGAAGAACTTTTCGCTCTCTGAATTTGCGGGAGAAAAGTACACAGCTCCCCCTTCATTTAAGAGAAATTTGACTCTTGGGAGTAAAGTACTTTTCGCCCCCTTAATTTTAGAGAAATTAAATTTGGCGAAAGTAAAGAACTTTTCGCCCTCTGAATTTGCGAGGCAAAAGTAATTTTTCATAAATGACCACATGGACATGATGACCACATGGTTAAACCATATGGTTTTTTTCAACAGGGTAAAGCTGTAATACGTTTCATCACATAAAATAAAAAAAAATTGTTGTGATATAAAATAATATTATATTTTTTAAACCTTCGTTGTTTTAAAAAATACTTTTTAACAAATAATTCGGTATTTATTAAAAAATATGGATGAATTCATTCGTATCATAGTTATCAATGCGAAAACATTTTATTCAGAAAGAGCTTTTGGACAAAAATTAAAAAACACGTTTAGTTGTAAAATAACAGAAAGCGGAAAAAATATTAAAAGTATTTTATTCCAAGTTCATTTTACTTTTCGAAACGGGTGTGGAAGGTAAAAATCACGTTACACACCAGTTTCAAATAATACTTTATACCACGAGAGCCGAATAATCATATTGAAGTTCTGATTTTGAGGTTAGAGTGGTATAAAAAAGAAGTTTTGTAATCTGTGAATTTAATAAGCTATAACTTTGATTATTGTTGCGAATATATATAAATATTTTTCACTAAATTTTCGTGAATTTTTTGTTGCTAATTTGAACGAAATTTCTGTACTTAACTTTTACTACTCACTTCTGATGAGAATTTTATGTTTTTATATTTACCTTAACTCAACTCAAAACTGAATATTGAGAATTTTTTTCAAATTAAAAACTAAATTTTGGTACAAATCAGACTTTATAATGACCTTTTTTTAGAAAGCTAACTGAGGCGATGTATTGTTTTTAAAAATTAAAAACAATACTCATATTTTGCATTGTAATTAATATTTTGGTAAGTTTGGCTTATATTTTTTATTAAAATTTGTCTTGACTCTAATCAGGACTGCGCGAGCTTTTATAATATTTTATTAGGAGATTTTTTGACGCTACTAATAAGGAGAGCATTGGGAAATAGATTTGGCTAAAACTGCAGGATATGATTCTTTGATAACAAAAATGAGCCCGTGTTTTTTCTTTTTATGCTAATAGGTCCTAGAGACAAAGATATAAACAGTTTTTAAAAAAAAGCGGTTATAAAAATCAATGATTAAGCAACTATAAAACCCTTACCGAATAATTTTATATGGCTTACATTAAAGTATTTAATCAGTACTTTCTTTTATATTTTAGGCATTTTTCTGTAAAAGTTTTAGATTAGCTATTTAAGTTCTTACAAATGCTTCTTTTTATTATATTTTTTAAAAAGTAGGGTACCCCTCCTAGTATGTGTGATTATTTAGTTTTCAAAAATTAAAAATTATTTATGTTTTACATATTTATCATTATTTTGGTAGCAATATGAAAAGCAATAAGAGTTTGCGATTTTAGGCTAGTAAGTTTCTCTGTGAAAACTGAAAGTATATGGATATTCTAAGTTTAATGGACAGATGAAAAATTCATTTTTGAAATAATTGAACTTGACAAATGTATTGAATACTTTATGAATGTAAATCTAGACCTTGAAGCTATCAATCCCGCGAAACGTAACTCAACAAATTTTTAAGTTTATTGATTAATTTAAATTAAAAACCTCGAAAAATCAAGTCCAAAAAAGCCAACCAATAACCAAATTTATCGATTTTATTAATAAATAAAAGATGAAGTCCCATAGCAATTTGCCCCACAAAACGCAGTAAGTCAAAGATAAGTAACTAGATCTTATAAATAAAAAAATCAAAAATCAAAAAATTTATCTTACTATCTAACATAATTTTACTTTGTTTCAGTTTTCAAAATTATATAATTGATAAGAAATTTTCAAATTACAAATATAGTATTTATTATACAGGTGGTATTATATGAAATTGAATATGAAAACTAGTATTATTTTCATTTTGAAAGATGTTTTGTTTGCTATATACCTGTTATCGACGAAAAGATATAGTTTTTATTATTTTGATCGTAAGTATTATTCAATAAGTTAATGAATTTATCTAGTAACTTAAATATTTTATATAGAAAAAATAGAGTATCATTAAATAGTATATTATTCACTTAGGGAGTAAAAACGAAAAATGACTTAAACCGTATGTTAAATGTCACCCGAGCCGAAGGCGAGGGTGACAAACATACGATTTAAGGGATTTTTCATTTACTCCCGTGGAGAATATACGATTTTTTTACACAGGCAGCGTACAGTGGGTACCTTACTTTTCGCTGAGAGGGAGTAAAGTACCTACTGTACGCGCCCTGTGTAAAAAATACAATTTTTCATGCTAACGAATTACGAAGATTTCAACGTAATCTACATTGGCTGTAACTCATGGTCGCATTTTCAAAGCAAATGAGGTATGTCTTCAGATATTTATGATACTATTTCACTATGTATATTGTAAACAATTCTTCGTCATTTTAACACATCAGAGTGTTTCAGCTGAAACAAGAGTTTTTTGAGTTACAATTTACACATAATATTTGTGTAATATAAAAATAGTTTCATAATATAAAGCGTTCGTCATAGATTTAGCCACTATAGTGATTTTCCTGGGTTAAACGAACCCACAACCTCTAAGCAATTCATAAACTCAAATTGATTTTATGGAGATCAAATTTTTCAAATAACTCTTGTTAATTTATTTATACAATATAAACATATAAGAATGCTTAATTAGATTATATGAGAGTCTTGTTAAAAATGTGGTTTTTGAAATTTATTAATATTAATTAAAATTTTATGGAATTGAATATCACTCAAATACGCTTTGTGTAAGCCTATTTCCTTGTTAGATAAAAAAGTTGGCAACTGCTTTGGCATTATGCTTTTCCGTAGAGCTCATTGAGTTAAAAAAAATTTAATATGTTAAAAATTTTATTTTATTTCTAATATGATACAAAGTAATTGTGAATTAAAAAAATTCATGAATACAGTTGAATTTTGTACTGATTTCTTCAAATATCTGGTAAAATCATAAAAATTAAAAATAACATTATATATTCTTAATTAATGTAACGCAAATTTTATGCAAATGTTCATAAAATCCATTCTGCTCTAAATTAGTTAATAACCTCATGCAAGCAAAAAATTACATTTATTCCTGCCTCATCAATAATGGTCATTTTATTAACTTTAAAAGCGGTCCAAAAGAAAGATATATCTGACTTCTAAAATTTGGCGGGAGGAACGTACTTTTCTCCTGCTAAATTAGAAACTTATAAATGATTAATATTTTATTAATAAATTATTGATTTTTATTATGATTAAAGTATTCATTAAATAAACTAATAAAAATAATTTGAAAAATATCAAATTTCAATACAAATCGATTTATTATAAAATTGTAAACATTTTAATACTAAATTTTTAATTTCAATTATTTTAGATTGTACCCTCTTTTTCAAGTTAGTAAAATAGCCACTGTTTATGTAAGAATATAGTACATTATGCAACTTGAAAGTAAAATCGCATATTTCTTCCAAGGAGAAAAATATACTTTATTCTCGTGTTGCATATTTTACTTTATTCCTACCCATGGCCACTTTATTAACTGCAAAAAAGCGGGTTCAATTGAGGTAGATTTATTTTTATAGATGAAATCTTTAAAACATAAAGTTAAAAGTAACTGTGATTAATTTAAATTTGTATTTTTAAAGTTTCGTATATTTTATTATGTATTTTAATCAATATTGTCAATAATTGAATAAACAAATATTAGTAATTGTTAAATCAAAATGTCAAATAAATACATACATACATTCATATATACACACTTTCCGCAAACCAATTTTTTAGACTCTCTGAGTTTATGCACAAATTAATCAAAATATACAAAAAATTTTTTTGATAAATACAATGCTTTTTCTATGAGAAAGCAAAATTACAATATATTGAATATTTAATTATATTAAACTACATTGAATTGATACATGATTTAATTAAGTAAATAGGCTTCAATGATTATTTATATCATCAAAATCTATGATTTCTATTGTTTTTTATAATTAATTCGTAATAAATAAAAATAAATAATAAGAAATGACATTAAAAAGCACGACAGTTAGAGATTCAATATATTTTAATTCTTTCTAATAAGGTTAGGCTTACAGAATGCGTTTTTAAAATTAATTTAATTTCATGAATTTTTAAATAAATTTTAATTTATTTCAAATAGTTAATTATGATACAAGAGTCATATGAGGCATTTTAAAGCATAGCCAGTTCAGCGCTTGAGCAAAGGTGCTAACGTTGTGCTGTAAAATGACTCATATGATTCGCGTATCATATACTTATTTATAACATGTGTGTCTTATTCGCTCAAACTATCTGTACTCTTAAAAATCAATTAAAAACAAATACTAGGCGTCCCACGAATGATAATTTCGAAAAAGAGAAGCAAATTTTATAGATTAACAATCGGTATTACGTTTACATACAATGACATTCTCTGTCACGACATAGGTTGATGAAGTATAGACGTATAAATATATATTGCGCAAGATTATCGATACACACTATTCGTAAAAAATTGTTAACTTTATAATTAAAGTATAGTTGTTCTTTAAGCTTTAATAAATAGCAATCATAATAATTTGAAAGATATTTTCAATAGGATCCAATAAAGATTCAATTTTAAATGTACAGCATTTATGACTTGAAAAAGAAATAAAACTCAAAGTCAAAACTGAAAGTATTATGTTCTTGTCTTAATATGCACCTTAAGGTGGCTCAAGCGATTTTTTCTAAAATTGTGAAACCATCCAAAATTTGTATTAAAATATTCTTTATATCGTAATATTTCGATATTTATTTTGAAAAATAGAGGTTGACGAACTATTCTTAAAGAAAAAGATGTTTTAATAATTGTAATTAATACATGTGCTTTTATGGGACTGAATCATAAATCAAGGAGCGCGGGAGCGCTCCGGAGACAAGTATGAGTTTGAATGTATAAAAGCCTGACAAGCGACCGCGTTCCATTATACATTGATATGAGTATTCGAAATATTAGATTTGTTCTTATAAGAAATGTATATCCTTCATACAGGACTTTTAAGCAAAATTCCAAAGTATTTTTTAATTAGTATATAATTTTAAAAGTTTCGTTTTAAAAGATTATTTCATTTTGAAGATATTGAATAATATAAATATTTTGGATAATTTTTTGATTTTTTTTTTGTCTTCAGATCTCACTTCCGGTTTCCACAATTTCGATATCTCGACTCGATCGCTTCGATTATATATATGTGATGATGACATATATTTTTGGTTATATTATTTTTTATTTATTTTTGTTGGTTATATATTTTATTTTATTGGTTAGTTTAAATAATGTAAAGGAAGCATCAGATTTTATTTATGCACTTCTTGATGAACTTGTACGCAGTGTTTTACTAGCAGGCATGGATCAGATATTAAAACGAAGGGATTTTAAATTTAAGAAAGGGCGTTTTACAACATCTGATTATTCATTGGTTACAGAGTAAGTATAGATATACTTAATAAAACTTTATAACGTTAACTTTGTTACATCAATTTTGTAATTGAATTCTTGCAACCAGAAGTCATTGTTATGGGTTTTCACCCTTACACAATTAATTAATAAATAAATAAAAATAAAATATTTAATTTATAGACTATGGATGGAAAGGAATGTATAGGTGCTATAGTCTGCAAATTTGATATTCACAGAAAAGTGACAAAGCGCGGTTATATAACAATGCTTGCCGTCGACGTGAAATACAGAAAGCGCAAAATTGGCTCGAATCTTGTGAGACGTCGATTCAGGCAATGATTGAAGATGATGCCGATGAAGTTGTACTTGAGACTGAGATCACTAGTCATCCAGCTCTTCGATTATACGAGAATCATGATTTTGTACGCGATAAGAGATTATTTCGTTACTACCTAAACGGAGTTGATGCTTTAAGACTCAAGCTCTGGCTCAGATGAAATTCGTCCATACGCTCGTGCCAGTAGGGACTTAAAGACAATTGTGTTGATATTAAAAAGAAAAACCGTATGGGATCTTACATCTTTGTTAAACATTAATCGACTGCGATATTTTTTATTCTTTTCTTATGAAAGTTATCTCTACGGTTGCGATATAACTACGTAGACGAGAAAGTATCCTTTCGTCTTTGTTTTATTATTAATTTTCTTTTTGTTCTGTACAATATATTGAAATCGTATTATTGACAGTTCAAATTCTGCCATGATCTCCGATATTGATAACCACTTTTAATCAAACTTCTATTAAAATGAAATGAATTTACTTATATAAAGTTTAATACACGATAATCACTTATTTTTTTTTTGTAATTTTTTATTAACAATCTATAAATTAATTGAATTTAAATCGCTAGACGATAAAACATCTTTTCTTTCTAATAACGTGAAAATGTTCAATTTGATATTGAAAATCAAGACTGACCTCGATATGGCAGTCGCGCTCTAGTGCAGTGTTTTAATGTGATGAAATTTAGAAAAAAAATACTGTGAGATACTAAAAATGAAGCAGCTTATAAGATGATGAAACGATCGTTAAATTATTATGCAAACTTCAAATAAACATGTAAAGTGATAAAAAATTGTCTAATATTTATATATTATATTTAAAAGTGTCATGGAAAAAAGGAAAGAAATGTAATGATTTATGGAATTTAAAAATTCCTAATTAACTAGCTGCGCAAAGAAAAAATCAAGAATCGAATGCACCTTCACTGTCTATCTGACGTACACTTTGTATGATAAATTATGCAAAACACAGATCATAATGTAATTATTAAAAAAATATGTAAGAAATGTTAATACATTAAAAAAATTAATTACATAAACGTTTAATACTTAATCAATTATTTCAAAGTAATAATTTTTATAATTATTGAAAAATATAATTTTTTAAAATAAAGAATAATTTACAATATTATAACCAATATTAGGAAGATGATAGCTTTTTAATTGTTAAAATCAATTATTGTATATTTATTATTATTAAATATTTTCACTAGTTTTAAAAATATGTGCATAACTGCAGTGCTATTGCGAAGTTGTTGAAAAATAAAATTCGAACGGAATATTTTAAAATGATAATTAATTTTTGATATTTTTTTAGAAACAAAATGAAGATTCAGATGTAGCCAAAGTATTATTACACATTGAAGGGAAAAACAATGTTTATTTATAAATTTTTAAAATGATTTCCTTAGTTAAAAGTTTCAAAGATTTACTCACTTATTAAAATTTAAAAATATCTATTAAAATCGAAATTAAAGCCGGTGAGTGGCTCAGTCGGTAGAGCGTTGGATTTTGTAGTCTCGGGGTTCTGAGTTCAAAATCCGCTCTCGGCAGCCGATTGATAGAAGCACCACTGTACGTTACATGTGCTTTGTTTACAAACACACTTACACACTCTGTCACTGATTAGCATTACAAATAATATAAATATAGCGACGTTAATGAAGGAAAAAAAATTGAAATCCATAAAAATTGTTTTCTTTTTAACCACTATAAGAATCAAGTTGAATCACTTCAATATTTATTTGATATTACTTTTCCATGATCTTCAAAATTAACTTAAAAAATAAATATTAATTTAATGTATAATAAAAAAAAATAAATTGAATCAATTAAACAAGACAAAGTTCTGAAATCATTCAGAAGATAGACAAGTATATATTAATTTGTGGATCGATAAGTACATTTCATTTCAAAACTTACTTTCTGCAAAAGTATAAAATAAGACAAGTATGAGTTTGTTTTCCATCTCCTAAAAATGAATTTAAACTTTCATCAAGGGAATGATAATCAAAGAATCAAACAAGAGAAAGTTATGAAATCACTCAGAACATAGACAAGTATATAAAAGCAAAACTGAAATATGTTTTGATAAATTATCAATCTCTTATTTGATAAATAAAATATTTAATTCAAATAAAGCCAGCTTTATTTGTAAAAAAATAACCATAAACATACTTGGCAGCCCCTCTTCTTTATGGTTTAAAATGCTGCCATCGCATAATTATTTCCAATAATTATGCAATGATCCAATAGATTGATAATTTATTTTTATAATTTATTAATTTTAATTATATAATTTAATTAAATAATAATAATAATTTTTGTTTTACGCTGTTCTATATGCATCAATATCCTTTGACTGTAAATAATGTAGTTATTCATTTAATTAATTACAAACATATATTTATAGTAAATCATATTAGCCATTACATTAAAAATGATAAAAAGATAATATAATGACATATAGAAGGCATTATTTTATTAAAAGTAATATAAAATTTCACCATACTGTGAAAGATTTATAAAATGAAGGGTTTGTCTATTAATACATGCTAAAAATTTGTTTTGAAATTATATGATATCATAATAATTAAAAGAGTATCAGCAAAAGTACTAATTTTATACTCAATTTTTTTTATGTATTATTTTAACTGATATTAAAAGATTAACTTATCATTGGAAATAATTATGCGATGGCAGCATTTTAAACCATAAAGAAGAGGGGCTGCCAAGTATGTTTATGGTTATTTTTTTACAAATAAAGCTGGCTTTATTTGAATTTAATATTTTATTTATCAAATAAGAGATTGATAATTTATCAAAACATATTTCAGTTTTGCTTTTATATACTTGTCTATGTTCTGAGTGATTTCATAACTTTCTCTTGTTTGATTCTTTGATTATCATTCCCTTGATGAAAGTTTAAATTCATTTTTAGGAGATGGAAAACAAACTCATACTTGTCTTATTTTATACTTTTGCAGAAAGTAAGTTTTGAAATGAAATGTACTTATCGATCCACAAATTAATATATACTTGTCTATCTTCTGAATGATTTCAGAACTTTGTCTTGTTTAATTGATTCAATTTATTTTTTTTTATTATACATTAAATTAATATTTATTTTTAAGTTAATTTTGAAGATCATGGAAAAGTAATATCAAATAAATATTGAAGTGATTCAACTTGATTCTTATAGTGGTTAAAAAGAAAACAATTTTCATGGATTTCAACTTTTTTTCCTTCTTTAACGTCGCTATATTTATATTATTTGTAATGCTAATCAGTGACAGAGTGTGTAAGTGTGTTTGTAAACAAAGCACATGTAACGTACAGTGGTGCTTCTATCAATCGGCTGCCGAGAGCGGATTTTGAACTCAGAACCCCGAGACTACAAAATCCTACGCTCTACCGACTGAGCCACTCACCGGCTTTAATTTCGATTTTAATAGATATTTTTAAATTTTAATAAGTGAGTAAATCTTTGAAACTTTTAACTAAGGAAATCATTTTAAAAATTTATAAATAAACATTGTTTTTCCCTTCAATGTGTAATAATACTTTGGCTACATCTGAATCTTCATTTTGTTTCTAAAAAAATATCAAAAATTAATTATCATTTTAAAATATTCCGTTCGAATTTTATTTTTAGGTTTTACGTTAATATAAAAAAGTACAAGTTAAAATAAAAATTATACACTTATAGTTTGTTTCACAAAGATCATTTTTCAAGAAGAAAAAAAGGACTTGACGAAGAAATACAAGAGAAAATAAATCTAAAAGAATGCCAAGTAGAATTTGCTACACATTATGGCAGCTTCTGCGCATGCGCGTCAGATACAGACGCCATACGTAAAGCTAACGTGCGTTCAGAGTGCTTGTAACCAACAAAACAGCAGGGACGTACCAAAGTAAAACTTGTAATGAGAAACAAAACAAAAAATTTTTTTTTTTTTTCTTTTTTATTACTTTTGATTACTTAAAATTGTTTTCTTATCATAAGAAATAATCAATAATACTATTTAATTAGTTATAATAGCTCTATCAATAAAAACATTTTGATGTCGCAGACAGGGCCCCGCTTGATACGGCACCAAGCGCTTGAGCCACCTTAACTTAATAAAATGATTCTAAACTTAAATCTACGCTAAGAAATCTAAGAAAAAATTTTATGCGAAATTCGCAGCAAATCCATTTAGTAGTTTTTGAGATCTGTTAACTAAATGACTACATTCACACACACGCACGCACGCACGCACGCAAGCACACTAATATACGCACACTCACAAACTTTTTGCAAACCACTTTTATCGACTCTCTGGATCTAAATATACAAATTTATATAAAAATATTAAAAAATCTTTTTTATCATTTCTCTGCTTTTTTATGAGAAAGCAAAAAAAATAAGTAAAAATTTTTATTTAAGTAAGCAACGTCTGCGACATTAACCATTATGCCTTAAAAATTTCTATTGGGTCTACTACAAACAAATTTGAGGAGCGCGGTGGCGTAACGGATAGAGCTCTTGCCTTCAACACGGTGGGCACGGGTTCGAATCCTGGCCAGGCACCTCTGACTTTTTTTCGAAAGAAAATTAGTGTATGTGCTACCCATATCGCGACTCTTACAAAATCCGACCTCATTGAGTATCGGTTGATTGTTGGTCACATGGCTGACCATCCATCGGTAGTCAAAGTTTTCGGTATGGTGGGTCTGACAGTCTAGCCTGATGTAATGTGTTAAACGGGTACCGGGCTGGACTCCCTCGACTTCACCATATAAAAAAGGTTAATCATATAGAGGACAAAATCCTTTATATATTAATCTTTTTTTTTAAAAAAAAAAAAAAAAAAAAAACTACAAACAAATTTGACACATTTTTTAATTAATGATCAAAATAATAAATCGATTTGAATACTTTTTCAAATGAATGAACTTGAAATATGTTTTTCCTTTCTTCCACTTTTTCTAATCTAGCAAATGACTGTATTTAAAAATTTTTTTTTTATGTTTATCTTTTCTTCCGAATCGAACTTATCGAAAAATCTAATAAAATATCATTAATATAAAAACTCACGCAGTCTTGATTTGAGTCAAGACAAATTTTTTATAAAAAATATAAGCCAAACTTGTTTTTTATTTTTAAAAGCAATACATGACCTCAGTTAGGTTTCTAAAAAAAGGTCATTATGAAGTCTGATTAGTACCAAAATTTAGTTTTTAATTTAAAAAAATTCTCAATATTCAGTTTTGAGTTGAGTTGAGGTAAATATAAAAACATAAAATTCTCATCAGAAGTGAGTACTGAGAGAAAAGTACATAAATTTCGTTCAAATTAGCAACAAAAAATTCACGAAAATTCTGTGAAAAATATTAATATGTATTCGATACAATAATCAAAGTTATAGCTCATAAAATTCACAGATTACAAACCTTGCTTTTTAATAAATGAACTTGGAATAAAATACTTTTAATATTTTTTCCGCTTTCTGTTATTTTAAAACTACACGTGTTTCTTAATTTTTGTCCAAAAGCTCTTCCTGAAATAAATGTTTTTGCATTGATAATTATGATACGAATGAATCCATCCATATTTTTTAGTAAATACCAAATTATTTGTTAAAAAGAATTTTTTAAAACAACGAAGGTTTAAAAAATATTATATTATTTAATATATCACAACAATTTTTTTTATTTTATGTGATGAATCGTATTATAGCTTTAAACTTTTAAGGAAATTATTTGTAATTGAATTTTCGGTAAGCAATTGTATTTATATAAAAACAATGAAACAACTGAGTTTCGAAATTGCTGTGCTTTAACATGTGTATAAAATGAATTTTTTGCACTCCGGCCGGAAAGCGGCAACTTTCTAATCAAACGAATCGAAAACCACTGAGCAAATAATTTAATTAAAACATATTGAAAATATTGAAACAATTCATAAGAAAAATAAAAATAAACCCCTTCTCATTATATTTTATTAAGAGGAGGTCACGTATCTCTGTCCTTTTCTAATCAAAGAAATGATTTTTTCAAAAAAACTAATAACTTTATCAAAAAATGAAGAGAAAGCCGCATCTTGTATTAAAAAAAGCAATATTTTCTTTGATGAGAAAAAATTAATTTTATTGCTTCGTTCTTAAGAAAACCTTGAAAAACTTAAATCATAGAGGTTAGGGTGGACAATTTTGTTTTTCAAGGTTTTCTTGAGAACGAAGCAATAAAATTAATTTTTTCTTATTAAAGAAAATATTGCTTTTTTTAATACAAGATGCGGCTTTCTCTTAATTTTTTGCTAAAGTTATTAGTTTCTGTAAAAAACTCAATTCTTTAATTAGAAAAAGACAGAGATACGTGACCTCCTCTTAATTAACTATTTGTTAAGAGTTAAGATAATCAAGTTTTTAATAAGGTACAAATTGTAATATTGCATATCGAGTTGTGCTAGTATTCGTCAGTGTTTCGCGAATCGTGTTACTTTTCGTCCGAGTCTAACGTGTCGTGCTTTTTTTCGTTGGAGCTCCATGAGTCGTGCTACTTTTCGTTGAAACTTAGCGAACCGTGCTTTTTTTCGTCGGAGCTCCATGAACTGTGCTAGTTTTCGTTGAAACTCAGCGAACCGTGCTTTTTTTCGTTAAATTTTCACCATTCGTGCTAATCTTCGTCAAACCCTGTGAACCGTGCTTTTTTTCGTAAGGGAAACACGGACGGTGCTACTTTTCGTTAAAACTCTTTGAACTGTGCTTATTTTCGTAAAAGCCTGAGTCGTGCTTTTTTTCGTACGGGACGTCGATATGATAGTCGTCGGTAAAGATGTCACACTCAATTAAAGTAATAGCTGATACCCCTATTGAAAATAATGACGTCTTTGGACGTGTCTGGATTTGGAACAAAAAAAGACGTCTTTAAAAGACGTCTTTTGAAGACGTCTTTTAAAGACGTCTTTGAAAGACGTCTTTTAATAACGTCATAAGTCACAAGAGAAAATTCAAAAGTAGTTAAACTACAGGATAATAATTATTTTTTTATTTTTCATTAAAACCTACAAAAATACCTCTATTCATTTGTTGAAATAGAGTGTGAGAAAACTATCATTATTTTAGATCAAACGAAACTGTCAGTTTATATGCTCTGAACTGTCTTATTCTTTTCGTGCGCATTTGCTTACCATAAAGAAATCAATCGCTAAAAAACGCGGTAGCCCTCTAACGAGCAATCATTAGTACTATTATATACATTCATATCAATTTGTATAATAGTACTGATGATTGCTCGTTAGAGGGCTACCGCGCTTTTTAGCGATTGATTTCTTTATGGTAAGCGAATGCGCACGAAAAGAATAAGACCGTTCAGAGCATATAAACTGACAGTTTCGTTTGATCTAAAATAATGATAGTTTTCTCACACTCTATTTCAACTAATGAATAGAGGTATTTTTGTAGGTTTTAATGAAAAATAAAAAAATAATTATTATCCTGTAGTTTAACTACTTTTGAATTTTCTCTTGTGACTTATGACGTTATTAAAAGACGTCTTTCAAAGACGTCTTTTAAAGATGTCTTTCAAAGACGTCTTTTAAAGACGTCTTTTTTTGTTACAAATCCAGCACACAAAGACGTCTTCTAAGACGTCTTTAAAAGACGTCATTATTTTCAATAGGGACTTAACGATGTTATAAGAAAAAATAAAGTTGTTTATTTTAGATGTTAGCAGACTTACATTTATACTTCATCAAAGATATTGAAATTACAAGCAATAATTTTTAATTAGAGCTTCAATAAGAGTCCTGAAGTATCATAGAAATTAAGTTATAGGAAATTTAAGACCAATCTAAAAATCGGCTAGAGTAAGCGTTCACGGATTTGATACCTTGAGAAATAAAAAATTCTCAAACTGTTATAACTTTTATTCTAAACGACCTAGAGACCTATACTCAAGCATAAAATCAAGTTTTTTATCGCTCATTTCATAATTTATAGCCTGTTGAATCTTTTAAGGTTTTCGCATTTATGAGTAGAAGACGCAACAGCTGGGTGTATTGATTTACTTGTGAAGCAAAATACTGAATTATGAGAGGTTCAAATAATAGTAAAATCGTAGGATACCATTGACCAGGCCTATTTGGCCTCATTTTACGTGACTTATAGAAAGTTTTCTTGTAAGATTTAGTGAATTTGAAGTTGTTCGGCCAGAGTTACAATGATCTAAATTTTGTAAAAACGTATATTTTAGAAATTTTGCAAACTTTAAACCTTTGTATCTCCGTCAATTTTAAACCTTTTTGAAAATTTAAAAATGCAAATTAAAGCTTTCTTTTTGACCAATAAAACAAAATTTTGATAATTTAAAAATATCAAAATTCAAATGAGTTACAGCTGTTTAAAAATTGTCAAAAATGTCAAAAATCAGTATTTTATTCTAAGAGTTTTCAGAAGCCTGATTAGAATTTTTTAAAAATATAATTACGAAAATTTAAAATTAACATAAAAACGAAGAAATTGCCGCCTGCCGAATTAAAATATGTTAAAAACTCGAGTCTTGGCAGAATTTTGAAAAAGAGTGAAAAACAGCCGAAAAAAGCGGAGTTTTTGACCTTTGAAAGGCCATATTTCGGCGAGTTTTGCACTTAGAGAGCTGAAATTTTGCACAGATTCCTAACTTTAATAATACTAAAACATATCTCAAAATCAGCAAAATCGGTGATCCACATGCGCACACTTTTATAAAAAGATGTTATTTTGACCCATATATATATATATATATATATATATATATATATATATATATATATATATATATATACATCCCCCATTCTCTGTCAAATCAAAGGACAAAAAATTTTTTTGATAAAAATTGGTAAAATGGTTCTTTTTCATATTATGAACCACTCAATATTTTTTTAGATTCCTTTAGTACATATTTTTAGAGCTACAAAGCTTCAAAGTCGGGCAAAAACCATATTTTTAACATTTTTGACTAATTTGGAGCTTAAATTACTCAGTTGGGTTCCGTTATAGGAATTTATTACTGAGAAATTTTTTTCTTTAAAATATTCTAAATTTTGAGGAAAAATTAATTTAAAAATGCTAATGTATTATTAAACAACATTTAAAGCATTGATATACCACTTTTTAAGATTTTGAACCATGATTCCATGTCCGAGAAAATCATTAAAGTGAGTGATATATGTATAAATATAGGCTATAAATTTCAGAGTAGTGCAAAACGGCGATCACTTTTAAAAAATTTTAATGTAATTAAAAATAATAAACAATGTGATTTTCAGCTACATTTACTCATTTTAATGTTAACTTGTATTGATCGGTTGCAGATGTCCTTTCGCAAGCATTCATAGAAATAGTTGTATACTTCACAAATATTAAAATATATTAAAAAATATTTTCTGAAAGATTTAGAGTGAACCAAACCTTGAGATTTTTTTAACAAATCATGTGCCACCGTAGCACATGAAAAATATACTTAAATACTGAATAAAAAAAAATTCTTGTTTATTTCATGGTTCAAAGTTATATAATACTGCTAATATTTTCAATAACACATGGTGACAGGTAATTATATGTAAAATTCTTTTCTTATAATATTCAGAATAAATTTTTTTATTAGAAAAAAATCTAATGTCATTGAATTTCTTGAAAATTATGATTAGAAACTGAAATATCCTTTGTTTATTCGACTGAGAAGATTTGGAAAATTATTTTTGCTTTATTTCTTTCATAATTTAAACATAATCTATACCAAATTACAATAACACTCTAAAGAATAATTAGTTAAATTTTTAGTCAAGAAATAATTTTACATATTGAATAATGTTAACAGTCCATGAGATAATAAGTAACGATCCATTTCGTACTGATAATTCATCACATTTGTTATTTCATTTTTACAGTAAAAGTAACTCAAATTTATAATTAACCAATATTTAAATTCAATTTCTTATACACTGAATACAAAATTTATATGCCTATACCTTTTTCTTAGATGTATCAGTTACAAAAAGCAAAACTGTGTGAATTCATGAGAATATTGCTAATTATTATTCAATTTAAGTCTAACTGATTTCATCCACTAGGATATTGATTCACAAATTGCCTTATACTGATCTTCGACGTACTGAGATACAAAGAGACATGAGTTCAGTTATATCCCTGCTGAAAAAATCCACTTGGATTTCCACGTGGATTATCTATGTGGAAATCCACGAGGGTCTTACATGAATTCCATGTGGATTTGCATAGGAATCCACGCGGATTACCCACGTGGATTTCCACATAAAAAATCTATGTGGATTTTATGAAAGCCATATTGATTTTATAAAGCCCTCGTGGACTGTTAAAGAATTCATATGGACTATATGAAATCTATGTGGACTTTCAAGGAGCCCGGATAGATTTTATAAAATATGTGTTAATTCTATGTACTTCTCGTGGATTTAAAAAAAATCCATATGGGTTTTGTGAAATCCATGTGGATATTATTAAATCCATGTGGATTTTTAGGTAATCTACGTAGATCTCTTTACTTGGATATCCACGTGGATTTAAATAAAAATTTGTGTTAATTTAATGTACTCCTCGTAGATTTTTAAGAAATCCATGTGGATATTTAGAAATCCATGTGGATATTTAGAAATCCATGTGGATATTTAGAAATCCATGTGGATATTTAGAAATCCATGTGGATATTTAGAAATCCATGTAGATCTTTGGAAATCCATGTGGATATTTAGAAATCTATGTGGATTTTTAGATAATCTACGTAGATTTTTTACTTGGATATCCATGTGGATTTAAATAAAAATTTACGTGGAAATCCTCATGGATATTTTGAATAGAAAATAACTCAATATTTATTTCGCATTCAAAGTAAAAACCAAAAACGAGGTAAACCTCGTAGTTTCAGCTCTTTGAAGATCAAAGAGCTTCTACGAACTTACTAAGAGTATTCTGGCCTTATATATCTGCGTATTTGAAGTTTGTATCAGGGATCACAAAACTTAGAAAAACGCCACCTATAGATTCAAAATAGAATCGACGTAATCAATCATCAATTCGACAGTAAGTCACAAGGTGGCGTTTCTCTAAGTTTTGTGATCCATCATATGAATTTTGAAGTCGCAGATATATAAGACCAGAATACTCTCAGTTGAATCATAGAAGCTCTCTGATCTTCAAAGAGCTGAAATTACGAGGTTTACGTCGTTTTTGGTTTTTACTTTGAATGCGAAATAAATATCGAGTTATTTCCTATATCAAACGTCTATGCGGATTTCCACGTAGATTTTCATTTAAATCCACGTGGATATCCAAGTAAAAAATTCTACTTATATTACCTAAAAATCCACATGGATTTCACAAAATTCATATGGATTTTTTAAAAATCCACGAGGAATACATAAAATCATCACAGATTTTATAAAATCCATGCGGGTTTCTAAAAAATCCACATAGATTTCATAAAATCCATATGGATTCTTCAACAGTCCACAAGGGTTTTATAAAATCAACATAGCTTTCATAAAATACACATGGATTTTTTTACGTGGAAATCCACGTGGGTAATCCGAGTGGATTCCTATGCGAATCCACATGGAATCCATGTGAAATCTACGTGGATTTCCACATGGGCAATCCACGTTGAGATCCAGGTGGATTTTTTCAACAGGGATATCACTGCCCTGTTAAAAATAATCAGATGATAAATCATCTGTTTTTTTTCACCAGGGTGACTATAAGAGGAAGCAAATTGAATATTGATATATATCAATCTTCATTATATGTTGATTGTAATTGTTTGTTTAAATTAATTTCAAATTTTTATACAGTACCGGGCAATAATTCTGAACAGGTTATCAAATTTTTGCTCCGACTTTGAAAAAGCGTATCTTCTTCAATTTTCATCCTAGAAAAAATTAAAAAAAAACATTTTAAAATATTCTTTAAATGCTTTCTTTTTAGCTTAGTTACATTTTTTTAACGATATTTAAAAAAAAATAATCGGTTTGGCAATTTTGAAATTTTTTTCATTTTTGCATTTTTCTTCAATCAGTTGTAGTTTTTTAAATAATTGAGCTAGAAAAAATTTGAAAAAAGATTTGGAAAGGGCTTAGAAAATGCTATTTGCAGCTATTTTTACAAAAATTTTTAATTATTTTTTGTCAAGTTTTAAGCATATAAAGTTATCGATCTAATACTTTCGCAGTTGTAAAAAACGCTTCAATAGCAAGTAGAAAATAATCGCTGTATTACATGGTAATTGAAATGACTCATTGTTCACCACTTCCAAAATTGCTTTTCGTGGGCTAATTTTGACTATTTCACATTAACATTAAAATAAATTTTTGATCATGTAAGTCAGAGCCATCAATCACGAGTTATGACAGTTTAAAATATATATTTTAAACTGTCATAACTCCTTATTCATGGCTCTCACTAAAATGATCAAAAATTTATTTTAAAGTTCACGTAAAATAGAAAAAAATAAGCCCGCGAAAAGCAATTTCTGAAGTGGCGAACAATGAGTAATTTCAATTAGCATGTAATATATATAAGAACCAATAGAAAACTTCAGTGTTTATTAATTAATTTAACAATACTCCACATAGCACGAAAGCTTCCAAGGGAGCTACCCATGAAACTTTCACGAAATATTCCAGCGGAAGCTTCCATTAGCCCTTCTGTAAGCTTACTGAATTTTTCATTAATATTACATTGTAATATTTCATGTCATCTAAAAGTAAGCTGAACGTAAGCATGAATAAATGGATAATGAAAGCTTACGTGAAATATTCCACAAAATCTTTTTAAAATCTTACAGTAACCTTTTAGCCAAGCTTCCATGAATGGATCCAGAAAAGTTACATGTAAGATAGTGAAAAAGATTACTGTAAGCTTCCCGAAAGATTCATCGCTTAGGTAATCGTGAAGGCTTACAGGAAGCTTACTGAAAAGATTCGTGTGATCTTTCATAAAATATTTCGCTAACGTTTAATACAATCTTTCATGAAAAATAACTGCAAGCTTCCCGAAAGTTTCATCTGTTAGCTTTCACCGGAAGCTTTTCTAAATCTTTCAAAAAAGGTTAATAAAAGCTTTCACGTAATCTTTTACGAAACATAAATGGAGGATTTAATGAAAGATTAATGTAAATAAAGATGGAAGATTACAGAAAGAATTTTCACCACCGTAAATGTAAGCTTTCTAGAAAGCCTTACAGAAAGATTCCACTGGAAGATTTCATGAAAGTTTACAGATTCGTGTGATCTTTAATAAAATATTCCACTAACGTATAATACAATCTTTCATGAAAGATAACTGTAAGCTTAGATGATAGAATTGTAGAGAGTTGTATACTGTGACCTCATTTAAATAAGATATGAAAAATTAAATATAATTAAAAGAAAAGTAAGAGAATTGAGAGAGAATAAGCAAGAAAAAAAGAATAAAATAAAAGATAATTAGCAATAAACTTATTCTTTCTCGAATTCAAATTATTGCGTTAAACAGCAACGATACTCAGCACAGATGTAGTAACAAAGACGACTCTCAGCAAAATAAAATCAAAATTCCAACACGAAAATTCAAAGGCACTGAAGGGGAAAGACCCCTAAAATTCTCAAACGAATTAGATAAATATATCGCACTCAAAAAATTAAATAAAGAACAGAAACTTCAAATATTGCAAACACCCATACAGCATGAAAGGACTTTGAAAGGATTCTGAAAGGATTCATGAAAGGACTACAATCTTTCAGAAATATATCACTGAAAGGATTCTGAAATAATTCTATGTCCGAGGTATTATTCTTTTAAAAATAATACACAAAAATATTTCATAAAGAATTCACAAAACATTTCAAAATCCTTTCAATGAAAGAATTCTGTAAGGATCCATAAATTCTTTTAGTAATAATTCGTAAATCTTTTCATACATCTTCCATTGAAAGGATTCTGTAAGAATGATAAGAAATATTTTTAAAATATTTCATTGTATTATTTCTAAAAGGAATATACCCCGGACATAGAATTATTACAGAATCCTTTCAATAAAAGAATTCTGTAAAGATCCATGAATTCTTTTGGTAATAATTCGTGAATCTTTTCGTACATCTTCCATTAAAAGGATTCTGTAAGAATGATAAGAAATATTTTAAAAATATTTCATTGTATTAATTCTAAAAGGAATATACCCCGGACATAGGATTATTACAGAATCCTTTCAATGAAAGAATTCTGTAAGGATTCATGAATTCTTTTGGTAATAATTCGTAAATCTTTTCGTACATCTTCCATTGAAAGGATTCTGTAAGAATGATAAGAAATATTTTTAAAATATTTCATTGTATTATTTCTAAAAGGAATATACCCCGGACATAGAATCATTACAGAATCCTTTCAATGAAAGAATTCTGTAAGGATCCATGAATTCTTTTAGTAGTAAGGCATTCCCACACAGCATGAAAGAATTTTGAAATAATTTCATGAAATATTACAAGTAATAATACTTTGAAAGCATTTAAAAAGAACTTAAAAAGATGACTATATTCTTTTGAAAAGAATTTATGAAATAATACACAGGAAGATTACAAAGTCTTTACAAAAATATTACCAAAAAGGAAACGAAAGTTAAGACATGAAATATTTCACGATTCCTTACTGAAAGGACTTTGAAAAGACTTTTTGAAAGGAAACAAGAAAAAACTCAGAAATCTTCCATCGATTAAAATCAGAAAATAATTTAGAAAGATTTTCGGAATGATCTAAGGTATTCTTTCACCGAATCATTTTAAGATTCATTCAAAAAGCTTTTATGAAATAATTCATGCAATATTTTGGTAAAGTCTCAAGAAATCATACATGAAATAATTTTTAAATTTTTCTTAATTAATTCATGAAATAACTTATGATAAGAATAAAAGTTATTACATGAATCCTTACTGAAAGGACTTTGAAAGGACTTTATGAAAGAAAACGTGAAAGATAACAGAATCATTTAGAAACATTTTCGGGATTAGTTTATAATTTATCCGCTTGATGGCGGTATCTCTTACTCTCGCAAGCGGTAAGAGTGCTTCCCGTTTCATATATAAGGAAAATAAGAATCTTAAATGGAAACCATAAATTGTTATGCGTGCGATGTCTGTGTTATGATAACTTCGATTTTAACCGCTGTAAAACTATTCGTAATCCTATGAATAATTATATCATCATATATCCGTTATATATATATATATATATATATATGTGTGTGTGTGTGTGTGTGTGTGTGTGTGTGTGTGTGTGTGTATTGATTCTAAATTGATTCTTAAATAATACAGGAAAGAATAAAATTTCTAGAACTTTACACGTCTCTCAACTAAAGATAGATGAAAAGATTAATGCATTATTACTAAAAGAATTCATGGATCCTTACAGAATTCTTTCATTGAAAGGATTCTGTAATAATTCTATGTCAGAGGTATATTTCTTTCAGAAATAATACAATGAAATATTTTAAAAATATTTTATATCATTCTTACAGAATACTTTCAATGAAAGATGTATCAAAAGATTTAAGAATTATTACCAAAAGAATTCATGGATCCTTACAGAATTCTTTTATTGAAAGGATTCTGTAATAATTCTATGTCCGAGGTATATTTCTTTTAAAAATAATACAATGAAATATTTTAAAAATATTTCATATTATTCTTACAGAATCCTTTCAATGCAAGATGTATGAAAAGATTTACGAATTATTACCAAAAGAATTCATGGATCCTTACAGAATTCTTCCATTGAAAGGATTTTTAAATGACTTGTGAATTCTTTATGAAATATTTTTGTGTATTATTATTAAAAGAATAATACCTCGGACATAGAATTATTTCAGAATCCTTCCAGTGAAATATTTCTGAAAGATTGTAGTCTTTTTATGAATCCTTTCAAAGTCCTTTCATGCTGTATGGGTTAATCTTTTCATATATCTTTAGTTGAGAGACGTGTAAAGTTGTAGAAACTTTATTCTTTCCTGTATTATTTAAGAATCAATTTAGAATTAATACATACACACACACACACACACATATATATATATATAACGGATATGATGATATAATTATTTATAGGATTACGCATAGTTTCACAGCGGTTAAAATCGAAGTTATCATAACACAGACATCGCACGCGTAACAATTTATAGTTTCCATTCTAGATTCTTATTTTCCTTATATATGAAACGGGAAGCACTCTTACCGCTTGCGAGAGTAAGAGATACCGCCATCAAGTGGATAAATTATAAACTAATCCCGAAAATATTCCTAAATGATTCTGTTATATTTCACGTTTTCTTTTAAAAAGTCCTTTCAAAGTCCATTCAGTAAGGATTCATGTAATAACTTTTATTCTCGTCATGAATTATTACATAAATGCTTTTTGAAAGAAACTCGAAATGATTCGGTGAAAGAATACCTTAGATCATTCCAAAAATCTTTCTGAATTATTTTACGCCTGGAACCTTCGAAAGAGTTCTAAGTTCTTTCTTGTTTCCTTTCAAGAAGTCTTTTCAAAGTACTTTCAGTAAGGATTCATGTAATAACTTTTTCGTCATAATAAGTTCTTTCATGAATTATTTCAAAAAGATTTTAAAATTATTTCATGTAAGGATTCGTGAGATTTTACGAAAATCTTACATGAAATTATTAGGTTAAAGCTTTTTGGAAGAATCTTGAAATTATTCGGTGAAAGAATAACTTAGATTTATTCGAAAATCTTTCTGAATTATTTTACAACTAGAACTTTCGAAAAAATTTCTGAGTTCCTCCTTGTTTCCTTTCAAGAAGTCCTTTCAAAGTCCTTTAAGTAAGGACTTATGTAATAACTTCTATTCTCATCATAAGTTATTTCATGAATTAATTAAGAAAAATTTAAAAATTATTTCATGTATGATTTCTCAAGACTTTACCAAAATATTGCATGAATTATTTCATAAAAGCTTTTTGAATGAATCTTGAAATGATTCGGTAAAAGAATACCTTAGATCATTCCGAAAATCTTTCTAAATTATTTTATGATTAGAACCTTCGTAAGATTTCTGAGTTCTTTCTTGTTTCCTTTCAAGAAGTTTTTTCAAAGTCCTTTCAGTAAGGATTCATGTAATAACTTTTTCGTCATGATAAGTTCTTTCATAAATTATTTCAAAAAGATTTCAAAATTATTTCATGTAAGGATTCGTGAGATTTTACGAAAATCTTACATGGAATTATTACGTTAAAGCTTTTTGGAAGAATCTTGAAATTAATCGGTGAAAGAATAACTTAGATTTATTCGAAAATCTTTCTGAATTATTTTACAACTAGAACTTTCGAAAAAATTTCTGAGTTCCTCCTTGTTTCCTTTCAAGAAGTCCTTTCAAAGTCCTTTAAGTAAGGACTTATGTAATAACTTTTATTCTCATCATAAGTTATTTCATGAATTAATTAAGAAAAATTTAAAAATTATTTCATGTATGATTTCTCAAGACTTTACCAAAATATTGCATGAATTATTTCATAAAAGCTTTTTGAATGAATCTTGAAATGATTCGGTAAAAGAATACCTTAGATCATTCTGAAAATCTTTCTAAAATATTTTATGATTAGAACCTTCGTAAGATTTCTGAGTTCTTTCTTGTTTTCTTTCAAGAAGTCTTTTCAAAGTCCTTTCAGTAAGGATTCATGTAATAACTTTTTCGTCATGATAAGTTCTTTCATGAATTATTTCAAAAAGATTTTAAAATTATTTCATGTAAGGATTCGTGAGATTTTACGAAAATCTTACATGGAATTATTACGTTAAAGCTTTTTGGAAGAATCTTGAAATTATTCGGTGAAAGAATAACTTAGATTTATTCGAAAATCTTTCTGAATTATCTTACAACTAGAACTTTCGAAAGATTTCTGAATTCTTTCTGGTTTCCTTTCAAGAAGTCTTTTCAAAGTCCTTTAAGTAAGGACTTATGTAATAACTTTTATTCTCATCATAAGTTATTTCATGAATTAATTAAGAAAAATTTAAAAATTATTTCATGTATGATTTCTCAAGACTTTACCAAAATATTGCATGAATTATTTCATAAAAGCTTTTTGAATGAATCTTGAAATGATTCGGTAAAAGAATACCTTAGATCATTCCGAAAATCTTTCTAAATTATTTTATGATTAGAATTTTCGTAAGATTTCTGAGTTCTTTCTTGTTTCCTTTCAAGAAGTCTTTTCAAAGTCCTTTCAGTAAGGATTCATGTAATAACTTTTTCGTCATGATAAGTTCTTTCATGAATTATTTCAAAAAGATTTTAAAATTATTTCTTGTAAGGATTCGTGAGATTTTACGAAAATCTTACATGGAATTATTACGTTAAAGCTTTTTGGAAGAATCCTGAAGTTGTTCGGTGAAAGAATAACTTAGACTAATTCGAAAAACTTTCTGAATTATCTTACAACTAGAACTTTCGAAAGATTTCTGAATTCTTTCTGGTTTCCTTTCAAGAAGTCTTTTCAAAGTCCTTTAAGTAAGGACTTATGTAATAACTTTTATTCTCATCATAAGTTATTTCATGAATTAATTAAGAAAAATTTAAAAATTATTTCATGTATGATTTCTCAAGACTTTACCAAAATATTGCATGAATTATTTCATAAAAGCTTTTTGAATGAATCTTGAAATGATTCGGTAAAAGAATACTTTAGATCATTCCGAAAATCTTTCTAAATTATTTTATGATTAGAACCTTCGTAAGATTTCTGAGTTCTTTCTTGTTTCCTTTCAAGAAGTCTTTTCAAAGTCCTTTCTGTAAGGATTCATGTAATAACTTTTTCGTTATGATAAGTTCTTTCATGAATTATTTCAAAAAGATTTTAAAATTATTTCATGTAAGGATTCGTGAGATTTTACGAAAATCTTACATGGAATTATTACGTTAAAGCTTTTTGGAAGAATCTTGAAATTATTCGGTGAAAGAATAACTTAGATTTATTCGAAAATCTTTCTGAATTATTTTACAACTAGAACTTTCGAAAAAATTTCTGAGTTCCTCCTTGTTTCCTTTCAAGAAGTCCTTTCAAAGTCCTTTAAGTAAGGACTTATGTAATAACTTTTATTCTCATCATAAGTTATTTCATGAATTAATTAAGAAAAATTTAAAAATTATTTCATGTATGATTTCTCAAGACTTTACCAAAATATTGCATGAATTATTTCATAAAAGCTTTTTGAATGAATCTTGAAATGATTCGGTAAAAGAATACCTTAGATCATTCCGAAAATCTTTCTAAATTATTTTATGATTAGAACCTTCGTAAGATTTCTGAGTTCTTTCTTGTTTCCTTTCAAGAAGTTTTTTCAAAGTCCTTTCAGTAAGGATTCATGTAATAACTTTTTCGTCATGATAAGTTCTTTCATGAATTATTTCAAAAAGATTTTAAAATTATTTCATGTAAGGATTCGTGAGATTTTACGAAAATCTTACATGGAATTATTACGTTAAAGCTTTTTGGAAGAATCTTGAAATTATTCGGTGAAAGAATAACTTAGATTTATTCGAAAATCTTTCTGAATTATTTTACAACTAGAACTTTCGAAAAAATTTCTGAGTTCCTCCTTGTTTCCTTTCAAGAAGTCCTTTCAAAGTCCTTTAAGTAAGGACTTATGTAATAACTTTTATTCTCATCATAAGTTATTTCACGAATTAATTAAGAAAAATTTAAAAATTATTTCATGTATGATTTCTCAAGACTTTACCAAAATATTGCATGAATTATTTCATAAAAGCTTTTTGAATGAATCTTGAAATGATTCGGTAAAAGAATACCTTAGATCATTCCGAAAATCTTTCTAAAATATTTTATGATTAGAACCTTCGTAAGATTTCTGAGTTCTTTCTTGTTTTCTTTCAAGAAGTCTTTTCAAAGTCCTTTCAGTAAGGATTCATGTAATAACTTTTTCGTCATGATAAGTTCTTTCATGAATTATTTCAAAAAGATTTTAGGATTATTTCATGTAAGGATTCGTGAGATTTTACGAAAATCTTACATGGAATTATTACGTTAAAGCTTTTTGGAAGAATCTTGAAATTATTCGGTGAAAGAATAACTTAGATTTATTCGAAAATCTTTCTGAATTATCTTACAACTAGAACTTTCGAAAGATTTCTGAATTCTTTCTGGTTTCCTTTCAAGAAGTCTTTTCAAAGTCCTTTAAGTAAGGACTTATGTAATAACTTTTATTCTCATCATAAGTTATTTCATGAATTAATTAAGAAAAATTTAAAAATTATTTCATGTATGATTTCTCAAGACTTTACCAAAATATTGCATGAATTATTTCATAAAAGCTTTTTGAATGAATCTTGAAATGATTCGGTAAAAGAATACCTTAGATCATTCCGAAAATCTTTCTAAATTATTTTATGATTAGAACCTTCGTAAGATTTCTGAGTTCTTTCTTGTTTCCTTTCAAGAAGTCTTTTCAAAGTCCTTTCAGTAAGGATTCATGTAATAACTTTTTCGTCATGATAAGTTCTTTCATGAATTATTTCAAAAAGATTTTAAAATTATTTCTTGTAAGGATTCGTGAGATTTTACGAAAATCTTACATGGAATTATTACGTTAAAGCTTTTTGGAAGAATCCTGAAGTTGTTCGGTGAAAGAATAACTTAGACTAATTCGAAAAACTTTCTGAATTATCTTACAACTAGAACTTTCGAAAGATTTCTGAATTCTTTCTGGTTTCCTTTCAAGAAGTCTTTTCAAAGTCCTTTAAGTAAGGACTTATGTAATAACTTTTATTCTCATCATAAGTTATTTCATGAATTAATTAAAAAAAATTTAAAAATTATTTCATGCATGATTTCTCAAGACTTTACCAAAATATTGCATGAATTATTTCATAAAAGCTTTTTGAACGAATCTTGAAATGATTCGGTAAAAGAATACCTTAGATCATTCCGAAAATCTTTCTAAATTATTTTATGATTAGAACCTTCGTAAGATTTCTGAGTTCTTTCTTGTTTCCTTTCAAGAAGTCTTTTCAAAGTCCTTTCAGTAAGGATTCATGTAATAACTTTTTCGTCATGATAAGTTCTTTCATGAATTATTTCAAAAAGATTTTAAAATTATTTCATGTAAGGATTCGTGAGATTTTACGAAAATCTTACATGGAATTATTACGTTAAAGCTTTTTGGAAGAATCTTGAAATTATTCGGTGAAAGAATAACTTAGATTTATTCGAAAATCTTTCTGAATTATTTTACAACTAGAACTTTCGAAAGATTTCTGAATTCTTTCTGGTTTCCTTTCAAGAAGTATTTTCAAAGTCTTTTCAGTAAGGATTTATGTAATAACTTTTATTCTCATCATAAGTTAATTTATGAAATATTTCAGAATTATTTCAAAATTATTTTATGTGTGATTTCTTAAGACTTTACCAAAATATTGCATGAATTATTACATGAATGCTTTTTGAAAGAATCTCGAAATGATTCGGTGAAAGAATACCTTAGATCATTCCGAAAATCTTTCTAAATTATTTTACGACTGGAAACTTCGAAAGATTTCTGAGTTCTTTCTTGTTTCCTTTCAAGAAGTCTTTTCAAAGTCCTTATAGTAAGGATTTATGTAATAACTCTTATTCTCATCATAAGTTATTTTATGAATTAATTCAAAAAAATTTTAAAATTATTTCATGCATGATTTCTTGTGACTTTACTAAAATATTGCATGAATTATTTCATAAAAGCTTTTTGAATGAATCTTGAAATGATTCGGTGAAAGAATACCTTAAATCATTCCGAAAATATTTCTAAATTATTTTATGATTAGAACCTTTGTAAGATTTCTGAGTTCATTCTTGTTTCCTTTCAAGAAGTCTTTTCAAAGTACTTCCAGTAAGGATTCATGTAATAACTTTATCGTCATGATAAGTTCTTTCATGAATTATTCCAAAAAGATTTTAAAATTATTTCATGTAAGGATTCGTGAGATTTTACGAAAATTTTACATGGAATCATTACGTTAAAGCTTTTTGGAAGAATCTTGAAATTATTCGGTGAAAGAATAACTTAGATTGATTCGAAAATCTTTCTGAATTATTTTACAACTAGAACTTTCGAAAGATTTCTGAGTTCTTTCTTGTTTCCTGTCAAGAAGTCCTTTCAAAGTCCTTTCAGTAAGGATTTATGTAATAACTTTTATTCTCATCATAACTTATTTTATGAAATATTTCAAAAAGATTTCAAAATTATTTCATGTATGATTTCTCAAGACTTTACCAAAATATTGCATGAATTATTTCATGAAAGCTTTTTAAATGAATCTTGAAATGATTCGGTGAAAGAATACCTTAGATCATTCCGAAAATCTTTCTAAATTATTTTATGAGTTGAATCGTTGGAAGATTTCTGAGTTTTTTCTTCCTTTCAAGAAGTCCTTTTAAAGTCCTTTCAGTAAGGATTCATGTAATATTTCATGTCTTAACTTTCGTTTCCTTTTTGGTATTATTTTTGTAAAGACTTTGTAATCTTCCTGTGTATTATTTCATAAATTCTTCTCAAAATAATATAGTTATCTTTCTAAGTTCTTTTTTAATGCTTTCAACGTATTATTACTTGTAATATTTCATGAAATTATTTCAAAATTCTTTCATGCTGTGTGGGCAGTATTGCAGAAGCAGGTAAACGAATGGCGGTACGTCCATCAAGATGATGTCACTACATTCAACGAATTTAAAGAGTTATTTACGGAAAGATTTTGGAGTTATGATATACAACGTTTCTCAAAACGAAAAATCGAATTCGGGCAATATAACGAACAAGGAAAAAAAACGCTGCCAAGTGCTTTGGCGCAATGCTCTCTCATAGAGCGCATTGAGTTAGAGTAATTCGATTTTATTTTTTTAAATACGATTTTAATATAAATGTCCCTATTCTCTGTATTGAAGGCTGTCTTAATACCTACGAAAACTATATGAATTTTACTCTTTCTTACTTTTGCCATTTGCATAATGTGATTTAATGATGCTCTAAAATTAAAAATGCGTTTATAAAATTAATTTTCCCAAGCTTGTCTTCTTAACACTATAACCAATAACTTGCATACAAATTTTGGAACATTTTCATCGAATAGTTTACAAAAAATACCAAATAATTGAAAAATAAACATTGTTTTAAAATTTTCAAAACGCTTTAACGTTACAACTACGCTAAGAAAACCAGTTTTCAAAAGTTCATTTTATTTAGGCAATCGTAAATAATTTCTATACATAATTTTAAGCTACTTCATCGATTAGTTTACGTAAAATACCAAAAAATAAGTGAAATTATATTCAAAATTTACAAAATGCTCTAAAATTAAAACTGCGCTAAGAAAATAAGTTTTTCCCAGCTTGCTTTAATTAGGCAATAACAAATAATTTGTATGAAAATTTTTGAGCAAATCTATCGAATGGCTTTTGTGTAATAGAAAAAAAATGAAATATAAACAATTTTTTCCAAAATTTTCAAAATGCTCTAAAATTAAAACTGCGTTAAGAAAATAAGTTTTCCAAAGCTTTATGCATTCAGATAATAGTGAATAATTTGCATGAAAATTTTTGAGCAAGTTTATCGAGTGATTTTTGTGCAATAGAAATCAAATTAAAAATAAAAAATTTTTTCAAAATTTTCAAAATGTTCTAAAATTAAATGTGCGCTAAGAAAATTGAAGAAACTTAGTTTTCAAAAGTTCATTTTATTTTGACAATCATAAATAATTCCCATACATAATTTGAAGCTCCTTCATCGAGTAGTTTACGTAAAATATAAAAAAAATTAGAAAAATTTTATTCAAAATTTTTAAAATGCTCTAAAATTAAAACTGCACTGAGAAAATAAGTTTTTCAAAGCTTGTTTTATTTAGGCCATTGCAAATGATTTCCATAAAAATTTTCGAGCAAATCTATCGAATGGTTTTTGTGTAATAGAAAAAAAATGAAAAATAGAGATTTTTTCCAAAATTTTCAAAATGCTCTAAAATTAAAACTACGCTAAGAAAATAAGTGTTCCAAAGCTTGTTTTCTTTAGA
The DNA here is from genome assembly GCA_017163975.1 of Anastatus disparis. Taxonomy (NCBI): domain Eukaryota; kingdom Metazoa; phylum Arthropoda; class Insecta; order Hymenoptera; family Eupelmidae; genus Anastatus; species Anastatus disparis. The sequence continues at coordinate 1,156,432 of JAFFSR010000271.1, read as the reverse complement.
CAATAGCGAATAACTCGCATACAAATTTAGAAGCAAATCTATCGAATGGTTGTCGTAAAATAAAAAATAGATGAAAAAAAAAATTTTTTTTTCAAAATTTTCAAAATGCCCTAAAATTAAAAGTGCGCAAAGAAAATCAGTTGGTAAAAGTTTTTCTTCTTTTGGCGGTCGCAAATAATGTCTATACAAATTTTCAAGAAAATTCTTCGAGTAGTTTACGTAAAATATCAAAAAAATTAAAAATTAAAATTTTTTTAAAATTCTTAAAATGGCTCTAAAAAAAAACTGAGCTAAGAAGATCAATTTTCAATAGCTTCCCCCCCAGTTAGACAAAAAAATAAATTGCATGCAAAATTTGAAGTTAATCCATCGGGTAGTTCTCGAGATCTTATTGGCGTACTGAATACACACACACACACACACACACACACACACACACACACACACACACACACACACACACACACACACACAATTTTCTGGAAACCACTTTTTTCGACTCCCTGAGTCTAAATATGTACAAATTAATGAAAAAATAGAAAAAAATTTTTTTTATCGATACAATGCTTTATCTATTTTTATCATTGATATCGAGAAGAAGAAAAAATATATATAAAATGTCATAAGCTTTAAACATTAATCATTAAATTATCCAATCTCATTATTTATTTGTACCTTATTGTAGATTCTTTTGTATTATCCTTTTTTACTTATACGCAGAGCCTACTGTATAATCGTATATTTTATTTTACTATTTTGAATTGATTTAAGTTCTCTAGTTATTATTTCACGACATAAAAGTCGATAAATTCCAAGCTAATTTCAATGTTTAGGATAGCAAAATAACATAAGGTAGCAATTGACATCAAAAGCAAAACGAAAACAAACGCTTAGTAGCTATACTACATTGAATTGTTTTAAAGTGTTATATTAGAATAAAATTTTTATGTACTATTTAAAATAAAACTTTGAATCGATGAAAATGGATAATGGTGCACAACCTGAAATTTTATAATGAACATAAAGGTTCTCAACTTGAAACGTGGAAATTTTCACATGGGTTCTCAATTTATAAATTAAGTTGAATATGATGAATTAAAATTCAAATTGTGAGATTTAATTAAATCATTGAAAAATTATTCAGGTTAAATAATTATCTAATTGCTTTAGTATGGGTTGTGTGGCAATGACTCATTTCATGTCGTGAAATAATAATTAGAAAACTTAAATCAATTCAAAATAGTAAAATAAAATATACGATTATACAGTAGGCTCTGCATACAAGTGAAAAAGGATGATACAGTAGAATCTACAATTAAGTACAAATAAATAATGAGATTGGACAATTTGATGAATAATGTTTAAAGTTTATGACATTTTATATATTTTTTTTCTTCTTCTCGATATCAATGATAAAAATTAATCGATGTTAATAAAAAATGATAAGTTAACAATTTTTATTGATCATCTTGTCAAATTTCATTATATGTATGATAAATTTTTTTTTTTTTTTCTTTCATTGCTGAAAGTTGATATAATTAAAAACCTTATACAGAGGTATATAAATAAGATTTGATGTACTTATAAATACGTAAAATAAACAGCAAAAATGCCGGGAAAGAAAAGAAGATCGAATGTTGTAATGCAAGAAATTCAAGAAAACGAAGAAAATAAGAAGAATATCCCTCAGAAATTGCAAGAATGGATGCAAGTAGTATCCTCAGAATTAAAAGAATTATGCCAACAAAACGAAAAAATGAAAAGTAAATTAAATAACTCTGGAGAACGGGATAAACTATTAAACATAGATATACACAAAGACATAATTAGAGACTTTACTATAAAAGACCAATTGGAGGTACTAACAGATAACTTGAAAAAAGTATAAATTAATAATCAAGAATTAAAAGAAATAAACGAAAGGTTGAATGCTGAGTTACACTCTCTAAAAGAAAAAATAGAAAATGATACTCTTATTTAAGAAATACACCAATACTTAGTTAAAAGAATTGATGATGCAGCATATGATCAAGACAATAGAATTGAAGGAATAAACGAACAAATAAATGCAGCATCCATGGTAAATAGAAATAAAAGAGAAAAAATTAAACACGAAAAATTCAAGCAGCCAGTGGATAATAAAACAGTTAGGAGAGGCCATGAGTCAATTGATATGTTAAACATAGAATGTGAAGAAAGTAAAAATAATAATAACCAGGCAAACCGATAAAAGTTGCACCTAAAAACAAGAATTCATAAGCCAAGATACGTATTTGTTAGAAGACAAAAATAAACAAGGACGAGGAAAATTCCATCTCATCAATTTAAAAGCATTCTTTGAAGAAAAACAAGATAAAAATTGAAGAAAAAAGAAAGAAAATGTATGAGAAACGCTAAAAAAAATTATAAAATTGAGTGACACTGGCGGCTCAATTCAGAGCGATCTAGTCCTTTGAATAAATTTTGTACAGCACTCTTTGACCTGCTCTTTTCAAGTAAAGATCAATTTAAATCTAATAAATCGTACTCTTGTGTTCTTTATTTAGTTATTTCTACAGGTCCGCAAAGAGTTGAGTATAAAATCCCAACTCTGTACCGGTAGTAGAAATAACGATTTTTATAATTTAATATTTACTTATATTTTCTTTCGTAAATGTAAAAATTTGTTCACTTTCTAATTTTTTTGTTTTGAATATTTAATTGTCTATAATTTCTTTATAAATTTTAAAAAGATTTTTTGTTATATTTTGTATCTAGTTTTATAGAGTTATACAAAAGTTATATATAATCATTTTCAGATACAAACTATATCCAGTAAGCTATATATAAACTTGACACAATAGTTTCACGTGGGTATGTCTTTTAGTAATAAAAATGTGAAAAGATATGAGTAAAAGTTCAATTTTCTAAACTTAACATTTTTATACTGAGTAATTGTTTTAATTACTTTGATTAATGTCTGAATGTAAAAATAGTTTCATTTAACTGTATTCAACAATAATATATTGAAACATATTCATGGAAGGCACTTCGATCATTCTTGGTCTAAAAAATGTAAATTTTGAGAATTTAATATATCCTTTTTTTTCACCAACTGTGTAGTTCTTTGTAACTAAAAGAGATGGATCTCTAAAATTTTGTAGGTGCTTTTAAAGAATATTAATTTAACAAATTAAATATTTAAGAATTATTTAAATTTTATTATTTTTATTAAATTTGCTTACGAACTACAATGTATTTTGTTTTCATCATATTAATATGAATAATACTAAATTATGTGCTATTTAATATAATAATTTTTAAAATCTTTTTTAAATGAATAGATTAATCTTAATCTAAATACTTTATATTATTTGGGTGTTTTCCAAAACACTGAATTTAAAATCTTTGTTATATTTATTCCTCATCCTGTCTTTTTATTTTAAAGTACTTTGAAATTCCGTCACGCTTTTAGGATAATATATATTTTTGAAGCTATGCTTCTTACGCGACGTTACGGCAGGGGCACTAAATGTATAAAAATCGACAGTCCCAAATGTCACCCAGCGTGAATGAACGAATACGGCACAGGATGCCATTATTGCTATCAACATACAAACATTCTTTTTTCTCTTTCTTTCTTTCCCTCTCTCCCATTCCGCTTAAGAATATGCATGTATATACATATAAGAAAGATAAAGAAAAAGAGACTGCCTTGTTGTAACCGGCAAAGAAGGCTAGACATAGCCCCCTCCATTCGCGGCTACCTTTATTGTACATATAAGAGAAATAAAGAGAGAGGGAGAGAGTCAATTCTTAAAGCCGGCGGACAGAGAAGGATAGACGCAACCCTCTCTATTCTTTATGAAAAAGAAAGAGAGAGGGAGAGAGTCAATTCTTAAAGCCGGCGGACAGAGAAGGATAGACGTAGAATACGATGATTAAATAAATAAATTATGTAAATAATATTTATTTAATTTAAATTTTAAAATTAGTATACGTATGAAAATATGCGTTTGTATTTATAATATTATAATCTTAATATATTTTTTTGGCAAGAATTTTTTTATTTTCTCTCATTATCTTCCTCCGTTTATTAATATGTGTATATTTATATAATTGTTATTAATTACTACATTAATAACAAAAAATGAAAATTTAATAAAATTTAATAAAATTTTTGTATTTTTCTGTTTACAATGCACATGACGAAAATTACGTTTACCTAAATATATGTTTTTTTACCCTGGTAGAAAATTAAGGATAAGATATGCTCAGATAACTAACTGTTGGCTATATCTCGTCGCTACGCAGTCGCGATAAGTGACCGATAAATATACGATAATATATTAAAGATTACAGAGTTAATATAAAATATAATCACTAAAATAATTAAAATTTTTTTCTTCTGATTCGAAATAAATTATAAATATTATAATATTCATTATTACAATTCATATGAGTTGTAAATAATTTTGCAATTAAAATCGTTTATAGAAAGCGAATCTGTATATATACATGCTGCCCGCGATGGCGCCTGTTTGTACAATCGTAAAATATATCCTATAGTTGTGAATACTGAATGTTAGCTGCGCGCGCATCACTCGACGCTTCGACTTCTATAAGCATCTATCTTCATCACTCTATGTGCAGGTTAGATTGACTTGACTTAACTTTAAAATTATTAAAGATGCATATACTGTTATTGTATAGTGTCAACATTTTCTGTTCTTTATTATATAACTTAAATTTATTTGCGAACATATACAGTATGATTATGAATAAAATATCCATGTAAAATCAGTGAGTGCGAAGTGCGAGTGAGCGAGTGCATATGTAAACTTAGTGTGAGAGAATACACTGTAAAAGAAAATGGCAAGAAATCACGTCGTTGGTCGACGATTTCAATGCGACCATGCACCGTCGATGTTATTTAACATTGTTGAAGCGCAAAATCTAACTGATTTAATCTAAAAATCTTGTGTTCAGTTTACGTGAAATCACGCAAAGCACGTTAAAATGTCGCCGTTGAACGAAGTTAAATAACCTCGACGGTGCATGGTCGCATTGAAATCGTCGACCAACAACGTGATTTTCTGCTATTTTTTTTACAGTGTAAGACTGTCCGTTCAGGAACTGAAAAGGAAACAAGGAGTGAACAGCCTTTCTCTTTCTCACTAACTGTGTTCCCATATGCGTGCTCACTCACACTTTGTAATATGCTGTTTATGAATATAGTATAATTCAACATTGACCATATTCACCCGATACCATCGCGATAATTCGTTAAGAGTAATGGAGGTTTATCGCGATATCTAAAAGCATATGATCGCGACTGCCCATAAAATACGGGATGATATACTGAAAATATGCTCAACTTTCTACCAGGGTAATAATTGATATTAATAAAAAACTACATTATTAATACATTTTTAAATACATAATACATCGAATGAAAAATAACGTTTTTTTGTATTTTTCTATTTACAATGCACATGACGAAAATTACGTTTACCTAAATATATGTTTTTTTAATAATTGATATTAATAAAAAAACTACATTATTAATATATTTTTAAATACATAATACATCGAATGAAAAATAACGTTTTCACTAAAAAATTAATTATAATTTTGCAAATGTCACACTTCCTAATTTCTATGTATATATACTGGAAGCATAGCTTCTGTCGGCCAGTCCCCACGACTGCCACTCCTGTTTTTTTTAGTACTTTTTCAAACTATTAAATAAATATACAATTTGGCTAAAGAAAGTTTAGAAGTAAATCAAGTAATCGTCGAGTATTACTGTATTCAATTTATTCTTTTTAATAAAAAGGAATGAAATTGACGTTGATTAATAAGCTCTTATGTTTCAACTTTTTTAAATAATATAAAATTCATAAAAATACCATTAAACTATTTTTTTATTTTATAATTTTATCAAATTTCTTGAAATTTTTTGAATATTATAACTGTTATTTTTTGTTTTTAATCATTGTTCAAATTGATAAATACTATTTAATCTTTATTATGACTTTTAAAAAAGTATATTTTAGGTGAGTTCAGATATTGAATAGTATAGTATTCTTTAGAACATTTTTTCTAAATATTTTATTTTACCCAATACATAATATTTTTTTTATTTCAGTTTTCGAAAGGACTGAAATATCATCATCAAGTTTATACTTTTTATTTGATTAATCTTTAGTTTTTGCTGAAGAAAGTTTTGAAATCAATCAAGCAATCATCGAGTACTTCCGTATTTAATTCATTCTTTTTAATATGAAGTTCATAATATGAATACTATGAAATTCATAAAATATTTACAGTTTTGGCTAAAGAAAGTTTCCAAATCAATTAAGCAATCGTCGAGTACTTCTGTATTCAATTCATTTTTTTTAATTATATAGAATTCATCAAATGCTCAATTTATATTTTTTTTGATAGATGAATGTTTGGAAAAATTATTTCAAAATAATTTCTGAAAAAAGTGATTACTAAGATGAAGATAGCGATAATAATACACATCAAAATAAAAAAAAAAAGATATACCAGATCAACATTTTATTTCATTTATGAGTGAATATTAATGCACGAACATTAAGGAACTATAGTTGATCTTATATCTATTTTTTACTTTATTTTTTATGAGAGACATATTTAATTAGAAATTTCTAAAAATTTGGCAGAAAGACCATTAGCTTCTAACAACTTATATTTAAGAATTTGCTGCCATCAGCTTCAAAATTATTCATGCGTTTTTAAAATTATGCATTCTCTATTTCATTGCGCTATCATTTTATTTTCAAGAGCCTTAAAACATATTAAATTTTACTAAATATCTACAAAATAACTTGCCAGGCCCATAGATTAATAGTTCATGGTGTAGTTGATAATTTTAAAGTTTATATAGTAAAAATAAGTGAAAGAAAACTAAGAATATTAAATTCTCGGACCGGGCAAATTATTTTGTAGATATTTAGTAAACTTTAATATGTTTTAAAGCTCTTAAAAATAAAATGATAGTGCAATAAAATAGAGAATGCATAATTTTAAAAACCCATGAATAATTTTGAAGCTGATGGCAGCAAATTCTCAAATATAAGTTGTTAGAAGCTAATGACCCTTCTGCCAAGATTTTAGAAATTTTGAATTAAATATGTCTCTCATAAAAAATAAAGTAAAAAATAGATATAAGATCAACTATAGTTCCTTAATGTTCAGGTATTAATATTCACTCAAAAATGAAATAAAATGTTGATCTGATATATCTTTATTACAGGAAACCTGGACAACCTCCAGGACGACGAAACATCATTCAGAAAGTGCATCTAGTATTATAATAAAAATTAAAAAATTTTTTGTCACTTCCTGAAGATGATGTCCGGGTTGCCAGAATAGCCTCAAGGATCACGGAACATCATCCACGAGAAAACATATCTAGTATTATCATTGGAGATATATGAATTTTTGTAAATTCCTATGGATGATGTCCAGGTGACCTAGACGGCCTCCAGGTCGACGAAACATCATTATCGAAAAATTGAATCTAGTATTATAATTACAAATTTCTTGTCACTCCCTGGAGATGATGTCCAGGTGGAAAGTATGACCTCACGGATCACGAAACATCATTCACGAGGAAAAAACTAATAATATCATTGAAAATAAATTTGTCACTCGATAGATGAGTCCAGGTGACATCTCCAGTCGATTAAAATCATTCTCGTGAATTTAGTATTAAATTAAATTTTTTGTCACTTCCTGGGATGATGTCAGATGGAAGGATGGCTCACGGATCACGAAACATCATTCACGAGAAAACTCATCTAGTATTATCATTGGAAATATATAAATTTTTGTCACTTCCTATAGATGATGTCCAGGTGACCTAGACAACCTCTGGGTCGACGAACGTCCTTCTCGAGACAGTGAATCTAGTATTATAATTCAGAATTTTTTATCACTCTCTGAAGATGATGTCCAGGTTGCCAGGATGGCCTTCAGGATCACGAAACATTATCCACGAGGAAACACATCTAGTATTATCGTTGGAAATATATAGATTTTCGTCACTTCCTATAGATGATGTCGAAGTGACCTAGACGACCTCCAGGTCGACGAAACATCATTCTCGAGAAAGTAAACCTAGTATTATAATTAAAAATTTCTCGTTACCTCCAAGAGATGATGTCCAGGTGGCAAGAATGGCCTCCAGGATCACAAAACATCATTCACAAGTAAACACATTTAGTATTATCATTGGAAATATATAAATTTTTGTCACTTCCTATAGATGATGTCCAGGTGACCTAGACGACATTCAGGTCGACAAAACACTATTTTTGAGAAAGTGAACCTAGTATTATAATTGAAAATACCTTGTCACTTCCTGGAGATGATGTCCAGGTGGCGAGGATGGCCTCCAGGATCACAAAACATCATTCACGACGAAACACATCTAGTATTATCGTTGGAAATCTATTAATTTTTTTCAGTTCCTATAGATGATGTCCAGGTGACCTAGACGACCACCAGGTCGAAGAAAAATCATTCTCGAGAAAGTGAACCTAGTATTAGAATTGAACATTTTTCATCACTTCCTGGAGATAATGTCCGGGTTGCCAGAATAGCCTCCAGGATCACTAAACATCATTCACGGATAAACACATCTAGTATTATCATTGGAAATATATAGATTTTTGTCACTTCCTATAGATGATATCCAGGTGACCTAGACGACCTCCAGGTCGACGAACCATCATTCTCGAGAAAGTGAACCTAGTATTATGATTAAAAATTTTTTGTTACTTCCAGAAGATGTTGTCCAGGTGGCAAGGATGGCCGCCAGGATCACGAAACATCATTCACAAGGAAAAACATCTAGTATTATCATTGGAAATATATAAATTTTTGTCACTTCCTATAGATGATGTCCAGGAGACGTAGACAACCTTCAGGTCGACGAATCATCATTCTGGAGACAGTAAATCTAGTATTATAATCTAGAATTTTTCATCACTTCCTGCAGATGATGTCCAGGTGGCCAGGGTAGCCTCCAGGATCACGGAACCTCATTCACAAGGAAACAAATCTAGTATTATCATTGGAAACATATAAATTTTTGTCACTTCCTATAGATGATGTCCAGGTTACCTATACAACCTCTAGGTCGACGAAACATCATTCTCGAGAAAGTGAATCTAGTATTATGATTGAAAATTTTTTGTAACTCCCTAGAGATAATGTCCAGGTGGCAAAGATGACCTCACGGATCACAAAACATCATTCACGAGGAAACACATCTAGTATTATCATTGGAAATATATAGAATTTTGTCACTTTCTATAGATGATGTCCAGGTGACCATGACGACCTCTAGGTCGACGAAACATCATTCTCGAAAAAGTGAACCTAGTATTATAATTATAAATTTTTCGTTACTTCCAGAAGATGTTGTTCAGGTGGCAAGGATGGCCGCCAGGATCACGAAACATCATTCACAAGGAAAAACATCTAGTATTATCATTGGACATATATAAATTTTTGTCACTTCCTATAGATGATGTCCAGGAGACGTAGACAACCTTCAGGTCGACGAATCATCATTCTCGAGACCGTAAATCTAGTATTATAATCTAGAATTTTTCATCACTTCCTGCAGATGATGTCCAGGTGGCCAGAATAGCCTCCAGGATCACGGAACCTCATTCACAAGGAAACAAATCTAGTATTATCATTGGAAATATATAAATTTTTGTCACTTCCTATAGATGATGTCCAGGTTACCTATACAACCTCTAGGTCGACGAAACATCATTCTCGAGAAAGTGAATCTAGTATTATGATTGAAAATTTTTTGTAACTCCCTAGAGATAATGTCCAGGTGGCAAAGATGACCTCACGGATCACAAAACATCATTCACGAGGAAACACATCTAGTATTATCATTGGAAATATATAGAATTTCGTCACTTTCTATAGATGATGTCCAGGTGACCTAGACGACCTCTAGGTCGACGAAACATCATTCTCGAGAAAGTGAACCTAGTATTATAATTATAAATTTTTCGTTACTTCCAGGAGATGATGTCCAGGTGGCAAGGATGGCCGCCAGGATCACGAAACATCATTCACAAGGAAAAACATCTAGTATTATCATTGGAAATATATAAATTTTTGTCACTTCCTATAGATGATGTCCAGGAGACGTAGACAACCTTCAGGTCGACGAATCATCATTCTGGAGACAGTGAATCTAGTATTATAATCTAGAATTTTTCATCACTTCCTGCAGATGATGTCCAGGTGGCCAGGGTAGCCTCCAGGATCACGGAACCTCATTCACAAGGAAACAAATCTAGTATTATCATTGGAAACATATAAATTTTTGTCACTTCCTATAGATGATGTCCAGGTTACCTATACAACCTCTAGGTCGACGAAACATCATTCTCGAGAAAGTGAATCTAGTATTATGATTGAAAATTTTTTGTAACTCCCTAGAGATAATGTCCAGGTGGCAAAGATGACCTCACGGATCACAAAACATCATTCACGAGGAAACACATCTAGTATTATCATTGGAAATATATAGAATTTTGTCACTTTCTATAGATGATGTCCAGGTGACCATGACGACCTCTAGGTCGACGAAACATCATTCTCGAAAAAGTGAACCTAGTATTATAATTATAAATTTTTCGTTACTTCCAGAAGATGTTGTTCAGGTGGCAAGGATGGCCGCCAGGATCACGAAACATCATTCACAAGGAAAAACATCTAGTATTATCATTGGACATATATAAATTTTTGTCACTTCCTATAGATGATGTCCAGGAGACGTAGACAACCTTCAGGTCGACGAATCATCATTCTCGAGACCGTAAATCTAGTATTATAATCTAGAATTTTTCATCACTTCCTGCAGATGATGTCCAGGTGGCCAGAATAGCCTCCAGGATCACGGAACCTCATTCACAAGGAAACAAATCTAGTATTATCATTGGAAATATATAAATTTTTGTCACTTCCTATAGATGATGTCCAGGTTACCTATACAACCTCTAGGTCGACGAAACATCATTCTCGAGAAAGTGAATCTAGTATTATGATTGAAAATTTTTTGTAACTCCCTAGAGATAATGTCCAGGTGGCAAAGATGACCTCACGGATCACAAAACATCATTCACGAGGAAACACATCTAGTATTATCATTGGAAATATATAGAATTTCGTCACTTTCTATAGATGATGTCCAGGTGACCTAGACGACCTCTAGGTCGACGAAACATCATTCTCGAGAAAGTGAACCTAGTATTATAATTATAAATTTTTCGTTACTTCCAGGAGATGATGTCCAGGTGGCAAGGATGGCCTCCAGGATCACGAAAGATCATTCACAAGGAAACACATTTAGTATCATCACTGAAGATATATAAATTTTAGTCACTTCCTATAGATGATGTCAATGTGACCTAGACGACCGCCAAGTCGACAAAACATCATTTTCGAAAAAGTGAAGCTAGTATTATGTTAAAAAATTTCTATCACTCCCTGGAGATGATGTCCAGGTGGTAAGGATGGCTACCAGAATCACGAAACATTATCCACGAGGAAACACATCTAGTATTATCATTGGAAATATATAGATTTTCGTCACTTCCTATAGATGATGTCCAGGTGACCTAGACGACCTTCAGGTCGACAAAACATCATTCTCGAGAAAGTGAACCTAGTATTATAATTATAAATTTTTCGTTACTTCCAGGAGATGATGTCCAGGTGGCAAGGATGGCCTCCAGGATCACGAAAGATCATTCACAAGGAAACACATTTAGTATCATCACTGAAGATATATAAATTTTTTCCACTTCCTATGGATGATGTCCAAGTGACCTAGACGACCTCCAGGTTGACGAAACATCATTCTTGAGAAAATGAACCTAGTATTATAATTAAAAATTTTTTTCACTTCCTGCAGATGATGTCTATGTGGCAATGATGGCCCCCGGGATCACGAAACTTCATTCACAAGGAAACACATCTAGTATTATCATTGGAAATATATAAATTTTTGTCACTGCCTATAGATGATGTCTACGAGACCTAGACAACCTCCAAGTCGACGAAACATCATTCCCGAGAAAGTGAACCTAGTAATATAATTAAAAATCTTTGGTTACTTCCTGGAGATGATGTTCAGATAGCCAGGATGGCCTCCATGATCACGAAACATCATCCTTGAGGAAATACATCTAGTATTATCATTGGAAATATGTAAATTTCTGTCATTCTTTATAGATAATGTTTGGGTGAGTTGGATGACCCCCAGGTCGACGAGACATCATTCTCGAGAAAGCGAATCTATAAATTATAATTATAAATTTTTGTCACTTCCTGCAGATGATGTCCAGGTGGCAAGGATGGCCGCTAGGATCACAAAACTTTATTCACGAGGAAACACATCTAGTATTATTATTGGAAATATATTATTTCTTGTCACTTTCTATAGATGATGTTCAGGTGAGTTAGAGGATCTCCAGGTCGACAAAACATTAATCTCGAGAAAGTGACCCTAGTATTATAATTAAAAAATTTAGTCACTTCCTGAAAATGATGTCCAGGTGGCAAAGATGGCCTCCAGGATCACGAAACATCATTCACGAGGAAACACATCTAGTATTATCATTGGAAATATATAAATTTTTGTCACTTCCTATAGATGATGTCCAGGAGACCTAGACGACCTCCAGATCGACGAAACATTATTCTGGAGAAAGTAAACCTAGTATTATAATTAAAAATTTTTTGTCACTTTCTGGAGTCGATATCCAGGTGGCAAGAATGGCCTCTAGGATCACGAAACATCATTCACGAGGGAACACGTCTAGTATTATCATTGGAAATATATAAATTTTTGTCTTTTTCTATAGATAATGTCCAGGTGACCTAGACGACCTCCTGGTTGACGAAACATCATTCTTGAGAAAATGAACCTAGTATTATAATTATAAATTTTTGTCACTTTCTGCAGATGATGTCCAGGTGGCAAGGATGGCCGCCAGGATCACGAAACTTTATTCACGAGGAAACACATCTAGTATTATTATTGGAAATATATAATTTTTTGTTACTTTCTATAGTTGATGTTTAGGTGAGTTGGAGGACCTCCAGGTCGACAAAACATTAATCTCGAGAAAGTGAACCTAGTATTATAATTAAAAATTTGTGTCCCTTCCAGCAGATGATGTCTATGTGGCAAGGATGGCCTCTAGGATCACGAAACATCATTCACGAGGAAACACATCTAGTATTATCATTGGAAGTATATAAATTTTTGACTTTTTCTATAAATGATGTCCAGGTGACCTAGACGACCTCCTGGTTGACGAAACATCATTCTTGAGAAAATGAACCTAGTATTATAATTATAAATTTTTGTCACATTCTGCAGATGATGTCCAGGTGGCAAGGATGGCCGCCAGGATCACGAAACTTTATTCACGAGGAAACACATCTAGTATTATTATTGGAAATATATAATTTTTTGTTACTTTCTATAGTTGATGTTTAGGTGAGTTGGAGGACCTCCAGGTCGACAAAACATTAATCTCGAGAAAGTGAACCTAGTATTATAATTAAAAATTTGTGTCCCTTCCAGCAGATGATGTCTATGTGGCAAGGATGGCCTCTAGGATCACGAAACATCATTCACGAGGAAACACATCTAGTATTATCATTGGAAGTATATAAATTTTTGACTTTTTCTATAGATGATGTCCAGGTGACCTAGACGACCTCCAGATCGACGAAACATTATTCTGGAGAAAGTGAACCTAGTATTATAATTAAAAATTTTTTGTCACTTTCTGGAGTCGATGTCCAGGTGGCAAGAATGGCCTCTAGGATCACGAAACATCATTCACGAGGGAACACGTCTAGTATTATCATTGGAAATATATAAATTTTTGTCTTTTTCTATAGATAATGTCCAGGTGACCTAGACGACCTCCTGGTTGACGAAACATCATTCTTGAGAAAATGAACCTAGTATTATAATTATAAATTTTTGTCACTTTCTGCAGATGATGTCCAGGTGGCAAGGATGGCCGCCAGGATCACGAAACTTTATTCACGAGGAAACACATCTAGTATTATTATTGGAAATATATAATTTTTTGTTACTTTCTATAGTTGATGTTTAGGTGAGTTGGAGGACCTCCAGGTCGACAAAACATTAATCTCGAGAAAGTGAACCTAGTATTATAATTAAAAATTTGTGTCCCTTCCAGCAGATGATGTCTATGTGGCAAGGATGGCCTCTAGGATCACGAAACATCATTCACGAGGAAACACATCTAGTATTATCATTGGAAGAATAAATTTTTGCTTTTCTATAGATGATGTCCAGGTGACCTAGACGACCTCTGGTTGACGAAACATCATCTGAGAAAAGAACCTAGATTATAATATAAATTTTGTCACTTTGCAGAGATGTCAGGTGGCAGGATGGCCGCCAGGATCACGAAACTTATTCAGAGGAAACACATCTAGTATTATTTGGAAATATAATTTTTGTTACTTTCATAGTTGATGTTTAGGTGAGTTGGAGGACCTCCAGGTCGACAAAACATTAATCTCGAGAAAGTGAACCTAGTATTATAATTAAAAATTTGTGTCCCTTCCAGCAGATGATGTCTATGTGGCAAGGATGGCCTCTAGGATCACGAAACATCATTCACGAGGAAACACATCTAGTATTATCATTGGAAGTATATAAATTTTTGACTTTTTCTATAGATGATGTCCAGGTGACCTAGACGACCTCCAGGTTGACGAAACATCATTCTTGAGAAAATGAACCTAGTATTATGATTATAAATTTTTGTCACTTTCTGCAGATGATGTCCAGGTGGCAAGGATGGCCGCCAGGATCACGAAACTTTATTTACGAGGAAACACATCTAGTATTATTATTGGAAATATATAATTTTTTGTTACTTACTATAGATGATGTTCAGGTGAGTTTGAGGACCTCCAGGTCGACAAAACATTAATCTCGAGAAAGTGAACCTAGTATTATAATTAAAAATTTGTGTCTCTTCCAGCAGATGATGTCTATGTGGCAAGGATGGCCGCCAGGATCACGAAACTTTATTCACGAGGAAACACATCTAGTATTATTATTGGAAATATATAATTTTTTGTTACTTTCTATAGTTGATGTTTAGGTGAGTTGGAGGACCTCCAGGTCGACAAAACATTAATCTCGAGAAAGTGAACCTAGTATTATAATGAAAAATTTTTTGTCACTTTCTGGAGTCGATGTCCAGGTAGCAAGGATGGCCTCTAGGATCACGAAACATCATTCACGAGGAAACACATCTAGTATTATCATTTGAAACAAATAAATTTTTGTCTTTTTCTATAGATGATGTCCAGGTGACGTAGACGACCTCCAGGTTGACGAAACATCATTCTTGAGAAAATGAACCTAGTATTATAATTATAAATTGTTGTCACTTCTTGCAGATGATGTCCAGGTGGCAAGGATGGCCGCCAGGATCACGAAACTTCATTCACGAGGAAACACATCTAGTATTATTATTGGAAATATATAATTTTTTGTCACTTTCTATAGATGATGTTTAGGTGAGTTGGAGGACCTCCAGGTCGACAAAACATCAATCTCGAGAAAGTGAACCTAGTATTATAATTAAAAATTTTTTGTCACTTTCTGGAGTCGATGTCCAGGTGGCAAGGATGGCCTCTAGGATCACGAAACATCATTCACGAGGAAACACATCTAGTATTATCATTGGAAATATATAAATTTTGGTCTTTTCCTATAGATGATGTGCAGGTGACCTAGACGACCTCCAGGTTGACGAAACATCATTCTTGAGAAAATGAACCTAGTATTATAATTATAAATATATGTCACTTCCTGCAGATGATGTCCAGGTGGCAAGGATGGCCGCCAGGATCACGAAACTTTATTCACGAGGAAACACATTTAGTATTATTATTGGAAATATATAATTTTTTGTCACTTTCTATAGATGATGTTTAGGTGAGTTGGAGGACCTCCAGGTCGACAAAACATTAATCTCGAGAACGTGAACCTAGTATTATAATTAAAAATTTGTGTTCCTTCCAGCAGATGATGTCTATGTGGCAAGGATGGCCTACAGGATTACGAAACATCATTCACAAGGAAACACATCTAGTATTATCATTGGAAATATATAAATTTTTGTCACTTTCTATAGATGATGTTTAGGTGAGTTGGAGAACCTCCAGGTCGTCGAAACATCATTCTCGAGAAAGCGAATCTATAAATTATAATTATAAATTTTTGTCACTTCCTGCAGATGATGTCCAGGTGGCCAGGATGGCCTCCAGGATCACGAAACATCATCCACGAGGAAACACATCTAGTATTATCATTGGAAATATATAAATTTTTCTCACTTCCTATAGATGATGTCCAGGTGACCTAGATGCCCTCCAGGTCGACGAAACATCATCCTTGAGCAGGGTTGCAAATATTTAAATCATTTTGAGCTTTAAATAAATTTTAATTTACAAATCCTTTTTGAATTCGTAATCAAAGGTTTATTTAATTAACAATTCTTTTAAATTGATAATTAAAAATATTTTAATTAACAAATCAAAATCTTATCGTGAATTGAAAAGGCTTTTATTAAAAAATCAAAAGGAATTTTTAACTAAATAAATTTTAATTAAGAAATCAAAATGTAATCGTGAATTTAAAGGGCTTTAATTACAAAATCAAAAGGAATCCTTAATTAAATAAATTTCAATCAAGAAATCAAAATTTAATCGAGAATTGAAAGGGCTTTAATTACAAAATCAAAAGAAATCCTTAATTAAATAAATTTCAATTAAGAAATCAAAATGTAATCGTGAATTGAACGAGCGTCAGTTATGATTATGATTTGTAAATTCTAGGGCTTTAATTAAAAATTCCACAATTCCTTTCTAATTAAACGTACTAAGGAATTTTTATCATATATATGTATATAGAAAAACATATGTGGAAGCGCACATACATACGCACCTGGGTTCATATATATGCAACATTTCATGTCAACCCACACGCACACATACGGACAAGTTGATATTTTTACATGGTCCGTTTCATGTCAACTTGCATCCGTTGACCCGTATATATTTTGGTTTATATATATGTATATAATACATACATGCATATATACATGGGACATTTCATGTCGGTTAGCACGTACTCATAAGTACTGGTTTTTTTTATATGTGGTACATTTCATGACAACACGCACACACCCATCCGAGTACCCTTAGATTTATATATATGGGACATTTCATGTCGATTCGCATGCATGCACACGCACGTTAATAAACATAGGATTTTTCACGTCAATTCGAAGGCACACACACAGGTTTATATATATGGGACATTTCATGTCAATTCGCATGCATGCACACAAACTTTAATAAATATTGGATATTTCACGTCAATTGGAACGTACGCACATACAGGTATATATATATATATGAGATATTTTATGTCGTTTACAGGTTTATACATACACACATATATATATATATACGGGACAGTACATGTCGTTGCGCATGCATGCACACACACGTTAATATACATGGGATTTTTAATGTCAATTCAAACGCATACAAACACACAGGTTTATATATATTGGACATTTCATGTCGATTCGCATGCATGCACACGCACGTTAATATACATGGCATTTTCCGTGTCAATTTGAACGCACGCACACATACACAGGTTTATACATATGGGACATTCCATATCGATTCGCATGGATGCACACACGTTAATATACATAGGATTTTTCGGTCAATTATTACCCACGCCTATACAGGTTTATATATATGGGACATTTCATGACAACTCTAACACATCTATCCGAGCGCCCTTAGGTTCACATATATGGGACGTATCATGTCAACACGCACGCACCGGTTTTCATATATTTGACATATCTTGTCAACTCGAGCGCAAACATATCTAAACATATATTTGAAATTTGTATTTATATGTATATGGGACCGTTTCTATCAATTCGCATGTACGCACACACATGGGCTTATGAATATATATATATATATATATATATATATATTTATGTATATATATATACACATATATATGTGTATATATCTGTGTACACATATACATGGGATATTCAATGTTAATTGCGCACACACACACACAGGCTAATATATACTGGACGTTTCATGTCAATTAACATGCATGACACACGTACTTGAGTTTATGTATATTTTTCTTTATATATATATATGGGGCTGTTTCTGTCAAAGCGCATGCACGCACACACATGGGCTTATGAATATATGTATATACATATACATGGGATATTTTATGTTAATTCACATGCATGCACTCACACACACACATATATATATATATATATATATATATATATATATATATATATATATATATATGAGTGCCACCAGATTTTTTTTTAACAAGTGAGCAGTTTTTAATCAGTTACACAAACAGGTTATTTTTTCTATGTTACTTAAAATAAAAAAAATTCTAGTTTAGGAAAAGTTGCTAATATTAATACTGATAAAAATCTTAAAGATTTTTAAGGAATGGTTTTACTTTTTAATAGATAATTTGATTATATGATTTTATTTTTGAAAAAGTTTTTCACATAATAGTTATCTGTAATAAAAAAATTCTTTTACAATGTCAATTACTTTTTCCTGACATTCGTTTTGAAAGTTTATGCTTAACAATTTTAAAATTTGATTGTGACACTGATGATGCTGCTATAAATTATTTTGGATGTGTTATAATTAGTGTGCTGCCTCAATTTTCAACTGAAGGATTATAAATTTAGGATATTTTGAATTGAATTGCGAAAATAAAATAAATAATTAAAGAATTACAATCAACAAATCAATAAATTTAATTATTAATAGTTGAAAAAAAATGTTACCATGTCAGTGAGTTTTTTCAACAGGGTTATACATAAATTAAATTAATTAAAATTAATATTTTCAATCAATCATATACCTATTTTTTTTATTAAAAAGATGTATTTTTACAAAATCTGTAACAGTAAAAGAGTAGTTCACAGAAAAAAATTGTACTTCGGTAAAAAATTTTATAAATTATAAAAACACAAGTTTTTTAAACTTCATAAAATAATATATAGCATACTGTACATATTGTTCTTGTAGCGAAAATTCTACATGTAAAAAATGTAATAAAATTAAAATACAAATAATGATTAATTAAATGTATTTATAAATTATAACATAAATTTAGCAAATGAAATAAAATTTTAGGAAATCCTATTCTAATCTCTGCTGCTCTGTAACAATAGTCTCATTCTAATATGAAAAATTGAAAAAAATTATAAAACTTATTCTTTTTCATAACTCTGAAAAATTGCATGAAATAAGCGACAAAATGTTTTTTATTTCAAAAATAGACTTTTCAAATTTTTGGAAATTATATCATACAAATTTTCCTGGACATTTTCCGACTTTACCCCCTTTAAATTGATGTTTAGTGACAAAATATATAAAAAAAAATTTTTGGGACCGCGGACTTTAATATTACTATAGCAATCTCCCCTATTTTCCGACCTGACTTTTTCATGTGAGCACCGTTGTGCGGTACTCTCTGAATAAGCGGTTCAATTCTTCGTGAAAAATTAAAGGAAGACCGCAACCAGCCTAAACCATTCTTTTTTTATCAACAGTTGGTGGATTAAAGAATAATTTTAGCTTATTAAAATGTAAAAATTCTTAAGTATATTGGTCACCAATGATTGGTGCAATAAAATAAAAAAAATCATTGAAAATGGCAAAATGAGTTTTTTTTTATATTTATGATGTTTTTACAGAGAAATGATGCAATGTACGGCAAAATTGATAAGAATATTTTCGACTTAATATTTGATGAAAAACACGAAAAATTATGTTTTTCCGCGAAAAATTAACAACCAGAAAATTTACTTTAGAGATTTTCCTAACTATTTTCCAGCTATCCACTCTCGAAATTCGTGTTCAGGGCACCAAAATACATAGGAAAAACTTTTGTGGAGCCATGGATCTCCATCGGCTACGGAAACTCTCCTAGCTACCTATATTAGTTATAAATGTCCTCCGTATTCAGGTGAAATACCCCGGTTAAAATGTACATTAAGGTTTGGAAAGATCCTGATGTAAAAGAACCTTTCTAATTTTTTGCGGTTTTTGGTACCAGTCCATAATACAACTTTGCGAACTCTTACGAAAAAAATTGTCATGATTGTCGTTGATACCTTCTGAACTTTTTTGATTCATTAAGTTTTACTAAGGATTAGTAACCTTAATTTTATCGTATTCACAATTAATGAACAATTAAGATCGCTTTAGAATTGAAAAGCACTGTAAAGTTTTCAGGAGAAACCTTCTAGATTGTATTTTAAAAAATTCTTCAGAAATATTTTTTACGTTTTATCATCGTATGAATATATTTATTAAATTATTGGTAAATAAATGATTATAAATCTATGGGATCATTTAAGAATACGGATGAATCTTTATATTTTCTGTATATTGATTGAAAGGTTAATAAAACTTCACGAACTCTATGGAAGTAAATCGAGATGAATTATTACAATCTTGTAAAGAGTTTAATAGTTATTAGAGATCCTTAAGAGGAGGTCGAGTATAATGTCCTATTGTAATCAAAAAATTGATTTTTTTACAAGAACTAATAATTTTAGCAAAAAATAAAGAGAAAGCCCCATCTTGTATCATAAAAAGCAATATTTTCTTTGATTAGGAAAAAATTTTTTTATCGATTCGTTTTGAAGAAAACCTTGAAAAACATGAAATATCGAGGTTTGGATGGACAATTCAGTTTTTCAAAGTTTTCTTTGAAACGAAGCGATAAAAATAATTTTTTCTCATAAGAGAAAATATTGCTTTTTATTATACGAGATGGGGCTTCCTTCTTATTTTTTGCTACAATCATAAGGTTTTGCAGAAAATTGAATTTTTTTATTATAAAAGGATAGAGATATATGACCTGCTATTAATAAAATACCGTGAAAATTATTTATGATTCTCAGTAACGATTTTGAAGTTATAAAAAAATATACGTATTATTAAATTTTTTTAACTCTTGAAATAGTTAAGCATACCATGGAATTGTTCGATAGTGGAAATAAAGCCATTTTACACGGCTAAGCTATAAATTTTTTTTGTGAATAAATACAATAAATCGCACTGATTTATTAATACTAGGCAATTTTTTAGTTTATTAATAAGTTAATTTAATTAATACTATGATATGCCCTTCGAAAATCACTATTCAATATATTCGAAATTCATAAAGAATCTGAAGAAGTCATAATCATATTTTTTGATATATGGGGATATCCACAAAACTTTGAATTCTTTAGTAACAGGTCATATTACAGCTGTTACTGGGTTACCACATGATGCACATTATTTAAACTAGGTTCAAATCTTTTGTGCTATCCTGTAACTCTATTTCTGATGTATTTTGTAAATGTTCCACAAACGGCGCAGTAGATATTTCTATAAAACATTCATTTTTACACATAAAAAATTACCGTAATTTATCTTATGTGTAAATTTACTTTTTATAGAATTATCTGCTGCGCCGTTTGTGGCACATTTACAAAATACATCAGAAACAGAGTTACAGGATAGCACAAAAGATTATAACCTAGTTTAAATAATAACCTGTTACTAGAGAATTTAAAGTTGGGTGGATATCCCCATATAATACCATGGTGGTACACATGAAATTGGAAAGATTCCAAAAATATATAAATTACAATAACTTTTCTGATGAGGATATATTATTCAGATTAATATTATTTTTAAAATTAGATAACATTATTTTTATTTTTAAGACCATGACGAAGCTTCCAGTCTTTTAATAATATTTCCAATCCTAAGTTATGAATAAACAATGCGTTTAATAACATTTTTTTGCGACAAAGAAAAAATTTGTAAGATTCAACTCGAGTGCGGACAACTCAAGAAACCCACGAAAATACTACATAAAAAGTAACAATACAAACTTTCAATGTAACGTATTTCAAGATAAGGTTTGTCGAGCTTGATATAATTTCTAATCCAAGTTCATAAAAAATTTACAAGTTTAAATGATTTTTTATTTTAACAAAAATTATTGTATTAACATAGCTTTAGTGCGGACAAGTCATTATATTTGTTTTTCTCATCCGTCCTGAGTAAGTGGCCTATAGCTTATGCGTTTTCGGGGTAGTAAGTAGCTAATAGCGCGCGCTGCGTGTGTTGTTTTTGAGGGCGTGTGTTTCACAGCTATGTATAATATTATTTTGTATTAAATCACGAAAATACGTTACATTCTGTAAAATAATGTCACGCAAAAGCGTTAATTAATGTAAAATCACAAAGGTTTATACAAGCGCAGCACCCTCATACTGTATCTCATCGACCATATGATAAATTTTATACTTTATCTCGCTTTAACCTCTGACAGAGTAAATCGTATCATCTATTCTTGTATTATTTTTACATTAACGAAATCGTAATTATTCGGTATATACGTGAAATTGATGAACTAAAAGTATGTAATTTAATTACAAATAATAGTACCAAAAAGTATTGAAATATACTATTGCGAGTCAGTCGTACGGCAGATATGAGAGAGAGAGAGAGAGAGAGAGAGAGAGAGAGAGAGAGAGATAGATAGATAGATAGGTAGATAGGTGTTTATTTTATGTACAATATGTTGTACAATTTACAATATAGTAAAAATAAGGTTTCAATATAAACGAAAAAAGTAAAAATTTTAACATATAGTAAAATAAAAAGAATATGTTTAAAAATAGATTATAAAGAAATCACAATAATTACATTACTCCAAGGAAGGTAGTGGAAAAAATAACGTGCGAAAAACATGATGTCCAAAGGACATATCGGAGCAGGAGGAAAGTGGTCTTACAGCACCCTAAGTTTCACGACTGGTTCCATTCCAGAGTAGAGATATGTAGGCTTAGAGAACATTTTTGGAAGCAGTTAGATTAAAGGTAGAAACAAAAGACGATAGAAAGTTCAATAAAAAACCGGTTGATACTCTGAACTTTGTCGGGAAGATCACAAATAAAGACAACAGGTCAGTGGAAAAGCAGTCTGAACAGAGCTTGAGCAAATAGTTTTTAAAGTAATTTAATCGTAAAGAGGTAAGATTTTTACAACTTGGTGTGTTTAATTAGTTTATTGTCAACCAAACCCCAGATCGCGAACATTAGATTCAAACTTATTGTGGTGCCATTATTGCACGCCAGTAGTGGGTAAGAAGACAGCATGTTAATATAATAAAAGAGCAAAATATACTTTGTCTTACCAACATTAGTAAGATGATTTGCCCATCAGAGAACGTGGGCTATAATGGACGTAAAAACATCAACCGAGGAAATGAAATACACTAAGTCATAGCTATAAAGTGTTGTCCTAGAATAAAAAAAGAACACTGGAAAGTCAAACAGACCCTGTGGAACTCCGTAAGAGAACATAATCAGTGGACACCATTTATAAGGCGGCATGACAGATAAAGGCAAACCACCTGATAACGAACGGAAATCGGAAGACACCCCAGAAAGCTCACAGTGTACCCACTGAACAAACAAACGTGACCGATCGGTGAAAGACGGAAAGGCAGACCGCAGGACAACAGGAAAGGGCGAATGTAATTTTGGAGAAGAGACGCGGCGTGAAGAAAGATCAGCGACAAGAGTGGCCAAAGGCGGAATAGCGAGAATAGCGTGCACACGCTAGCGCAAGCAAGCCAGACAGTCGAAAGAAGTAGAGTAAAACCAAGAGAAGGAGAAGAGATGGGGGCAAAAATCCCAGAGGCAAGGGGTTCAGGCACAAGAGGAACTGCAGGCAGAAGAACGGGGAGAAAGAAAAACAGAAGGGCGAGAGACAGGGCGTAGTGGATACATACGGGTTATTCCGGCCGAGGTCTAACAGACATAGAGTCAAACTGAAGTGTAACAAAACGTGGTGGCGCCACGAAATAGAGAGATAAACAGGATTACCCAAAGGGATCGTCGAGACAAGACAAACGGAGTTGGGGAATGTATGTAAGAGCCACCACACCGTTTGTCCCGGAAGGAATAATATCAAAGGATAGGGTAAAAAAGTTTTTTTAAAAAAGGGGGCGGGCATCTTATGGCAGATGTTTTGTGAGCGAAACCGGGGGGATTTAGGAGAAAAATATTTGGACGGAAGCGGGGGGACTACCAAATAAGGGTGAAAAAGCCTAAAGCAATGTAGACGTTCCTTTGTATCGCCAAAACGTGAGGATTTTTTCATAACCCGCCCAACCAATCAAGTCAGCTACCAGACGAAAGAAAAGAAGCAATTGCATCAACGAGCAGGCCAGCAGCAAGCAAGTCGAGCGCCCCGCGAACACGAAGGTTAAGCGCAGTTTGTTCCAGAAGGAGACAAATCAAAAGAGACCCGAAAAAAAAAGACAAAAACGGTAATAAAAAGATCAGCCAGCACTGTAACACGTTACCTGAGGTCAGACAATGATTCGGCCCGATAGTGTAGTGTGTATGGGAACAGTGAGCGAGCATCGCAGTGGTGCGTGGGGGGCGTGCAGGATGGGAGACCGAATAGCGAGATACCCCAGGCCGCTTATATACTATCCGCAAGGGGATATCCCAAGACTGCGGTGTGAGCGCACACATAAAGGAGTGCGGGATAAATAGGAAAATAGTGTGGTATCGCTAGTGTAATAAGACACCAGGTGGGCATATATATTTTCATCTAACAATAAACGGGGAGCAATGGTTCGGTAAAAGTTAGTACGTTCAAGGATGCAGTGTTAGTCGAAGATCACCAAAGTGGAGCCACTAACTAGTTGGTAGTCCCGAAATGGTAGCACACCAGAAAAAGCACAGCAAAACGGTGTCACCTCACCAACACACCAAAGCCAAAGAGGAGCAGAACAGATAACAACCCAGATAAGACGCCCCCCCGAAACGTCCAGAGTCCCAATGCGCAACAGCAAAAGCAAGGCGGACCCAAGAGGCGAATTCAAAAATTCGCGAGTAAATATATTAAAAATGAAAACAGAGGAGCATAGAAGCGTGCGTGTTACACCGCCGAGAGAGAGAGAGAGAGAGAGAGAGAGAGAGAGAGAGAGAGTAAGAGAATGCTATATCGAAAGGAAACAAAACACGCAGGAACGTGCACGAGTTTCTATGTAGAAGTCAGTTGTGTGCTAGCTTCTTGTTAAAAGTTGTTGACGATGCAAAAAAATTATATTTTTATGAGATGCTTTTTTTTATTTACATATTAATTTTTTTAAATGGGGGGCCCTCGTCCCCCCAAACCCCCCCTTTCCACGCACCAACATGTCTCTCTCTCTCTCTCTCTCTCTCTGTTGGTAAGACAAAGGCTATAATTATTGGCTCTTATTATTATATTAACATGCTGTCTTCCTTACCCACTACTGGCGCGCCAATAAATGGCACCACAATTAAGTTTGAATCTAATGTTCGCGATCTGAGGGTTTGGTTGGACAATAAACTGAATTATAAGGAGCACATCACCAAAGTCTGTAACAAATCTTTTACGCTGCTTTACAGATTAAATTACTTTAGGAAAAGCACTAATTTTGCTTTACGCAAGCATTTTGTTCAGACTTTGCTTTTTCCACTCATAGACTACTGTTGTCTTGTCTATTGTGATCTGTCGGCGGAACTGGACCTAAAGTTGCAGAGAGTCATCAACTCGGGTGTTCGATATGTGTATGGTATTGGCAGGCGAGAGCATGTTTCGGCTTATCGTTCTGCACTGTGCTGGTTATCTACCTCTGCTAGAAGGAAATACTTTACATCTGCTTTCCTATATAAAATGTTCTCATCTAATGAACCTACATATCTCTACTCTGGTTACATGTGGAACCAGTCGGTGAGAACGTTGAGGGGTGCTGTAAGACCATTAACTGTTCCTCCTGTTTCTACGGAATATTATAACAGATCCTTCTTGGTTACATCATCGTTTCTATGGAATGAGCTTCCCGTTTCTATCCGTAACTCTCAATCGCTTTACTCATTTAAATCATTAGCATTTTCACACTACCTTTCCTTGGAGAATGGACCGCTGCCACTGCGATAACTATTAATATTAATATTGTTAACTATAATTGTAATTATTGTGATTTCTTATATGATCTATTTTTAAACATATTCTATTTTTATTTTACTATTTGTTAAAATTTTCACTTTTTTCTGTTTATATTGAAACCTTATATTTATTTACTATATTTTAAAATTGTACAACATATTGTACATAAATAAACACCTATCTATCTATCTATCTATCTATCTATCTTACACCCAGCACTGAAAAAATAGTATGTGAATATCGTTCGGTTTAGTTGACTATTGCGCCACTCGGGCAATGGCGCTACTCGCTACGCTCGTGCGCAATAGTCAACTAAACCTTACTCGTTACACAATATACTATTAATTTACAACTTTAAAATGATATTAATGAAATAAAAAAAGCAAAACTCGATTGCTGCAGTTCCAACATCAGATAAATATTACGGAAAGAAACATAATGGATCACCCAAATTCACAATTTTATAAATTACAACTGAATCACTGGAAAAATAGTTGCATACAATAGAATTTTCCAAATTTTATGAGTAACGGCTTATAATTGAAATTTCAATGTCGGAACGATTCGGAAAACTTGAAACATTTATCAATTTTCATTTCATAATAGTTCTTAAACATTTTTTAAAAACCGGAAAAAAATTTGTTCCGATTCTTTCAGAAATTTTCAGGTCATTTTAACGAGGATATAACTGATGATGATGTAACAAAATTCAACTGCAATAATCACAAATTTTCCAATCGAAAACGTTTTCATAAATAATTTCCATAACTTTATATTTTCCGCGGAAATAATCATAATCTTCATAATTCTGCAAAAATGACGATTTATATTGACTTTTTCATGAATTTAAGTAACTTATAGAAATTTTCTCAAATTCAATTTACTTGTCTTTGTCATAAAAAACGAAAGATAATTAGTCTTAAAGCAGGTAAATATTATTTTTTTATATACGCTTTTCTTATATTCGCCTTCATGTCTGTTTGTTTGTTTGTCTGTCTGTAATCAAATCTTGCGCGCTCGATTTCAGGCACTTTTTGACAGATATAAATTCTGACAATTGGCATAGACTTTGGTCTTGGATGACAATACAATAATCAGTTGTCATTTTGGTACCTGGACATCCAGGTCGATGATAATGGGTGTGAAAAGTCATTTCCGAGGAAGTATAAGTGGGGAGGCTTTCTTTGGGTCGAGGCGAGTTCCTCGGAGGTTTTCAGGATTGCTAGAACCGAATTTGAGATCAAACAATTGCCACAAAGTGATGCACGTTGTCCAGAATACGCATGGACGTCGTCTCCGAGGAAATACAAGTGGGGAGGCTTTCTCTGGGTCGAGGTGGGTTCCCCGGGGGATTTCGGGGCTGCTAAAACCTAATTCGAGGTTTGAAAGTGAATCTATAATGCATAATAATGATTTAGGATGAAGAGGTTGAATTGGAGTACCAAGTCGCCGATAACGGATGTACCTGAGTGTAATCTTCGAAAAGTCTGGTTGCAATGTAACTCTAAATGATAATAAAAACAATTGTAACTTAAAAGTAGAAAATACAAAATTTTAAAAACATGCTTTAAAAATAAAATACAATAATTGAATAAATAGACTAAAAAGTATAAAATAAATAAATTAACTTTCTTGATATTACTTTTATATAGTTTCATTGTAATAATCAATAGAAAATTTTACAACAACAATTTAAAAAGAAAAGTGTGGTTGCTGAAATTTTTTCTAAAATCTTTTTGAGAAATTATTAAAGATAGTATTTAAATTATTATTAGATTTACTGAAAATCAGTGCACACTCTTTTCTTTTATAATTTATGTTGTAAAATTTTATCTTGATTATTGCAATGAAACTGTATTAAAGTAATTTTAAGAAATTTAATTAATTTATTTAATACTTTTTACTGCATTTTTTCAATTATTGGTTTTTTTTAACAACGTGTTTTCAACATGAAAAAAACATTTTTTTATTTAATTATATCATTTCACCAATTAGATAAACTCAAATATCTTCATATTATAATTTGCAAAATGTGTTATTTATTTAAAATCAATTATTGTTTTAAGTATTTATCTAAAGTTTATAGTATTCGAGAAAACAATTCATTACGGAATTCATAGAAAAAAAAATTTTTTAATTTGCATTGTCTCATTTCAACACTTTTATGATTTAGACCTATAAAAATTTTTGTATATGTTTTGTGTATGAAAATATATGATTAATCTGTAACCAAAAGAATAATTTATAGACCACCAGTTATTTTATTACCGCAATTAATATAAATGCAAATCTTTGTACAATAACATAAAACTGGCTGACAATTTTTTGAAAAAATTAGGGAACGTAAATATCTATATAACATAACCTTTTACTTTGGCATTCCGTACTTTTCTCAATAAAGTCATTATAAATTTTCTATTTTGAAGTGAAACTTCTTTAGCGACGGTATACACCTCCCATAAGAGACGTATAAAAAAATTATACGGGAGTGAATTGATTTCATGACGGTACATGCAACGGAACTAATGAAACGGAAGTGTATATATATGAGGGGCGTCCGCACCTCCTATATGTAAATCAAGGTACTAAATACGTATAAAGAAAAATTCGCGGGACTGACTTGATGTCAAATGCACAGATATAGTATATGTATACGTGCATACTATATATGCAATACAAATATCAGAATCAGATCTGAATGCGTTTTCTCTTTTTCTTTCTTTCTCTATAATGTTTTATGGTGAACCCCTTTATTCCCAGCATTTTTTAAATTGAATTTTTTTAAAATAAATATTATTAAAAAAAATTTTATACACTATCTCATTTAAAATTAAAAAAATAAATTCTTTAAATAAATTAAACTATTCGAATTTAGTTTTATTTAATTTTATAATTATTTAGTTTTAAAATTATTTTAAAATTAAATAAAACAGTGTTATAAGTTAAATAAACATTTATGAGTTCTATAATTTCAAAGACTGCCACACCAGTTTTTTATACAAATATTCTTTATAATCACATCTTTTGTACTTAAAAATTAATTTACAATTACAACAATTAATATTTGAGTAAAATATGAAAACCTTAATTAGACAAAGACAGCGTATCCAGCCTCTTTTTTTTAATTTGAAACTTTTAATTAAACATTTTTTGGTTTCTAGTGCATGAAATTAATGTTTATGTATTTTTCTAACAAAGTTGGGTTTTGTAAAATTGAATTTTCGTTAAAAAGATTATAATTAAATTCATACTTTACAAATTTTAGACCTCGTAAAAATTTAATTTTAGGAATATTATTTATAAAATAAACTCTCAAATCATTCTTACTGGATCAATAAACCTATAAATACATTGTATTCTATTATGTTATTCATTGTTTTGTTGTTCACTTTAAGGATTTAAAATGAACAGTGAAGAAAATTCAGTAGATAATACAGATGAATTGCTAGCTAGTTTAAGAGTTGGTATAAATGGTGAACCATTACATGATGATGGAAGTCAGGGGACAGCAAATAATGGTACCCATTATGAGTTATCACGATTGAGTAATTCTACAAGAATTACAAATGTTTCAACGGCGCCTTCTGTTTCATTAAGTGATGAGCAAAAAGAAATGTTAGATGTCTGCTGTAAAACTTGTTATTTGGATGGAAAATTTTTCGAAGCAGATTTGACGAAATCAAATGGCGATAAAATCATAGCAAAATGCATGACTTGTAACCAAATTATTCATGGAAATCTTAAAGTTTCATCAAATTTTTATCGCTATTTAAAGGTTATTGTTTTTATATGTATATGTTATTAAATCAACTAATTTATTTATTGTTATTGTGACTTGCAAAATTTAAAAAGTAAAAATTGTACTTTTTTAAAAATACCTTGATAAGGTCAATATTTAATGGTATGTATTGAAAAAAAATTTTGATGTTTTTTATGACAGTACATTCAAATATAAAGTTAATATTTAGATGAAATATCAAGTATCATGTTTCAATAAATATCTTGTTCAATGATGAATTTTCTCTTATGGATATATAAAATTGAACATTATTTATATTAAAGTTATATACCTTATCAGAAAAAAAGTGTAATAACTGTCAATTATCGGTAGATTTTATAATTTCTCATGAAACAAAATTTAATCAAACAAATCTAAATTTATTAAAAAAGCTTAAAAGTTATAAATATAATAAAAAAAATGAAAAAATTAAACTTCAAATTTATATGAAAAATCTTTATAAAATCTTAATAAATTTTTAAATTATTATATAAAAATTATTGCAGATGAGGATTCAAATGATTCTGAAGAGGAAATGGAAGAGTTTGAAGAAAATGATGGCGAAGAATCACTGTTTATGAACAGTAACAATAATGTAGTTCCTGTAGAAGACGAAGCAATATTTTCAAATATAACACTATCTCGTCATTTTCGATGTGCCATCCATACCTTGAGTTTGATTGCAACAGAAGATCTTGTAGACGCAATTGACAGAGTTCCAAATATTAAAAAGTGTCATAAATTTGTCATGGAAAAATGCCAACAATTATGGAAATGTTTAAAATCACCAAAAAAACGAGAAAAAATGAAAAAAATTTTTGAATGCAGTTTACAGAGGCCCGTTATAACAAGGTGGAATTCTACGTATGACGCCTTTAAACAAATCATTTCGTTAAAAGAAAAAATTGATGATGAAAGAATTCATGACATGTTGGAATCTAATAAAATCTTAAGAAAAAAAGATTTTGAATTTATTGAAGATTATTTGAAATTGTGTTGACCCCTGGCTTCAGCGATTGATATTTTACAAGGAGAAAAAGATTGTCATTATGGTTATCTTTTAACAACATTGTTGACTATCCGAAAAAAATGGAATACTTTATCGGCAGATAAAAGTTTGTCAATGTGTGAGCCACTGTTGAAATATTTAAAGGAAGCTTGAGACAAAAGATTTCATGATTTTTTTGAAATCATTAACAATGGCGAATTAGCAGCACTCACCAAATTTAGAGCAAAATGGATTTCGTGCTTTGATAAAAATACACAAGCAAAAATAAAAAAGCTTGTTGAAGAATTGGTTAGGCCTAAAAAGCCAGAATCAGCTGTTCCAGATAATGAGGATACTGAAGACACGTTTTTTGATTTTGATGATGACAGCTCAAATGCATTACTAAACACGGCTTTTGCACCTCAAGAACAAGAAGAAAATGAACTAATGAGGTTTTTAAATAAAAAAACGACGTCTTTGGAGTCTTTAAATAATTTGCCAGTTGTTAAAAGCTTATTTTTGAAATTTAATACCACATTACCTTCTTCAGCTCCAGTAGAAATATTATTTTCTTATGCTACTTTAATGAACATGCCAAAATTTAATAGATTGTCCGATATTGAATTCGAAAAACGAGTACTGTATAAAGCAAATGGACTCAAAAGTTATTTGTAAAGGTATAAAGCTTTGAACTTAATAATACTTATTTTATTATTTTTATGAATAAGCAAAAAGTTTAATAATTTATAATTGAATATTTATAATTATACAGAAACATTTTTTATAAAATCTTTCAATATGAATAGGTAAAAATTTATTAAAATAATAATCGCGATATTCAAAATCATCGAAAGATTTACATTGGCTGCGTAATCGCCACTTCATAAATTCTTTTTAAATGTTTCATATTAGAAAATAATCGCAATATTATGAAACATATGTAAGCTTACATTGGCTGAATAATCGCCACTTCATAAATTCTTTTTAAATGTTTCATATTAGAAAATTATCGCGATATTATGAAATATATGAAAGCTTACATTGGCTGAGTAATCGCCACTTCATAAATTCTTTTTAAATGTTTCATATTAGAAAATTATCGCGATATTATGAAATATATGAAAGCTTACATTGGCTGTGTAATCGCCACTTAAAAAATTCTTTTCAAATGTTTCATATTAGAAAATAATCGCTATATTATTAAATATCTGAAAACTTACATTGGCTGAGTAATCGCCACTTGAAAAGTTATTATTCAAACTCTTGTGTTAAATATGCAATCATGATATTAAAAATTAACCAAAAATGTACATTGGCTGAGTTATCGCCACATATAATATTGAAAATTTTTACCAGCATGAAGTAAATAAATAATTTAAATAAATGACATGAAAAAAATTGTTTTATTGCTTTATATAAGGTCACATCGTATAGAAAAAAATTCAGAAGTCATGCATTAACAGCTATAAAAAACCTGTGTATTTATATGAGCCCACATATTCTTATTAGCAAAGGACAGAAATATGATTCTTCCTCTTAAAATATCTCTTCATTTTCTATAATTTTGTAATAGTATAATTATGAGTACGTACGAGTTGACATGAAATGTCCCATATATATAATCCTATGTGTGCCTGCGCATTGGCATGAAATGTCCCATATATATAAACCTGTATGTGCGTGCGTTGAAATTTACATGAAAAATCCCATGTATATTAACGTGTGCGTGCATGCATGCGAATTGACATGAAACGTCCCATATATGTTAACCTGGAGAAACTCGGATAGGTGTGTGAGAGTTGTCATGAAATGTTTCTTATATATAGAAAAGCCTGTGATTATGAGTACGTACGAGTTGACATGAAATGTCCCATATATATAATCCCATGTGTGCCTGCGCATTGGCATAAAATGTCCCATATGTATAAACCTGTATGTGCGGCGATCGTGGGTACCACAGCATAATGAATAACTATTTTACTACGTTTTTATTAACTCGCTTTGGTGTCTGTCTGTCTGTCTGTCTGTCTGTTCGGTACGAATTTTGCAACCGATTGTAAACTAACTTCCTGATGAGCTAGAGACTTGAAATTTTAAATATAGCTCGGAACTGGATGACAATGCAATATGATAAAAAAAATATATATATCTACCGAACAATATATTAATATATTCAATCATATACGGAGATGTTGGCAAAATTGAAGATTTGAAGATTTTATATATAGATACACTTTTAACATTAGTGTCTAAACATCTTCGAAAATTTTAAAAATCTTTTGATATATTAATATATTAATATATTAATATATTAATATATTAATATATTAATATATTAATATATCAAATATAGTAATATATTAATATAGTAATATATTAATATATTAATATACCAAATATACCAAATATATTAATATATTAATATATCAAATATATTAAGATATTAATATATTAATATATCAAATATATTAATATATTAATATATTCAATATTATATTTTTGCATGCATTGTTGGATAATATAATTAAATATATATTCCCACCGAAAAATATATTAATACAATTATATACGGAGATATTGGAAAAATTGAAATTTTGAAGATTTTATATATAGATATACTTTTAACATTAGTGTCTAACCATCTTCGAAAATTTTTAAAATTCTTTAACTTCTCATATTGCAATTAGACATAAATTACAGCATTTTGTATTGTACATATAAAATTTGAGACTGTATTTTATTCATTTTATGGTCTATCAATGCATAAAACAATAAATTTTGGTTGAATTTCTAATAGCGTCATTATCGTCAAAATGGCGGGAAACTCAGCATGCGATTACGTGTTCTCTAAAAAATTAAAAATAAAAAAAAACTTTTTTAATGTACTACGTTTTATAATGAACCAAAAAGTATAAAATAATGTGTAATGAAATGAAAAGTGAATAATGATTTGAAATAAAAGAACGTGGGGCGCATGTTTATTATTATGTATTGTATGCGCCCCACGTTTTTTTATTTCAAATCATTATTCACTTTTCATTTCATTACACATTATTTTATACTTTTTGGTTCATTATAAAAACGTAGTACATTAAAAAGTTTTTTTTTTATTTTTAATTTTTTTTAAATATTGTCTATATCGATAAGGTAAAGTATGTATATATATATATGTATATATATGGGACATTTCACGCCAACTGATAGAGCAAAAAAATAAAAATCGTTGAAACTCTAAGAATTTATTCTTTTTGTTACCCAAAATATGTTAAAAAATTTTCAAGGATCTAGATTGAAAGGATCAAGAGTTACAGGACCTGGAAATTTGAAAATTTTTCAAAATTTTTGGAAAAGTCCCAACTATATCATTTTTTTTCTGAAAATCCTGATGTTTTAGAGAAAAATGCATAATAACACTTCTTGTTGTAAATGAAGAAGAGAGTTAGCAGGATTTTTTACAGACCTGAATTTCGCAGTTTTCTGATTGGCTCTTATATGTAATACATGGTTATTGAAATTATTTAATGTTTGCCACGGCCAAAATTCGCTTTTGAAGGCTTATTTTTTTCTATTTTTTATTAACTTTAAAATAAATTTTGGCTCGTGTAAGCAAAAGTCACCAATAACGAGTTATCACAGTTTTAAATATACATTTTCATGTAAAATTTATTTTTCTTATTGAAAATAGCCTGTTACATACTAAACATGATCATCTGGTTTTAATACTCAAAAACTATCAAAATAAGTTTAAAAATCATTTAGTTAAATGTCATTTCTCAATTATAAGCCTAATTATTAATTAAACAACACTCGTTATTATTATAATTACAATTAATTTCAAAGGAAAATTAGACTCTGAATTATTCCAAAATCAAATAATTATTTTTCAATAAAAATTTATTTATCTCAAAGAATTGATTCATCAATAAAAAAGAATAATTAAATAATTACTATTTTCCTTACCTTAACTTTCTAGAAAAAGTATCTGTTCAATAGAAAATGATGATAGAATTTTGGAACACACACTAAATGAAATTTTTTGGGGATGATTATAAACAAAAGCTTTCTGACTACCCATCTTTATTTATTTATTTAACTATATATTTTTATTTTTATTTAACAGATAGACGTATTCTTTGACTCAAAATACTATATATTGAATGTTAGTTTATAACTTTTTATGCATAGTATTTTAATGGATCTTTTGAGTTATCTGCACTTAAGTTTAATAAATTTTTTTACTGTAGCGAAAAACTAGATTAAACGCACCGTTCATTGATAGACTTGGATTGGAAATATTGTTAAAAGGAGGAGTTTTGGTATGCCCTTAAGACCGTTACATATGAAAAGTAAATAAGATGTTAATTACCAAAAAATTCTCTTAGTTTTATAAATTGTTTTTTTTTCAGAATATTATGAAGAACAAATAATAGAAATATAGTTCAAATTATATTCATTGGATGGAAAAAGAAAAATGAATTTTGATCAATGAACAGCAGTAGATACAGCTGTTAAAATTGCTGAAACTGGATACACGCAAAGAAGAATGGTAAGAGTTTAGAAGATCTTAGTTTACATTATGATATGACAGTTGAAAATTCTTTTGTTGATATTGTTTAAATTCTTTATCGTGTAGATTCTATGGATCCAACGTATATGGAAAACAAAGACTGTCTTATTGATTATAAAAGAGTTTTTGATGATATATTAAATCTACATCAACGTACAAAATTGAAAATCCATTAGACAGCCCTAGTATTATTAAAGTAACCCCTGAACTTTTGATGTCAGAGAAATATTCTTGTGTAAGTTAAGAATTTAAGCAAGAATCAGCTCAATTTTTGAAAACAGTTGCAATTATAATTGATAGGATTAGACAACATATTAAACTAGATGTCCCAGTTTACAGGTATATTATACGTTTAACTGTGTCACAACTTCTTGAATTTATTCATACAAGCAAGAAAAAATATATGAAAGCAAAAATTGAACCAGTCACTGCAGTTGGTGCTTTAGTTGCACAAAGTATTAAAGGACCTGGTACTTGAATAACCTTGAAAACTTTTCATTTTGTTCGTGTAGCACCTATCAACATTACTCAAGATGTACCTTGTATTAATGAAATTATTAATGCTAATCTAAAAATCAGTATTCTAATTATAACAGCTTATTTAATGTAATGCATTGTAATAAAAGCCTCTATCATTTCTTTTAAGCGTATGTTCCAAAATGATATCATCATTTTCCATTTTACTGATACTTTTTATAGAAAGTTAAGGCAAGGAAAATAGTGATTATTTAATTATTCTTTTTTATTGATGAATCAATTCTTTGAAATAAGTAAATTCTTATTGAAAAATAATTATTTAATTTTGGGATAACTCTTATTTTCCTTTGAAATTAATTGTAATTATAATAATAACGAGTGTTGTTTAATTAATAATTGGGCTTATAATTGATAAATGACATTTAACTAAATGATTTTTAAACTTATTTTAATAGTTTTTGAGTATTAAAACCAGATGATCATGTTTAGTACGTGACAGGCTATTTTCAATAAGAAAAATAAATTTTACATGAAAATGTATATTGAAAACTGTGATAACTCGTTATTAGTGACTTTTGCTTACACGAACCAAAATTGATTTTGAAGTAAATGAAAAATAAAAAATAAGCCTTCGAAAGCCAATTTTGGCCGTGGCAAACATTAAATAATTTCAATAACCATGTTTTACATATAAGAGCCAATCATAAAACTGCGAGATTCAGGTCTATAAAAAATCCTGCTAACTCTCTTCTTCATTTACAACAAGAAGTGTGATTATGCATTTTTCTCTAAAACATCAGGATTTTCAGAAAAAAAATGATAAAGTTGGGATTTTTCCAAAAATTTTGAAAAATTTTCAAATTTCCAGGTCCTGTAACTCTTGATCCTTTCAATCAAGATCCTTGAAAATTTTTTTACATATTTTGGGTAACAAAAAGAATAAATTCTTAGAGTTTCAACGACTTTTATTTTTTTGCTCTATCAGTTGGCGTGAAATGTCCCATATATATAAAGTTAAATATGTGTTTGTATGTGTGAGCGTGTGCGTGCGTGTATGAGTTGAAATTAAATGTTCTATATGAACTTGAATAAACCTGGTTTTGTACGTGCGATTCTACATGAAATGTCCCTTATGTATATATATATATATGTTTATATCATGCTTGCGAGTCGACATGAAAAGTCCTACGTACATGAACGCGTATGTGCATGCATGCGAATTGACATGAAACGTCTCATGTATATAAACCTAATGGTACTTAGATAGGCGTGTACAAGTTGTCATGAAATGTCCCATATTTCCCATATTTCCATGTATGTATGTATGTATGTATATAAATATAAATATAAATATATATATATATATATATATATATATATATATATTTAAGCATGTCTGTGGGTGCGTTCTAATTGACGTGGAATGTCCCACGTGTGTATGTATGTGTGTATAAATATATATGTGTATAAACTTGTCTGTATCTGTGCGTGTGGGTCGACATGAAATGTTGCATATATATGAGCCCAGGTGCGTATGTATGTGCGCGTGTATGTATGTTTTTCTATATATATATATATATATATATATGATAAAAATTCCTTAGTACGTTTAATTAAAAAGGAATTGTGAAATTTTTAATTAAAGCCCTCGAATTCACAAATCATAATTATAACTGACGCTCTTTCAATTCGCGATTACATTTTGATTTCTTAATTGAAATTTATTTAATTAAGAATTCCTTTTGATTTTTTAATTAAAGCCTTTTCAATTCACGATTAAATTTTGATTTGTTAATTGAAAAATTTTTAATTATCAATTTAAAAGGAATTGTTAATTAAATAAAACTTAAATTACAAATTCAAAAATGATTCGTAATTCAAATAATTTTTAATTACTTTTTTCGCAACCCTGTTCTCGAGAAAGTGAATATAGTATTATAATAGAAAATTTTTTGTCATTTCCTAAAGATGATGTCCAGGTGGCAAGGATGGCCTACAGGATCACGAAACATCATTTACGAGGAAACACATCTAGTATTATCATTGGAAATATATAAATTTTTGTCACTTCCTATAGATGATGTCCAGGTGACCTGGACGACTTCTAGGCCGACGAAACATCATTCTCGAGGAAGTGAATTTTGTTTTATAATTTAAAGTTTTTTGTCACTTCCTGGAGATGATGTCCAGGTGGCAAAGATGGCCTCCAGGATCACGAAACTTCATTCACGAGGAAACACATCTAGTATTATCATTGGAAATATATAAATTTTTGTCACTTTCTATAGATGATGTCCAGGAGACCTAGACAACCTCCAGGTCGACGAAACATCATTCTTGAGAAAGTGAATCTAGTATTATAATTAAAAATCTTTTGTTACTTCCTGGAGATGATGTTCAGATAGCCAGGATGGCCTTCAGGATCACGAAACATCATCTACGAGGAAACACATCTAGTATTATCATTGGAAATATATAAGTTTTTGTCACTTCCTATAGATGATGTCCAGGTGACCTGGACGACCTCCAGGTCGACGAAATATCATTCTCGAGAAAGTGAATCTAGTATTATAATTGAAAATACCTTGTCACTTCCTGGAGATGATGTCCAGGTGGCGAGGATGGCCTCCAGGATCACAAAATATCATTCACGAGGAAACACATCTAGTATTATCGTTGGAAATCTATTAATTTTTTTCAGTTCCTATAGATGATGTTCAGGTGAGTTGGAGGATCTCCAGGTCGACGAAACATCATTCACAAGAAAGTTTTTACTTGATAATAAAAAAATCATACTATGTTAGAATT
Source organism: Anastatus disparis (assembly GCA_017163975.1). Classification (NCBI taxonomy): domain Eukaryota; kingdom Metazoa; phylum Arthropoda; class Insecta; order Hymenoptera; family Eupelmidae; genus Anastatus; species Anastatus disparis. The sequence continues at coordinate 1,117,597 of JAFFSR010000271.1, read as the reverse complement.
ATAGAATACGTTTATACGAAAATATTATTTTAATTATAAGTATATATAATTTCCGTATTCGTACCTTAACTCGCCGTCGATATATATATACTATAGCATGATATACTAACTCGAATACAAATCGCATACACCATACTAATTACTATACTATAGCCGAAAAACATAAAAAATATCCTTATAGCTCTCCTACAATATTAATGTGTGACGTCGCTGGCTGGAAACAAAAATTGAAGGACTGATAACGAAGAAGAATCTTTATAACGCGAATATAGTACTTGAAATTTTAGATTACGTTTTCTCGTGATTGATTAAATGGATAGTAATAAAACTTTTTTTAAATGAAAGATAATATAAAAATCTTTAAATATCAATTTCTATTTTTCAAATATTGGGTTTTATTTTAATAGGATTCAGTTTGAAAATTTTAAAAACTCTAATTCAAAGTATAAGAGGAGCGCCTCGACGTTTTCGTCTTCGTACCTTAACTCGCTGTCGAGGCGCTACCGCGCCTCTTGATAAATAAAAATTTATATTGAAATTTGTAAAATAAAAGTAAGATAATATCAATAATTATATAATTGTTTTGAATTTTGTGATTAGTAACAAGAATAGTGACAAGGGTTTAATGCTGTGTCTTTATAAGTTTAAAGTAGTCAAATCTTATAGAGTTATGCTCTCAATAAGACTGAAAGTCTTGGGAGTTTTTTGGCCTATAAGAGGTTTATCAATCTTCTAACAACTAACATATAAATTATAAAGACCCCGGACTAGTTACAGCATGATGTCTGTGCAAAAAATGGGTTTAATATAAAACACCTTCCTTATTCCTTATCTTCATTTATGTGCACAAAGTGCAATTCTTAAGAAATATTTAATAGGTAAAAGGGAAGAGGTTACAATACAGAATGGTAAAAATAAAGTCATGGAAGACCTCAAAAATAACCCAATAACTCAAAATTCTGATAATCGAATAACTTTATACCAATATAATTGTTATTTGAGTCTAACGATTAAATTTATTTTTGAATTATGCCCTCATCCTATTTTAACAAATGACCTTTGACAAAAAGTAGTCAATTCACACAAATTTTTATGCAAACAAAAGTTATCTAAAAAAATGCTATTTGTTTGAAAAAAAGAATTTTTTCAAACAGATGGCATTCAAAGAAGTGAATTCGATCAACTTTCTGGATGCATATTATTTTAATATTTTGAATTTTTAATGTGCTACTTGATTAGATGGACTTATCGCACTTTGGTTCGAGAGCATTAATAATTTTCTTACATTTTAGAAGAAACTATTTTATATTCATCATTGATATTTGATGATTTTTTATTCATTGTTTTACGGAGATGCACTGAGCTATTCGCATTTATCTATTATTTTTAGAAATTATATTTTATACTATATGAATAAATTATACAATCACATTCAACTGTTTTACTTTTTTTATAAGCTTATATATTATAACGTTCCGTTTTTGTGTTATAGGTATCCATGAGAATAAAGAACAACTCAATGAAGACACAAACAAGTATTTAAATGAAGAAAAGGATGATTTTTGTACATGTTCATTAGATTGCGTGTTAATGCAGATTTACAAAGATAAATTACTGAGATCTACAATCACATCATTCCTCTTTTCCTTGTTCAGTGTTAAATTATGTATTGAGTTAGATGCATGGGTGATACATCCATTTCTTTGAATGATATACTTCAAATTTAAATAAAAAAATTCCTTAACATTAATTTTAAAATAACCATATTTATAAATCAAGACTTTCTTGACTGAATATTTGTAAATTTAAAAAAAATTTTCGACACGATCATTTAATCAAAAGAAATTTATAAAAGAAAATCTATGAAGTAAGAAATTCTTAAAAGTTTAGGTTATCAATTTCCATATATTGTAGGCATAATTTAGAAAAAATTTTAAATAGAGCAAAAAAATTTTTTTTAATTGAATTATTCATCTTATTATTTTTATTGAATATCCATTATTAAGGGGTGTTCTTATACCGGCACAGAGATCTACCTTATCTATATTTGAATTATGCATTTTAATAAAAATTTAACTATTTTTGACTAAAATTCATAGAAGAGGCACATTCTTAACATGCCAAAGAATTTATTGCAACATTAAAAGAGAATATTAGGGTAAAAATAAAGGCGAAAACTGCTTAATACGATTAAATTTTCAATGTAGTTATGAATAATCGTATTATGCAGTTTTTGTCTTAATTTTTACTTTTATTCGGTCTTTTAACGTTGCAATAAATTCTTTAGAATGTCAAGAATGTGCCTCTTCTACGAATTTCAGTCATGAATAGTTAAATTTTTATTAAAATAAATAATTTAAATGTAGATAAGATAGAACTCTATGTCGGTATGAGGATTCCCCTTAAATATGATTTTATACATTTTTCTACAAGTTTTTATTAATAATTAAATCTTCTTTAAATAAAAAAAATTTATCTTTGTTGAAAATCAAGTATTAAATTTTTCTCTTAATAATGCTAAGGTGCTTGCTGGATCAATATATTTATGCGTGTGATGAAGGAGGCTGAAATCAGCATTATTAAAATCGTTATTCTAGTAGGGGAAACTAGGAGTAATTCGAAAATATACTATTGGGAGGTTGGCTTTTATTTCATTAAATATAGACTTTACTCTTTCTATTAAAGATTCGCGTGATATTTCCGAGCCATCAGTTGTAATCGAAGCAAAGTTTTCTGGCTCCTTCAGTTTATTTCTGTTATAATTAATGATAGATTGGTATTTAAGCCAGTCTGCTTTCTTTAATAACCACTTAGTTTTAGGGTTTACACTATTAATATTATCATTAGCGCATTCTATAAAAATAAGATAATGCTCGCTTCCATAAAGGTTGTCAGACACTACCCATGTTAAGCTACTTGCTAATTTTAAAGAGCAGAATGATGAATCGATGGCACTTTTAGTTGCATTCAAAGAATGGGAGTGCGTAGGACTAAGATTTTTTTTTGAAGCTATGCTTTTTATGCAAGATTGGGCCGACGACGAACTGAATAGAAACTGACACTGCACCAATAGACAATCGACCGTGTTCCGTTTAATATGACACTGTTCTCTATTACTGCTACTAATACATTCTATATATTTATTGAAAATGACTAGCACTTTGGCTTTTGTCTTTCGGCCATCACTAGGTAGGTAAATTTTTATACTCAAGTTTTTTTTGCCTTGTGAAACTTTTTAATAATCAAATTTTTTGCCCAGCGGGACTTCGTAAACAAGTTTTTCGTGGTCTCCGGACTCTACTCCCCACAGAAAAATTAAAAAAAAATTTTTCTGAAATTTTTCCAAACCCCGGTCCACTAGAGCGTGAGCTAAGAGCCTTAGCCTTTGCGCTACCACCGCTGCTCTCTTTCTTTCTCTCTTTTCCTCTTAAACCTTATAGTCCGCAGTACAGAACCCTTTTTAAAAAATGATTACCACATACTTAGAACTTTGTAAGCGGCTTCATTTTGTCGAGTCTACCAAACTTTTCATCTACGAAAACTCTCGGAACCGCTGCATTTTTTAATAATTAATTATTAAACATGTCGATTTGACGATGTATTGTTATGCAATGACCACATACTTTTTTTTACATGGAACTAAAAGATATTTTTATAACAAAAATCAAATAATGTATGGCCGACAAAAATAATTCTGCGTTAGATGAGTCTACCATTTGAATTATGTCGATAGGACAGGGTTATGTTATGCGATGACCACATAGCCAATTTTTATAGGATTACTTGATAGTTAATTATGAAACCATAAGATCATAATGTCCGACAAATTTTCTGCAGATTTTTTTCAGTCCGATAATCGGAACATGTCATTGTTACGTGGTATGGTTTTGTGATTACCACATGTCCAATCTGGGATTTTTTCTGTTTTAAATAAAATGTAGAGTACACTAGAATATGCGGCCGACAAAATTGCTACCGAAATCTAATGGAAATCACAAGAAAATTAATTGAAAATAAGTAGTAGTACCCTGTAGAACTCAACTGTTTAAGGACAATTATTTTATATCTAAATTATTCTGAATAAGACATAAATATATTAAATTTGAAAAACTTATTTAACAAAAATTTATAAATAGCAATAAAAATAAATAACTTATATATGAGAAAAATGAGCAAAACTTTTAATTTTATGAATAAATCAAAAATGAATTTTTTTCTTAAAGCATATTGTTAATTAATATTTTATTTAATATCATTAACACTATTAAATTTTATATAATATTATGACTTTTAAATTATTATCATTTCTTATTTCTTTTGCTGTATTCGTTTGCTAAAATTCGTTTACTAAATTGCAGTATGTCTTTTACAATATTATAATTTGAGATTTTCAAGCATTCCCACATTATATTAAAAATGTGTCAAAAAAAAACTTAATTTTTTTATAAATTCCTTTAAAAAATTATGTATTTAAAAGTTTAATTATTAAATACTTAAATATGAACAATGAATTAATATTTCTAATAATAATAACGATTCTTTAATTGATAAGTAAACACTAAAATCTAAGTTTCATATAAAGAAATATTTTAGTGGTATGTATAGAATTATTTATCAGTCTAATACCCTAGTAGAAATTAAAACGATCTTTTTACCATTTTATGCCTATTGCTTTGAAATGAAGAGTTGAAAATAGGAATTTTTATGGCTATTTCTTTAACCAATATAAAATGTTTTTCTACCTATGTAATGCTGATAAAATAATAACATTTTATGCTCATTTTCGAGGATTAAAATGTGATCTTAGAAAAATATTCATAATTAAATCTTTATAAAGAAAGAATTCATGCTGTATATTTTAGCGATAAAATGTTAAATTATAAAAAATGGAAAAATATCGATTTAATAGACAATTAAAAAAAATGATTTCAAATTAACATGAATTATTTTTAACACTGCAAATTTACTTTTTTACAAAGAATGAAATTTTTAGAAATTTCATTTTTTATTTTAACCTATTGAGTCCGAGACCCCTTTCCCATTTAAAAAGTAAATATTTTTTCATATGTTTGACTTATTTTGAGTTCCTCTAGGTTCCTTCGGTAGTTTACGAAACCTAAAGCATCCATAAGCCCATTTTCTGTAATGTGTCGTATACGACACATAAGGGATTAACAATTTATTTTGTTAAGAATTTTATTATCTATAACGAATAATAAATAGTTAATAAGAAATAATTGATTTCATGTCATTATCTACGCATGTACCGCGTACAACACATACCTACTCTCTAAATGCCCCATTAAGGGGACCAGGTACTATTAAAACTTGAAAAATTTGAATATGAATAAGTAAAAATTTATTGCTTTTATCCAAAAGGAAAAAATTTTTTGAAAAAATATTTATTTTTCAAAAGACTTTTTATTTCTGAAACTTTTATCTATCTTAAAAATTCAACTGATGGTCTCCGTTCACATTCTGGTACTAAAAACAGATTGGTCGCAAAGCTTTTTCATGAATTTTCATCGGATCTTTATGAAATTTGGTGGAGATTTTTAAAATTATATTAGAATTAATGAGCATAGCAAATTATAAATACATATATGCTAATTTGTGTATTAACTTATTATTTATAAAAATAAATAAACAAATAGAAAATTTTTTTATTATTTGAATTTTTTAGGAATGTCTCTCGCTCATGTGGATTCTAAGATGATTTTGGAAATCTCCACCAAATTTCATCAAGATCAGATGAAAACTCTTAAAAAAACCTTGCGACCAATCTGTTTTTAGTACCAGAATGTTAACGGGGACCATAAGTTGAATTTTTAAAATAGATAAAAGTTTCAGAAATAAAAAGTCTTCTGAAACATAAGTATTTTTTCAAAAAATTTATTCCTTTGGATAAAAGCAATAAATTTTTAATTATTCATATTTGAATTTTTCGAGTTTTAATAGTACCTGGTCCCCTTAATCAGATAATTATATTAAAAAATAAGAGGCATGTTTTATTAATAGTATTTTGATCCTTCTATGAAAATCTTTTATTAAGATGACACAAAAATGACGTATAATTTTTGACGTTATAAAAATAATAACCATAGCTGCAAAATTAGATTATTCTAAGAATTTAATTTTTTTTCATTTTCGTACTTATAAAAATATCAGTAAAAATTGGAAAAAAAAATAATTTCAAAAATTAAAAAATGTGAATGTATTTTTCTATGTCTATACTTGATCATAGTAACTAGTTTCATTTGTGCAAAATATAAATTTAAATTTTATTAGATAATTTTGAACTACGTGTTATATGACACATACATAGGTGACGGGTTAATTATAAATCTTTTTTTGTCGGTCTGACGTAAAGATACAATATTTTTGTCGGTCATTGCCCTTTTAATACATAAAATGAAAAAATAATATTATGTGACACGTCATACCCTTGTCCGACATATGGTAATCACAAAACCATACCTCGTAACAATGACATGTTCCGATTGTCGGATTGAAAAAAATCTGCAGAAAATTTGTCGGACATTATGATCTTATGGTTTCATAATTAATTATCAAGCAATCCCATAAAAATTGGCTATGTGGTCATCGCATAACATAACCCCGTCCTATCGACATAATTCAAATGGTAGACTCATCTAACGCAGAATTATTTTTGTCGGCCATACATTATTTGATTTTTGTTATAAAAATATCTTTTAGTTCCATGTAAAAAAAAGTATGTGGTCATTGCATAACAATACATCGTCGAATCGACATGTTTAATAATTAATTATTAAAAAACGCAGCGGTTTCGAGAGTTTTCGTAGATGAAATGTTTGGTAGACTTGACAAAATGAAGCCACTTACAAAGTTCTAAGTATGTGGTAATCATTTTTTAAAAAGAGTTCTGTACTGCGGACTATTATTCCACTTAGGAATATGCGTGTATATACACATTACCTAAAGTAGATGTGTGCGTTGAATATACTTTAAGAGATAAGAAGATAAAAAGAGAGAGAGAGAAAGAGTAGTAAGGAATAAAAGTGTGTGTATACTCATATCCACACTTTGTTTATAAAATTGTACGTATACACTGAAAAAAAATTTAGTGATTTCAATAAAAATTTATTTGGTTCAACTAAATGGTTTGTTCCAATACTCCCTAAAAAATATTTATTTGAACCGAACCACAATATTTAGTTGAATTCAATAAATATTTGATTACTTGAAATAAAGTTTTTAGTTTGAACAATTAAATATTTCATTGAAATCAATTTTTCACACTCTCAAAACAAGCAAATATTTATTTAAACCAAATAAATATTTAGTCAATTCAACTTGATAATTTGTTTGAATCAACCAAATATTGATTTGAACGAATTAAATATTTCATTAAATGGCAAAACCCATTCTTTTAAAACAAGCAAATATTTATTTAAACCAAATAAATATTTGATCAATTCAACTTGAAAATTTGTTTGGATCAACTAAATATTGATTTGAACGAACTAAATATTTCATTAAATGGCAAATTCCATTCTTTTAAAACAAGCAAATATTTATTTAAACCAAATAAATATTTGGTCAATTCAACTTAATAATTTGTTTGAATCAACTAAATACTGATTTGAACGAACTAAATATTTCATTAAATGGCAAATCCCATTCTTTTAAAACAAGCGAATATTTATTTAAACCAAATAAATATTTGGTCAATTCTACTTGATAATTTGTTTAAATCAACTAAATATTGATTTGAACAAACTAAATATTTCATTAAATGGCAAATCCCATTCTTTTAGAATAAGCAAACATTTATTTGAACCAAATAAATATTCAGTCAATTTAACTTGATAATTTATTTAAATCAACTAAATATTTATTTGAACGAATTAAATATTTACTCAAATAGCAAATCCTATTATTTAAATCAAGCAAATATTTATTTGAATCGAATAAATTTTTAGTCAATTTAGCTTCATAACTTGTTTGAATCAACTAAATATTTATTTTAAAAAACTGAATATTTCATTAAATTGCAGAGCCCATCCTCTTTAAGCAAACAAATATTCATTTGAATTTAAAAAATGTTGTATTGAATCAAAGCACAAAATTTGAAAATTGAGCTTTGTAGGTCGAAATAAATGTTTGTTTGAATGGATAAATTATTTGGTTATAACAAATAAATTGTGTAGTTTTATCAATAAAATATTTGATTCTACCAATAAAATATTTCTTTGAATTAACAAAATATTTAGTTGATTCAAATAAACTATTTGGTTTCATCAATAAAAGATTTCTTGAAAATGAAAAAAATATTTAATCAATTGACATATTAAAACTTCTAATTTAAATATAATATATATATATATATATATATATATATATATATATATATATATATATATATATATATATATATATACTAGGGGAGTACCCCCCTGCTCGCTCCGCTCGCCAACCCCCTATTTGTTATTTAGGTTGCATTATCTTTATTTTTTTATTTTTATCAACTGTAAAAAATATAATTATTAAAATATATTAAGTTATACTCAGAAATATATTTAAATATTTATTACAAACCCATTTTTGTTTTCCTTATTTATATGATGTTATATAATGAAAGTTTTTATTGTTTATATAAAACCAATTTTCATAAATACTAATATCTTATGAATGTCCGTAGCATTAATAAATTTTTGTTTTTTGACCTAAATTATTAAATTTATAAAGTTTGTATTATAAATATATTTCTATATTTTTTACACCACCTAGTATTTTTAAATACCGAGGTATATATTTAGGTGCGTTTTTTTTAGTGGTTTCCCCAGGAGGCCTATTTCCACTCACAATTTAAAAAAAATTTTTTTTTTCAATAAATAAATAAAAAAAATAATTTTTTTATTTTTATATTAAAAATAAAAAATAACATCTTTTAAATATGTTCGCTGAAATATAAAATATTAAAAATAATATGTATATTAAATTTAATATATTTAAATATACAAGAAAATATTACATATACTTACTATTGAACAGTATTTAGAGATTCAAAAATTTTTTTAATTCATAAATTTAGAATATTGAAAAAATTTTACCTATTTTTATTATGACTAAAAATTTTGAAAACAGAAATTTAAAAAATTTTTATGTATTATCCTTTTTTTTGTCAATATACTTAGAATTTTTTTCATCTTTTTGTTCTAATTTTTGTAAATATTGTAAAATTATTTAATATAATTGTTTATAAAATTTTATATAATTTTTTACTTACTTTTATAAATAAAAAATAATATTTCTGGAAAATACTTCTTGGAATCTTTATATGTAATATTGATTATATATACATAATTCATACATATATTTTGTATAAAAATAAATTATTTTTTAGCATGTAAATTTTTGTTTCCTATTAGATTTCGTACTAAAATTTTTCTTACAATAAATACATAATTCCTTTTTTTGTACGTGAGTTCTTTCATGTCTTCTAATATTTTTAATTTTAATAAATAAGCCACATGTTCTACAACTTATAGTTTTAATATGAATTCTATTTATATGTATTTTTTAAAATTCAGATGTAGAATAAGAATTTTTGCAAAACGGGTATTGAAATACATCCATTTTTCCTATTAATATTAAGTTTAAACATTAATTTTCATTAAATAATAATTTTATAAAAAACTTGGGAAACATTTTAATTATATTTTATATATGGGGATTTATAATTTTATTTAAGTTTAATTTTATTCTGTTTCTATTATATTTAAAAAAAATAAAATATAATAAGCATAACACATTTAATAATTTACATCAATGACTTTTTAGGGGTCCACCTTTGCTTTATTTGACATTTTCATTAATTGCAATTTTCTAATGTGAAAGAGAGAGAAAGAGAAAGAGTCTACTAACTCTTTACTTAGCTGCCTACCCGACACTGAAGTGGCTTTTGCTGATCGCTTGCTCTACGCACGCACTAATATTCACAGTGAAAAATTTGTTAGCTTTTGTCGACAAAAATCGCATCATGAGTAGCGCGGCTCACGAAACAGCTACCACTCCGATATTTTCGACTAATTACTTTCTGACAGCTATGCAGAAACTGTTTTAGCTTTCAATTTAATTTAAAACAAGTTTTACAAAAGAAAAAAATCTTTAATTTTAGTGAAATAAAAATAAAATACCCTTTAAGTGAATCAAATTTACACAACAAAATGAAATTTGAAAATCAATTAATCGTTAAAATTAAATGAAATGAATTAATAAAAATGGTAAGAATTTAAATAAATTATTTATTGAAAATTTCCGTCCAAACAATGTTATCTATTTTTGATGTATCATCTAAATTATTTTGAATATAAATATTATTAAAAGTTTTACATCTTGACAAAGCAACGTACAATTGACCATGTAAAAACAATGGTCTTCTTATAAATAAGCCTACATTATCGAAACTTTGACCTTGTGGTTTATTTATAGTTATTGCAAATGCTAATATAATTGGAAATTGTTTTCTGTAAAGAATAAAAGGTAATGAAGAATTATTTCCTGTATTTAAAGAAATTTTTAGAATAAAAACTTTATTTCTACTTTTATCGCCTGTTATTATTTCAGCTTCAATATTATGTTTATATAAATTTATAATTTTCAATAGTGTACCATTACATAATCCTTCCGATATACTTGAATTTCTTAACAACATTACTATATTATTAACTTTTAAATTAGTTTATGAGGTGGTGAACCTTCTTTAATTTTATTTAAAAATTCTATATGGTAATTCAAATAAATGTTATCATCAGTTTGATCAACATCTTTATGCGTAGCGTAATCAATACTATAATCTGTTTCAGTTTTTCCATTTAATAAATTTAATATTTTTTTATTTAAATTATCAATATCTTCATTATGAGGAGCTAATATAATTTTTTCTTTGCAACTATTTTTATTAATATTTGAATAAATTTTAGAACAAATATCGTTAGTTTGTAATTTGTTTGGAATTATGAAAGGGTTTATTTATTTTGCCATCACCAATTTGTAATAGAAATGAAGCAAATTTTTTATTTTTAGATCGAATATTTTTTTGTTAATTTTAATATACTAAAAAATTGCCATGAATATGAACTTTTTATTGTTTCTTCTATAATTAAATTTTTATTTCCATGTTTAACAACTGGTAAAATTTGTCGAAAATCACCACCTAAAATAAGTAATTTTCCACCAAAAAGAAAATTACTATTACAAACATCTTTTAATGTATTATTAACTATTTCTAATGCTTTTTTGGAATCATTGATGCTTCATCCCATATTATTAGATCAGCTTCTCTAAATTTTTTTTTTATCTGATTGTCATTCTAAAAATGCATTTTTAATTGTATTTAAACTTAAAGGTGATCTAAAAGTCTTATAACTTGTCATTCCTTTAGGTAATAAAGTAGATGCAATACCAGTCCAAGCCATAGACAAAATTTTTTTAGTAATTGATATAAAATAAAATATTAAAGTCTTATATAAAAAAGTTTTTCCTGTTCCTCCAGGACCATCGATAAAATATATTTTTTTATTATCTTTTTCAGTTGAAATTTCAAAAATTAATTTTTGTTCATCGTTTAATTTATTATACATTAATTAAAAATTTTTTTTTGCTTTCTATTTTATCATGATGATTATTGTTCAAAGTAATTGAATTTATTTTTGGTTCAGGTAAACCAAAATCTTTACAAGATATATATTCATTAATAAAAATATTATTAAGTTCAAATAAAGCATTATTTTCTTTATTTTCATTAAAATCTTCAACAAAATAATAAGTAGTGGAGGTTGGCGCGCTTGCACACAGGGGGCTTGCGGAATTTCCATTTTACCATGTTTGATGTCATTTATTCTTTTAAGCAATAATTGTACATTTTATAAAATTTATCATAAAAATTACACAGCCACACGAAAAAAAAATGTCAAAACCCACGGACCAGACCATAAATACCTTATGTTTTTGAGGTCGTTGATTCCGAATCCGTGGTCCATTTGACCCCATCACCTCAGGGTCAAGGTCAGGTCAAGGTCAAATTAACAAAATTAACGACAATCAAGGTTTAACAGTATACATATATGTTTTTGAGGTCGCTGATTCCGAATCCGTGGTCCATTTGACCCCATCACCTCAGGGTCAAGGTCAGGTCAAGGTCAAATTTACAAAATTAACGGCAATCAAGGTTTAACAGTATCCATATATGTTTTTGAGGTCGCTGATTCCGAATCCGTGGTCCATTTGACCCCATCACCTCAGGGTCAAGGTCAGGTCAAGGTCAAATTTACAAAATTAACGGCAACCAAGGTTTAACAGTATACATATATGTTTTTGAGGTCGCTGATTCCGAATCCGTGGTCCATTTGACCCCATCACCTCAGGGTCAAGGTCAGGTCAAGGTCAAATTTACAAAATTAACGGCAACCAAGGTTTAACAGTATACATATATGTTTTTGGGGTCGCCAAATCCGAATCCGTGGTCCGTTTGACTCCATCACCTCAGAGTGAAGGTTATTTGAAGGTAAAATCGACAAAATTCTTGTAAAACAAACCAAACTTCATGCCATTCATTATTTCTTACTATACCTTACACGTTTCTCATCAAATGATCGGTGCAAAGGTTTCCTTTTACGTTTTTTCCCAGTAGTTTTACAATCTCTTTTCAACATCCAGCAGTAGTCGGCCAGCATACTAGCATCCCATCTACCTTGATAACGCTTCTCCATTACTTTAATGTCTTGGTGAAAACGCTCTTCCTGTTCTTTGCTATAATCGCCACAGTTTTCAGGAAAACTATTCAAGTGATTGTGCAGAAAATGTAGTTTGTAATTCATTAGGCAACCCATATTCCCATAGTACTCAACCATTTTAGATACAATTACTTTGTAATTTGGGCTTCTGCGATTACCCAAAAAGTTTTCAGTAACTTCCTGAAAGCTAAGCCATGCATCTTTCTCAATGTTTGTCATGGAACTAATGAACTGGTCATCAGCCATCATTTTTCTAATTTCAGGACCGTCAAAAATACCTTCCTTCAATTTTGCATCTGATTTACTTGGAAATTTACTTTCCAAGTATTTGAAGCACTGGCTATCTTTATCTAAAGCTTTAACGAATTGTTTCATCACACCAAGTTTTATGTGTAATGGAGGAATGAGAACTCTTTTCGGATCAACCAATGGAGTAGCTATAACGTTACTCTTTCCGACTTCGAGAGATTTTCTTTCAGGCCATTTATGATTTGTATAGTGCTTTGCACGGTCTCTACTATCCCATAAGCACAAGAAACATGGCGTCTTTGTGAATCCAGACTGCTGTCCTAACAATATTCCAGAAACTTTCAAATCACCACATATCCGCCATTTATGCTTATCATACTGAATATTTTGTATTATAATTTTGAGATTATCGTATGTTTCCTTCATTGTAGTGGAGTGCGCTATAGGAACTGAGGCATAGTGGTTGCTATTGTGTAGTAATACGGCTTTTAAACTTCTTTTTGATGAATCTATGAACAATCTCCATTCTTCGTCTTTATACACATTAGGTTTAATTTCATTCATTAAACCTTTTACGTCTTTACAATATACTATTTTATCACCATTATGATTCATTTCTTCAAAGTATGGTTCGAAACTTTTGCTTCTTGTTCTGTAAAAGATACTTTAGTAGATTTTGCCAACTGATTCATGCCTTTTAAAGCTGAAGCTAAATGTTCTGCTCCATCTTTAGGTAAGTTAAGCTCTCTAACTAGGTCGTTTAGTTTATCTTGAGTCCATAATTTCACGCTTTTGTCTTTTTGGCCCGCTGGAAGGAAAATATCGTCATCGTCATCATCATCATCATCTGCAGTTTCTTCATTACTATCACTTTCATAGGACTCGCTACATTGAGTAAAGGTAATTTCAAGGTGAAATGTACTAGATTCATGCAAAACAAACCTAAACCACGGTATCTGCGAATTTTAGTACAATATTGATTAATTTCATTTTAATACAAGGCTACTTTGAAGAACAAAAGATCATATTTAATTTTCTCTTATTTGTGAGATCGTACATTATACAATTTCGAATTGCATAAGAGTGTTCTGTGATATACGTGAAGAATTGTGTAGAAAGTAAGCATGCATTTTCTAATTGTACAAATGTACGGTTAAATGAATAAGAAAAAATTAAACATGAATTTTTTTCGTCAACGTAGCCTTCACCTGCTTCCTCGACACAAACTGTGACGGTGACACTGCCCCAAACGGGGATGTGTGGAATGATCCGCTCATAAGTTTGTCGGGGTAACGATGCCAGTGGAAGCGCACTGCCTCGCAGGGGGACGTTAGGGTGTGAGGATGAAGCTGTAGTGTGTCCGACGACGAGTTGACACTGTCCTCGTCAAAGTCGGAAAGCTCTTATACTTAGCCCCGGAGAGGTATAAGAGTTATCACCTCCGGGACAGTGGACTCATCTGCGATCGGACCAGGATCCCTAACGTGCGGGGTTATACTGAAAATCATGGAAAATTCACCTTCTACATCTCAAGGGCATATTTGCACAAAAAATTCTAATCTTTTTTGTTTTGTCTGCAGAGTATTCACTCCGCAAAAATCTCGAAGACATTTCAATGAGAATCTCAGAAAAATTTACAAAACTTGCTTATAATTAGAAACTGATGTAGTTATAGAAAAGTGGACACCATGTAGTATCTGCGAACAATGTCGTCGAATGCTTTGTAAGTGGAATAAAACAAAAGAAGATGACAAAGTTAAATTTAATAGCCCAATGGAATGATATCAACCAGATAGAAGAGAGAATTGTTACTTCTGTAATACCGAAATTATTGGAATTAATAGTAAAATTAAAGCAACAGTGAATTATGCTGATGTTATTTCTGTAAAAAGACCTATCGAAAAATCGGGAAGCGATGAAGAGCTCGATCTTCTTGAGAGGCTATCTATTGAATCAGATACCAACGATGAAAAAAATGATGAAGAAGATAACGAAGTCAGTGGCGGCATTGATGGGGGTGGAATTGATAATAATGACTTAAAAGATGAATCGTTTGAAAGCTATAGTGCTGAAGAAATTGAAAATGATGATGATGATGATGACGATGACGATATTTTCCTTCCAGCGGGCCAAAAAGACAAAAGCGTAAAGTTATGGACTCAAGATAAACTAAACGACCTAGTTAGAGAGCTTAACTTACCTAAAGATGGAGCAGAACATTTAGCTTCAGCTTTAAAAGGCATGAATCAGTTGGCAAAATCTACTAAAGTATCTTTTTACAGAACAAGAAGCAAAAGTTTCGAACCATACTTTGAAGAAATGAATCATAATGGTGATAAAATAGTATATTGTAAAGACGTAAAAGGTTTAATGAATGAAATTAAACCTAATGTGTATAAAGACGAAGAATGGAGATTGTTCATAGATTCATCAAAAAGAAGTTTGAAAGCCGTATTACTACACAATAGCAACTACTATGCCTCAGATCCTATAGCGCACTCCACTACAATGAAGGAAACATACGATAATCTCAAAATTATAATACAAAATATTCAGTATGATAAGCATAAATGGCGGATATGTGGTGATTTGAAAGTTTCTGGAATATTGTTAGGACAGCAGTCTGGATTCACAAAGACGCCATGTTTCTTGTGCTTATGGGATAGTAGAGACCGTGAAAAGCACTATACAAATCATAAATGGCCTGAAAGAAAATCTCTCGAAGTCGGAAAGAGTAACGTTATAGCTACTCCATTGGTTGATCCGAAAAGAGTTCTCATTCCTCCATTACACATAAAACTTGGTGTGATGAAACAATTCGTTAAAGCTTTAGATAAAGATAGCCAGTGCTTCAAATACTTGGAAAGTAAATTTCCAAGTAAATCAGATGCAAAATTGAAGGAAGGTATTTTTGACGGTCCTGAAATTAGAAAAATGATGGCTGATGACCAGTTCATTAGTTCCATGACAAACATTGAGAAAGATGCATGGCTTAGCTTTCAGGAAGTTACTGAAAACTTTTTGGGTAATCGCAGAAGCCCAAATTACAAAGTAATTGTATCTAAAATGGTTGAGTACTATGGGAATATGGGTTGCCTAATGAATTACAAACTACATTTTCTGCACAATCACTTGAATAGTTTTCCTGAAAACTGTGGCGATTATAGCAAAGAACAGGAAGAGCGTTTTCACCAAGACATTAAAGTAATGGAGAAGCGTTATCAAGGTAGATGGGATGCTAGTATGCTGGCCGACTACTGCTGGATGTTGAAAAGAGATTGTAAAACTACTGGGAAAAAACGTAAAAGGAAACCTTTGCACCGATCATTTGATGAGAAACGTGTAAGGTATAGTAAGAAATAATGAATGGCATGAAGTTTGGTTTGTTTTACAAGAATTTTGTCGATTTTACCTTCAAATAACCTTCACTCTGAGGTGATGGAGTCAAACGGACCACGGATTCGGATTTGGCGACCCCAAAAACATATATGTATACTGTTAAACCTTGGTTGCCGTTAATTTTGTAAATTTGACCTTGACCTGACCTCGACCCTGAGATGATGGGGTCAAATGGACCACGGATTCGGAATCAGCGACCTCAAAAACATATATGTATACTGTTAAACCTTGGTTGCCGTTAATTTTGTAAATTTTACCTTGACCCGACCTAGACCCTGAGGTGATGGGGTCAAATCGACCACGGATTCGGAATCAGCGACCTCAAAAACATATATGTATACTGTTAAACCTTGGTTGCCGTTAATTTTGTAAATTTGACCTTGACCTGACCTTGACCCTGAGGTGATGGGGTCAAATGGACCACGGATTCGGAATCAGCGACCTCAAAAACATAAGGTATATATGGTCTGGTCCGTGGGTTTTGACATTTTTTTTTGTGTGGCTGTGTTATTAACTTAATATGTTTGTTCGATATATTTAAAGTAAAAGCAGTAGCTGCAAACAATAAAAATTAGCACAGACTCTCTCCGTCTCACTCTTATACTCACACATTAAGCATGAAAATCTACGTTGTGCTGTGCGACTCACAACGAAGATGGATATATGCGTATACTATATCATAGTATACGAGTAATTTTTTATCCACGTTACAAGTGGTACACTTGATTCATTAGATACCCATTATAAAATAATTCAAAGTAATAATTAAAATATTAAAAAACATTGATCTAATTTAAAATATAAAAATTATAATGTTAAAAGAACATTTTGAATTTAAAATAATTTCAATGAATTAATATGTTTAACAGTTTTACTTAGTAGTGGAGGTTGGCGCGCTTACGCACAGGAGGCTTGCGAAATTTCCATTTTACCATGTTTGATGTCATTTATTCTTTTAAACAATAATTGTATAAAATTTTATAAAATTTATCATAAAAATTACTAACTTAATATGTTTTTTCTATATATTTAAAGTAAAAACAGTAGGTGCAAACAATAAAAATTAGCAAGAAGCTTTTTGAATGATGGAATTTGAATGAAATTGAGGATCAAAGAGGATGAGCTAAGGAGCAGCTAAGGAAGAGGAACAAAAACGTAAAATAACGTAAAATAACACAAAAAAAAGGTAAAATTTGAGGATTTACCTGAGGAGGAGCAAAAATGACCTAAAATAACGTAAAAATAACGGAAAAAAGTGAT
Organism: Anastatus disparis; assembly: GCA_017163975.1. Taxonomy (NCBI): domain Eukaryota; kingdom Metazoa; phylum Arthropoda; class Insecta; order Hymenoptera; family Eupelmidae; genus Anastatus; species Anastatus disparis. The sequence continues at coordinate 1,099,910 of JAFFSR010000271.1, read as the reverse complement.
GGATTTTTCGAGAAAGAGAAAAGCAAGAGAAAATGAAGGCATGAGGAAACTCAAAAGAAGAGAAAAAGAAGAAGGGAGGAAGGGAAAAGGAAAAGAAAAGGAAGAGGAACAAATAACGTAAAATAACGTAAAAAATAAGGAAAAAAAAGAGGATAAAAATTAGGTAAGAGGATGAGGAAAAGAAGAGAAGGGGAGGACCTTGGTCGTAGAAAATTTTCTTACAACTATATAATATAGAGAGATATATATAAATATGTGATGGTTTGATTTCTGGTAATTAAGGAAAATCACAACAGTAACAAAATTTTACTAAAGAAATAATCATCCTTATTGGTCAATTTTTAATATTAAACCTTTTGTGAACGCGACTTAATGTTTTTTCAGCCAATAAGCAATCAGTTACTAAAGAAATATTCATTCTTTAGCTTAATTTTCTATTTTTTGGCTATTGTGAATTTGACTTAAATTACCAGAAAGTCAACTAATACATACCGGTTTTCTGGGACGTCCCGAAAAGTGTATAAATATATTAGAATTACCAGAAAATCAACTTATGCACATTATACATTCAACATAAATATCGCACGCATTACAATTTTATTATGATCTTCAATTCTGATTTTCCTTACATATCAAACTGGAAGCCCTCCAATCACTTGCGAGATTCAGTAAAGAGAAAAATTAACGATGCCACCAAGCGGTAACATTATCAAACCATCGTACTGATTTGAATTAGTTATTTTAAATAAATGAATTATTTGACTTGAATAAATTTTTTTTTGCTATCCTGTTAAACCTAAAAATTCCAAGTTCGATCCCAACGTGGCAATTTTTTTTTTTTTTTTTTTAATTTTATTCCTAATTAATCTAAAAATAACTATTTGTATTTTTTATTAATTAAAATGATTTAAAATTTATTTATATCGTGTATTAATAAAAAATAGTTATTTTTAAAATTACATAAAAAAATAAAAATCTTTTAGCAAAATTAATTAATACAAAATAAATTATATAATTTAAATAACTAATTTAATATTTGCACTTCAGATGTTATCAAATGATTATTCATTTTGAAAATATTCAAATAATTTTTTAAATTAAAACAAAATCCAAAAAAGTTTGATTCAATAAATCATTTATTCAAAATATAAAGATATTTTGTCAAATTAAATAAAGTATTTTGCGATTTTAAATAAATAATTATTCAATCGTAAGCATTTTATCACTCATAATTAATTTAGTCAACTACAATAAATATTTTTAATTTGGATAAATAAGCCTTTTAATCAGACTAACTATTTATTTACATGTAAATAACTTTAAAAAATGAAGTTATTTGTTATAGATAAAAGATTTTGTTAACAAAACCAATCTTATTATTTAGATTATATAAATATTATTTGAAGCAAATGAATAAGAATTTGAGTAAAAGATTCTTTTTTTTTATTCAAATCATCAATTTATATCATTCAAACAAATAATTTAGTTGAATTCAATAAATATTTTTTTTAATTCATTTTGTTCTTTCGAACAAACGAAATAATTGATTTCAAATGAACTGTTTATTTGTTTCAATTCATGATTCTGCATTATCCAACTAAATGTTGATAGATTTGAATGAATGCTAATTGAAATAAACGTGTTTTTAATCCAAAACCAAATTATTTCTTTAAAAAAAATAATTTAAAATAAATATTTATTTCAAATCATTTTGTTCTTTCAAGTAAATGAAGTAATTTATTTAAAATAAACCGTTTATTTGATTTAAGAGGAGGTCACGTATCTCTGTCCTTTTCTAATCAAAGCATTGAGTTTTTTACAAAAACTAATAACTTTAGCAAAAAATGAAGAGAAAGCCGCATCTCGTAATAAAAAAAGCAATATTTTCTTTGATGAGAAAGAATTAATTTTATTGTTTCGTTTTCAAGAAAACCTTGAAAAACTTAAACCATAGAGGTTAGGTTGAACAATTTGGTTTTTCAAGGTTTTCTTGAGAATGAAGCAATAAAATTAATTTTTTCTTATCAAAGAAAATATTGCTTTTTTTGATACAAGATGCGGCTTTCTCTTCATTTTTTGCTAAAGTTATTAGTTTTTGTAAAAAAATAATTTCTTTGATTAGAAAAGGACAGAGATACGTGACCTCCTGTTAAATAATGATTCTGCATTATCCAACTAAATGTTGATAGATTTGAATAAATGCTAATTGAAATAAACGTGTTTTTAATCCAAAACCAAATTATTTCTTTAAAAAAAATAATTTAAAATGAATATTTATTTCAAATCATTTTGTTCTTTCAAGTAAATGAAATAATTGATTTAAAATAAACCGTTAATTTGATTTAAATAATGATTCTGCATTATGCAACTAAATGTTGGTTAATTTAAATAAATGCTAATTCAAATAAACGTGTTTTTAATTCTAAATTAATTTATTTCAATCTAACAAATAGTTTAGTATAATTCAATATATATTTATTCAAAATCATTAGGTTCTCTCAAAAAAATTAAATATTTGATTTCAAATGGACCGTTTATTTAATTTAATTAATGATTCTGCATTATCCAACCAAATGTTGGTTAATTCAAATACATCCTAATTCAAATAAACGTGTTTTTAATTCCCCATATGGAAAAAATTTTTGGATATAATTGTAAATAACTGTTAATAACTGTAAATAAATGTAAATAAATGTAAATAACTGTAAATAACTGTAGAAAAGTGTTAAAAAATGTGGGAATTGAGACATAAATAACAGTTATTTACAATTATTTAGAATTATTTACTGTTATTTACACTTATTTACAGTTATTAACTGTTATTTACACTTATTAACTGTTATTTACACTTATTTGCAGTTATTTATATTTATTTACAGTTATTTACATTTATTTACTTTTTTCACAATTATTTACAGTTATTTACGATTATTTATAGTTTTTTACAATTATTTGCAGTTATTTACATTTTCGAAAATTATCACGAATTTATTCAATAATTTTATATATAGGCGAAAATTTTTAAAAATGTGAATAACTGTAAATAATTGTAAAAAACTATGGAAAATTGTAAATAGTTGTAAATAATTATAAATAACTGTAAATAACTGTAAAAAACTTTAAATAACTGTAAATAACTATAAATTATTGTAAATAATTATTAATAACATTAAATTATCCACTAATTCAAAAATTTTTGAAAATGTAAATAACTGTAAATAATTATGAATAACTGTAAATAATTATGAATAATTGTAAATAATTATAAAAAACTGTAAATAATTGTAAATAATTGTAAATAACTGTAAATAACAGTTAATAACAGTTAATAACTGTAAATAACTGTAAATAATAGTAATTAATAATAAATAATAGTAAATAACTGTAAATAACTATTATTTATGTCTCAATTCCTACATTTTTTAACAGTTATTTACAATTATTTACTATTATTTACAGTTTTTCACATAAATTATTTCCATATGGGTCTAAACCAATTTATTTCAATCGAACAAATAATTTAGTATGATTCAATATATATTTATTCAAAATCATTAGGTTCTCTAAAAAAAATGAAATATTTGATTTCAAATGAACCGTTTATTTAATTTAATTAATGATTCTGCATTATCCAACCAAATGTTGGTTAATTCAAATAAATCCTAATTCAAATAAAGGTGTTTTTAATTAAAAACTAATTTATTACATTCAAACAAATAATTTGGTTTAGTTCAATATATATTTATTCAAAATCATTCTGTTCTATCAAACATATAAAATATTTGATTTCAAATAAACCGTTTATTTCATTTAAATAATGATTCTGTTTTATCCAACTAAATGTTGGTGATTTCAAATACATGCAAAGTTAAATAAACGTGTTTTAAATTCAAAACTAATTTATTTCATTCAAACAAATATTTCAGTTCAAATTAAGGCTCGAATTTATAGTCCACACTTGGCACTCAGCACTCAGTTTACCATTATTCTATCCTTGTTTTTCTTATGGAAGTATAGTAAGATAGAATGATGTTTGATACACGTAAACTGAGTGCTGAGTGCCAAGTGTGGACTATAAATTCGAGCCTATTAAAATTTATTTAAATCTATTTTGTTCTATCAAACAAATGAAATATTTGATTTCAAATAAACGGTTTATTTCATTTAAATAAAGATTCTGCTTTATCCAACTAAATGTTGGTGATTTCAAATACATGCAAAGTTATATAAACGTGTTTTTAATTCAAACTAAATTATTTCATTCAAACAAATGTCTCAGTTCAAATTAATAAATATTTATTTTAATTTTTGTTCGTTCAAACAAATAAATTTATTGATTTCAAATGAAGCATTCATTTCATTTAAATAATGATTCTGCATTATCCAACTACTTGTTGGTTAATTTAAATAAATGCTAATTCAAATAAACGTGTTTTTAATTCAAAACTAATTTATTTCATTTTAACAAATAATTTAGTTTAATTCAATATATATTTATTAGAAATCATTTTGTTCTATCAAAAAAATTGAATATTTGATTTCAAATAAACCGTTTATTTGATTTAAATAATGATTCTGTTTTATCCAACTAAATTTTGGTTATTTCAAATAAATGCTAACTCAAATGAACGTGTTTTTAATTCAAAACTAATTTATTTCATTCAAACAAATAATTTAGTTTAATTCCTTATATATTGATTGAAAACCATTTTGTTCTATTAAACAAATGAAATATTTGATTACAAATAAACCGTTTATTTGATTTAAATAATGATCCTTTTTTATCCAACTAAATTTTGGTTATTTCAATTAAATGCTAATTTAAATAAACGTGTTTTTAATTCAAATCTAATTTATTTTATTCAAAGAAATAATTTAGTTTAATTCAATATATATTTATTCAAAATCATTTTGTTCTATCAACCAAATTAAATGTTTGATTTCAAATAAACCGTTTATATGATTTAAATAATGATTCTGCTTCATCTAACTAAATGTTGGTTATTTCAAACAAAAGCTAATTCAAATAAACGTGTTTTTAATTCAAAACCAATTTATTTCAATCAAACAAATAATTTAGTTTAATTCAATATATATTTATTCAATTTCATTTTGTTCTATTAAACAAATGAAATATTTGATTTGAAATAAACCATTTATTTCATTTAAATAATGATTCTTTTTTATCCAACTAAATGTTGGTGATTTCAAATACATGCAAAGTTAAATAAACGTGTTTTAAATTCAAAACTAATTTATTTTATACAAACAAATGATTCTGTTTAATTTAATAAATATTTATTCAAATTTATTTTGTTCGTTCAAACAAATAAATTTATTGATTTCAAATAAACCATTTATTTCATTTAAATAATGATTCTGCATTATCTAACTAAATTTTGGTAAGTTCAAATAAATTCTAATTTAAATAAATCATTTTTTATATTCAAAATCAATTTGTTTTTTTTTAAATAAATAATTTAGTTTAACTTAATAAATATTTATTGAAATTCATTTTTTGCTTTCAAACAAATAAATTTATTGATTTTAAATAAACCGTTTATTTGATTCAAATAATGATTTTTCATAATCTAATTAAATGTTGTTTAATTCAAATAAATAAAAATTTAAATATTTTTGTTATTCATTTCAAATAAATATTTGGTTGAAGCAATAACTAAATATTTTATTCAACTAAATGTTTATTTGAATTAACTAATCGAAATTTAAATAAATATAACTAGTTGTTTCAACTTAATCTTTTTTTCAGTGTATATTTGAGTAGTTGTGCGTATTAAATCACTATATAAACATAGAAAAAAAGAATGCTTCATATGATATCTACCTGTAATCCTTTTTTTATTCTTCTTTTTTTAAGTCGCTATATTTATGCTGTTTTTCAATGCTAATAGGTGACGGAGCTCGTAAATGTATTTTAGATTATATTAGATATTGTTCTATTTTGTATTATGATTACAAATAGAGCGTGTAAAATTACAAATAAAGTTATAATACATAAAATACTTGAAATAACCTTGTAAATATAAAATTAAATAGTACAGTACGATATCACAGTCATAAAACATAATATAGATAATAATACTGTAATAGTAAGTCAATAAATTGAAAAAAAGTGATATCACAGATAATACAAATAAATACACGCAAAGAGTATAAATAATATAATTAAAAATCAGTCTCAAATATCTATCAGTCAAAAGAATTACATAAAAACAAGTGTGTAAAGAGCGCAGTCGAAATATCAGCAGTATACAGTTAATATACAAGTCAAGCTGGTAAAATATAATTATTCACTCTATCTATGCACACACATTCTACAATCACGCCAATAAATACGATCATGCCTTAAATCTATAAAAGGTACATCACATAAAAAATTAACACATATGATATAGTCCGAAAATAATACTGTTTAATCGAGGTCGAGTAAATACCTCCTCAGAGCGGCTTTAAACCTGCTGATTGATGGAAGATTTTTAATATCAGCAGGTAGGGAGTTCCAAAAATGCGCACCTTGAACTTGAAAGGAATTTCTTCCAGTTTCAGTGCGCATGAAGGGCACCGCAAGATCTTTAATCTCACCCCTAGTGGTCGCTCTAGGTATATATCTAGTGAAGAGACCCACTAGATATTCAGGAGTATTCATACGTACGATTTTGTACATAAGTACAGCCATAAAATACTGTCTTCTCGAATCAGTACGTAGCCAACCCAAAGCTTGTCTATGGGGAGAGATGTGATCACCCATTCTCACGCCTAATACATATCTCACACAAGAATTTTGCATTGTCTGTAGTCGTCTTCGTAACTCCTGCGAAGCGTCGAGCAAAACCACTGAGCAGTAATCAAGATGTGGGAACAGCAGGGTGGCTGCGAGCTGCTTACGCAGAGCCTCAGTGGTGTATCGACGAAAAAACCGCAGGCTATAAATCACTCTATTGAATTTTTTAGTCAACATATTGATGTGCGGTTCCCAAGACAGTTTAGAGTCGAGTACAACACCAAGGCTCGTAACGGTGCCAGAGAAAGGAATACCGATACCGCTCCCCAGGTCAATCGTCCTTGGCTCACCCGAATAAAAATTTTTAATAAAACGATTACTTCCAAAGACGATCGCCTTTGTTTTACTAGCATTCAAAGTCAGAGAAACACCAGCAGCTCATCCCGACACCGCCCTGGCCGCCCTCTGTAAAATACGAATCCCCTCATCCACATCATCATAAGGGACCTGTGTGTAAATTTGAAGATCATCCGCATACAACAGATGCCCAACGCAACCAGAGTCCAGTGCGTCACGTACGTCATTTATCTAAAGGCAAAACAACAGAGGCCCCAGCACCGAACCCTGAGGTACTCCTAGATTGGTTGTTAGCTAATTCGATTCCTCCTTAAAATGCGTAAAAACCATTTGTTTCTTACCTGATAAATAGGAGTTAATTTATTCGAGTGCAGCCCTGGAGAACCCCATCGATCTAAGCCTCGCAAGAAGTTTGGAGGGAGAATTTGTGTCGAATGCCTTACTAAAGTCAAAAAGTAGTAGTAACGTGACAAGTTTCCTGTCTAGACCTGACCTTATATCGTCTGTAAGCTTAAGTACAGCAGTCTGCGTAGAATGGTTTTTCCTGAAGCCCGTCTGCATAGGATCGAGCAAAATTTTGGATGTAATGTACTCCTGCAGTTGGTCATGGGCGATTTTCTCAAAAACCTTTGAAAGAAAACATAAGATAGCTATAGGCCTAAGATCTTTTGGCTGCTTAGGTGCAGCACACTTTTTCAATGGTATAATACGAGCTTGCTTCCAGCGACAAGGGAAGACCCCCCGTGCAAAAGAGGAGTTGAACAGAGTCACAAGATGTTCACCAATAAATGGTCAAGCTTTAACTATCACGCTTTGCGGAATGCCATCCTCACCACAAGCCTGTGAGGAAAAATGTGAAATTGCAAGAACGACATCATTAAAATTAATTGGTTTGAAGGTAAACCCACTTTCATTGCATTGAGAAAGAATTCTCAATCGCTCTTTACTATCCTCCTGCAGTGAGACTGACACTCCAGCAAAGTGCGCATTGAGCTCATCCGGAGTGAATCCATTCAAATCCCCTTGAGATCTGGATAGCCGTCCCAGGTCTCTCAACTCCTTCCAGACATTACCACCCGCAAGAGCATCAAATAGTCTATTGTGAATATAAGCAGTCTTAGCATGGTCCGTGCATTCGTCTATCACCCTACGCAACTGCAGAAATTCAAGGAGATACAGCTCGTCCTTTGTCAGTTTGTATCTACGATATGTCGCATCTCTCTTACGCCACATCTGTGACAATTCTTCATCTATCCATGGCAACTTATTCTTATTAGGCTTGAGCGCTTTCAACGGCGCCAAATTCTCAATTGCAGTAGTGAGATTGTCACAGAGGCAACCAAGTGCAGATTCAGGGTCAACTGTGTCAGTCATAAGCGGCGACCAATCACACCTGGCAAGTTTCTCTCCCAAATCAGTTGGACAAATATTTGTATAGTTTCTATACATGATAGGTTTTTGATCTAAAGTTATAGTGTTGCAAGGCAAACAAATGTCAATCTAATTATGCAGACTGTGAAAGCTCGCCGGTAGATTCCGAGCATCAAGCTCCACGTCGTTGTCATCAACAAAGATCAGGTCAATCTACGTGTGAGACGTCGGAGTATGGTGCGTAGCACCGTGCTGGACCAGCTGTAACGAAAGCTCAGCCGACAGCTTACTAAGAAACCTGGCATCACTGCTCTCTTTAAGGAGATCGGCATTCAAGTCCCCTATTATAATTTTATGAGAATAGTCGGAACAAAAATTTCTTAAATCATCCAACAAGTTTGAGTTTCTAATAAACGAAACAGCAGGAGGACGATAAATAACAGAAACTAGCACGGGCTCGGAGTCACCAACTTGCACAGAACAGAAAATGTATTCAGGCACCTCCGGCTTACCGCTACTATTACTAGTTTGCGTCTCCGAAGTGGCCAAAACAGCGCATTTTGGATTATCTTTAATATACAAGGCAACTCCTCCACCACGCAATTTTCTGTCCTGTCTAAACACTTTGTACCCCTCCGACTCGAATGACGTCATCCGATACAGACGGACCCAGCCAGGTCTCAGCAACTCCGAATATGTCGTAATAATGATAACCATCTAAAAGTTCACGCACTTGCCCAATATAAGCCCTCAAAGAGGTCACATTCAGGAAGCACGCGCGCAGTTCACCCCTCCTCCCTATTCGACTCTCCGAAGAGGACCAGCGCAGTCATTGGGGAGAGGCTCTATCTAACGATATTGCATGATTTTTAATTAATTCTTGATTCGAGCTCATCTCACTATTGTGAGGTTGAAATTTACCATTATCAGAAGATCCATTATTTGTTAGAAATTCATCATGTTTTCCAATATCAGTTACGTTAACATTTTTCTTTACAATACATTTAGATTTATCTAATATTTCATTTAAATCATGTTCACTTTCAAATCTGTGTACTTTCTTCCCTCTATCCCTCCTCATCATAAATTTACCACCTCTATGCCAAACAAACTTGCAACCTTTTACTTTAGCATACTTTTTGAGATTTTTGAATTTAATATATTTATCTTTTTCAAGATACTCATTTATATATATTTGTGAATGGTGCTTGGTGGTAGAAGAACTGCCGAGGAGGGAGGGATCCAGATCCGCTGTCGAAAAACCTGTTAATCTACGCCAAGCCATAAATACCTTCTGCTCCAAGTCGTCCCCAGAAAGCCTAACCAACAATGGGAATGCAACACTCGGACCGCCAACGATCACACGCCCAGCAGACATCCTGTCCTTATTTTTATTTCCAGAATTAAAGATTTCAGTAACAGATACAATATTTGAACGATCAAAAGTCGGAAGTATGGTTCCCAGAACAGTGCAAGCATAATCCTCCAGCCCGACATTAGCCGCAGAGCAGTCTAGTCCGCCGGACATCACCAAGACACTATTCCCAGAACCACATCTCTTCACAGCATGACAGGATGCCTCTCTGCTGCCATCTGTATATGTTTTTACTTCTTGTACATCGTTTGAATCAACAGGTGCTTCAGTGACTGTGTTATGAGAGCTACTATCTGTGTGTTCTAATGATTGTGTTATATTCGAATTTACAAGAATATCAGCGTTAGTGTTGGTGTTGGTGTTGATTAATTGTTCGTCCTGGGCCGTAAGATCACTAACGGTCTGCACTACCTCAGCCACCTCGGTCATAAGTTGAGAAAAGTTGCTGTCCACTCCATTGAATTCATTACCTAAAAATTCATGCATATTTTAAAAATTAGTCGTGAGAGACTTGAAAAACTTTTCATGCATGCCATTGAGAGCAAACAACAACTCCCTCTCTAAAGTACCTATCATTCCCCTGAGTTGACGATTCTCCTCTAGCAGCTGCGTCTACCCAGCAAATAAATTCTTAATGATTTCATTTTGACTCTTCATTTTAGTCATGATATCCTGCAGACCCTTGTCAGTATTTATAATATTACTCTCAAGAACCGGAAGTCGTTTAAGATCATTTTGAATCAGCTCGAGCCTGCAGGATAGTGCGCTCTCCAAAGCAGACACAGCTGCCTGTACTGAGGATGAATCAGCACCATCATTACTCTGCTTTAGACTACTATCTTTAACCTTACTAATATTGTTATCCGGGGTGACCAATACAGTACCACCTCTAAATTTTTCATTAATTGAATTAATACTTATGCTATGTTCTTCTCCAACCACAGCCGAACAGCGCGAATTGGTCTTCTTCTTGATCACAGAGTGTCCTTGTGCTTTCTTAATCGGTGCGACAGGTGAGCATCCTCGAGATGGAGTAGAAGCAACGGTAGGCCGGGCTATAGAAGCTGCTCGCATAGTGGCATTGGTCCAGCGCCAGTGCCGGTGAGTAGGGCAGCGGGAGAAACGATAAGTCGGCCAGCTATACATCTCTCACAATTATATTTCGGGTTACCATCGTTATCATGAGGCACGCGCTTCATACATTTTACATGGCAGCGCTGCCGACATGTAAAGCACTGTATTAATTTTTTCGACCCTCTTATATTATCAGCGGGAAAACCGCAGATGGCACAACAGTCCTTGATGGTATTTTGTGCCATGGTTTAAGCTGCTTATGATATCAAGAGAAATTAGAGAACCAAGGACGAAGCAGAATTGTCACTTATCCATAGAGTAGATAAGACAGTAGACAAGGTAAGCCATAGATGGCGCTACTAATGACGCACTTGAAAGATTTGCCTAGGTTCGGTCTCGATAGCCGACAGAGACGGTTGTGAAAAAGAGAGGCTCTAGTTTTTTGAGTCAGATTATTTTTAATACTAGACATAAGTGCTCTGTTGCGTGTACCGCGCTGTTAACAGTCTTTTTTCCGTTTTTTAAAACGGAATAGTGTCACACCACAAACTATTAATCTAGTTGTCTTCTATTAAAGGCCCCCGTTTATCGGGCGGCGATAATATAAGATGGCGGACTCTTTCAATGAGTCAGCTATTTTAATCCCAGAAAGTTCCACCAACAACGAGAAAATGGACATAGTAGCACAGCATACTAATCCAAAAAGAAAATTGGACGAAGATAATATATCTAATGAGACCAAAAGATTCAATAAAGATACTGACTTAGAAACCGATAAAAATGGCTCATCTCAGCCCGACAACGACGATTCTCCGAATACTATTTTAAAGCCAAACGTGCAACATGATTTTTTCAAAGCCAACAATAAAGGCCCATATGGTGTATGGATTAAAAAAATTAAATTCGACGACGATGATGTGAGTGCGCATAAAATTGGCAGTATTTTATTAAAAAAATTCGGGGATATCATCGACATTAGAAGAAGAAACCGTTTCAAGGCCGAAGTTATTTTCAAAAATAGAAAGGAAGCCAATAAGCTGCTATCGGATAAAAGTATCAACAAACATAACATTGAAGCATTCCTACCTGGCTATAGAAAGGAAAGAAAAGGTATTGTTAAATTTATACCATGCGATATTTCCGAAGAAGAGATGTTATCAGGCATACAATCAGAACATGAAGTTGTAAATATAAGAAGACTAAATAGAAGAAACAAAATGGCAAAAGAAGGTGAAAACAAATGGATACCTAGTCAGTCTGTCATGATTACTTTTTCGGGACAAGACTTACCTAATCTTATATCAATCTTCTGTGTTAGAACCAAAGTCGAGCCCTACGTTGCAAGACCTATGCAATGTTACAGATGTTATAGATTCGGTCACACAGCTAAAACCTGTAAAGGTAAAGAAATGTGTTCGACATGCGGTGAAGTAAAACATGAGGAAAAATGTAAGAAAGAGGTACCTTCATGCATTAATTGCGGGGGCCCTCACAAAAGCTATTTTACTACGTGCCCTGTCTATAAGGAATATTCAAAAATTAACGTCATAATGGCCTATGACAACGTTTCATTCATTGAAGCAAAAAAGAGCCTAGCGAAAAGTCATAATATTCCAAGAAAAACAAAAGAAAACTTTCCTGACCTCCAAAGCCAGACAACAAACAAAAAGTATAGTAGTATAGTAAAAGATAAAGATAATGTCTCTGTACAAGCCCATACAACATCGGATAATGCTGATGGCATGACTTTTATGGATTCTGCGGACTGTTCTGATTCAACTCAGAATGAAAAAACCTCAAGGAACTGTGATACTGCTCATCTCTCTCAAAGCAAAACTTCCACCAAAAAGGACTCCGGTATACCACCAGAAGACTTAAAAACTAACAAAAAAGAAAATAGACTAACTAATATTACTAATAATTTGGCTGTTAGAATACAATCGGCAAAGAAAGGTGCAACTCCAGCTTTGTATATACGCGATGTTAAAAAAGATCCTCTTGAAAAACTCAAGTTGATCAAGAAAAGGAGATAAATTATCTAGTATATTGTTACATTGAAAGATTTACTTGTTAATTTCATTTGATTGAATTTTATTTTTTTAATTAATTTTTATAATGACAGGTCAACTAAAAATAATACAATGGAACGCGAGAAGTTTAAAAAACAAACTGGATTTGTACAATCATTGTAACGATTGTGACATTGTTGTAATTATTGAAACTTGGTTGAAACCCAAAGATATTTTTTCGTTGAAAAACTTTAATATTGTTAAATATGATAGGGAATCTGATCAGAGTGGGGAGGTATTGCATTCCTTGTCAAAAACAATTTAATTTTTTCAAGAATAGACTTTAACCTAACATGTGACAATATTGAATTTTTATCCATTCTTGTTTCTACAAATTTTGGTGACATCCTTATTACGGGATGTTATAGACCGCCTGTTGCTGGCGGCGACCTATCCGGCGTGGAGGTTAGGAACCTCACAAGTGAAATTTGTAAATATGATAAATTTATTTTATTGGGAGATTTTAACTCTCATCATTTTTTTGGGGTAGTAATAGATGTTGCCCTAATGGTATTGCTCTGATGAATGATTTGGATCTGGAAGAGTTTTTTTTACTAAATGATAAAACCCCGACACACTATCACTGCCATGACTCAATTATTAAATACTCAAATATAGATCTCACTTTTGCTTCCATGAACTTGGCCACTATGGCGGAGTGGAGGGTTGGTGATGACCCCTGGGGTAGCGACCACTATCCTATTTTTATTAATATTAATACTCAACCTGAATTTATCCCTAGAACTTCTCACAGGCATAACCTAAAGAAATTAAATTGGTTAGATTTTTTAAACTTTTTACTTAATTCTAAATATTTATTCAATTCTTTAGATTATCTTAACTTAAATGTAATACATAGATATAATTTCTTTATTGATTTGTTAAATGACAATATAACCAATTTCTCTAATTTAAAGAAAAGACCACAGAATTTGAACATTGATAATATTAATAATAAACATTCCTGCAAGATGAAAAATGTATGGTGGAATGACACATGTGAGAAAGTAGTACGCATTAGAAAAGCTACCTTTAAAGCACTTAAATATAGATGCAATTTAGAATCTTTTATTAATTTCAAGAAAGTTTGTGCTCAAACAACAAGAACTCTAAAAAATGAAAAAAAGGAATCATTTAAAGACTTCATTCAATCTATTGACAGACATACTTCCATTTCATATATCTTTAAAAAGATAAAAATTTTTAAAAACGGGTTATATAGATGCATCTCTTCTACGGGTGATAAAAACTTTTTGAGTAATGCTAGTGAGCTCCTTGATGACCTTTGCACTCCTAAAAACCCTAATATAGTTCCTTTTAATTTGGAAGAATATAGATACTCCTTGGAAGATAAAACAAAATTTCTAAACAACCTTTTTTCCTTTGAGGAATTTAATTTTGTTGTGAACTCTACAAAAACTTCATCTGCTCCAGGTGAAGATAAAATCAATTTCGAAATTATTAAACAACTTCCAGAATATTTAAAAAGAGTATTATTGGATATTCTTAATGATTTGTTTAATCAGGGCATTTTCCCTGAGCAATGGAATAGGTTTTTAATCACGTTCATTCTTAAACAGAATAGTAACAAAGCAAGACCCATCACACTTGCATCTTGTATTTTCAAAGTTCTTGAAAAAATGATTAATTGTAGGTTAAGCTGGTACTTGGAAAGTAATAATTTTCTGTCGAGCTCCCAATATGGTTTCCGTAAGGGAAAGTCATGCGTGGATAATTTAACCCTGTTCATCAATGAAGTTCACCAATCTTTTTATAATGGTGAGAGTCTAGTTGCTGTTTTTCTGGATATAAAAGGTGCATTTAACTGTGTAATACCAGACCTTCTTTTAAAAGATCTTGCCGACTTAAATCTGCCCAGGGAGTATATTGTCTTCTTTTATAATTTATTATACAAACGTAATCTTATACCTACTAATATACCGAATCAAAATAATAAAATTTTTCAAGCTGAATTGGGAGTCCCCCAGGGGTGCTCCACTAGCCCTCTGCTCTACGCGGTGTACACTAGGTTTGTCGAGGCGATAATTGATAAAAAAATTAAAATTTTGCAATTTGCGGATGACATAGTCATTTACTCTAGTTGCAGGGATGTCAGTGATACGTTGAAATTTTTGGAATTAGAAATCAATAAACTCGCAAAAGAAATGCAAAAAAAGAATCTTCTATTAGCTCCGGATAAATGTCAATTAGTTATTTTTAACAAGAGTAGAATCAAATTAAATAAATTTTCAATTACCATCAATAATGATACTATTAAACCTTCCAGAACCGTAAAGTTTTTGGGAATGTCTTTGGATTGCAATTTGAATTGGAATACACATATCAATTATGTTAAAAACAGTTGCATGCTACCCATTAGTATATTAAAATGCTTGAGAGGAGTTTATTGGGGTTGTAACCCTAATACTCTACTCATGCTTTATAACTCAATAATTCGATCTAGGTTGGAATATGGCGGTTTTCTCCTTTCGCCAATTAAAGATATAAAGTTCAATAAACTGCAAAAAATTCAGGATTTAGCGTTAAGATTGGCTTTGGGATGCCAGAATAGCACCCCAATATGTGTCTTAACTGCTGAATCCAGGATTCCATATTTGCAACATAGATTTGAATTCTTGTGCTTCAAATATCTCCTTAAGAATATGGCCCTAGAAAATAATGAAATTATCAATTCCACTAATAATTTGTTAGAGTCATCAGACAACCCAGTGCTGAAATACAATTTTAATGAATCCATGATGATTAAATGCTATAGGAACTGTTGGTTTAATGATGGCCTTATAATCCAAACTAAAGGTTTTTTAAGTACAATATTTCCTACGAATCTAATTTTTTTCTATACAATGTAACTTTGAACTGGGCAAAAGGTTAGCTAAATCTACAGATCCAAATCAGACATTTATTGACCTATTTGGTTGTAACGAGAGTAGTATTGACATATTTACGGATGGATCTAAAAAGGTCGAAGAGTACTCCGCGGCGGTGGGTTTCGCCGCATGGAGTGAAAATACATTTTTCAATATTTCTTATAAATTGCCTGACACGGCTTCAATTTTTACGGCTGAAGCCTATGCCATACTTATGACACTTTCTAATATTGAAAGATGGCTCTTGCTAAATACAAATACAATTAAAAAATTTAGAATATTTAGTGATTCTTTGAGTAATTTAATTGCACTAAGTGCTGATAAAGGTTTGGACAGGGGATCGATACTTACCTCCAAGATCAGAAACAAACTATACGAAATTAAAAAAAATAGAACAAACTTGGATGTGGGGTTGTTTTGGATACCTTCACACAAGAATATCATAGGTAATGAAAGAGCCGATATATTGGCCAAGGATGCTGCTTCAAACAGCCCCTTGGCGAATGTGGATATCCCACACTCTGATTTGACTCAAAAATATAGAATGCATTGTGATAATAATAATTTTAAAAATTTGATGAAAGAAAAAGAAACAAAGGGTAATTTCTACTTCAAACATTTTTTTAATGAGTATAAAAAACCATGGTTTTACAAAACCAATTTACCCAAAAAAACGATATCAATTATTAATAGAATTAGAAGTGGCCACACTTCTCTGAATAGTAGCCTGCATCGGTATAAGATTGTTGATAGTGATATGTGCGAGTGTGGGAAGTGTCCCGATTCGGTGGAGCACATATTTTGGAATTGTGAATTATACAGCGATCAAAGAAAAATTATGTTGGATGATTTGTACAGGGTTCACCCGTTTGGACCATTTTCCATAGTTAATATGCTGGCTCGTTTAGAGGAGTGTGTTCTACCTATAATTTCTCATTTTATTATGAACATAGATAAGAAAATATAGTATTTAATGAGTTAAGGTTATATGTTTATTGTTTATATATTTAATATTTGCAAACACGTTTTAATTTATTCAGTACAGGTTATATCATAATTTAGATTATTTTCACTTTTATTTTATTTCTCAGGGCTTATAATTATTATAAGACGGGCATAACGACCCCGAGGTACCCTAGTTACTATGTATTAAATTGACTGTAGTGATACGATCACTAACTATTCTGTATTTGCGAATTTAAACTTATTTATATGTAGAATGTAATTTTCTTAGGTACTTAAAGCATTATAGCTGTATATTTTTGTAATGTAATGTTTTTAATTAAAAATTTTATAATAATAATAATAGACAACAGTATACCTCAGGGCTTATAATTACTATAAGACGGGCTTAACGACCCCGAGGCACCCTAGGTTCTTTATATTAAATTGAATATAGTGAGATGTTCACTAGTTATTTTGTATTTGCGCGCTCAAATTATATTATATACGTCGAATGTAATATACCCATGTACCGACTTAATGCGTTATGGCTGTATATCTCTGTAATAATTGCCAAATAAAAATTTATTAAAATAGAAGATTTGCCTAAGAGATAGTCAATTTGTCGCAAAAAATATTGTAGGTTATGTACCATTTGCATAACCTATATGTAACATATGCACAAACCATAAAGATGCAACTGCATCCCCCTACCGCACCGCCACTTAACACTCCACCTCACAGTCAAAACAGCAAACCAGCAATGCTCCAGCCATTCCTCAACTATCAGCAGCAGCAGCAGTAGCACAAACAACAACAAAAAATGACAATGCTGGGTAGAGCGTTGGACAAAGACAGAAAAACGTTCAGGGTCCGAAAGATGCAGATGCACAAGTGCAAGCAAGTCAAGCCAAGCCTTGAGGACCCCCAGCTGGACGTTTCTCTGTAAAAAGATTCACTCGGCAGAGTGAAATAAAAAATATTAGAACACAAAAAGACAGAGCCGAAGCCGCGTGTCAGTGAATACTTACAGGCGGAGAGGGGAGGTTGTTTGGGAACAAAGCAAATGTTACGTACAGTAGCGCTTCCATCAATCGGCTGCTGAGAGCGGAATTCGAACTTAGAACCCCGAGATCACTGCTGTCTTGAATGGTTTTTGATCCATTGTAAATATTTCAAATCAGATTAATATTGTAGCGAAAAGTTTTCGTCTGAGGAAGATTCTGCAACTATATTTTTTCTTTTAAGTTTATTCATCGTGCGTGTGAATTTTGCTTTTATGGAGCGATCTGTGAGCTTTGTGTAGAGTTCATAAGTAGAATCGCATAGTGCTTTTATATCTTTTGTATGCTGTTTAGTTATTAGTAATGCGTCTTTTGCACCTTTTACATTTCCCAGAAAACTTTCAAATTGAATATAGTTAACGATTTTATCTTCTTCGTCTAAAATTGATTCAATGGGCTTAAGTAAACTATTAAGTGGTTTTACTTTGCAAATTATTTTGGTTTCTTTGATTATATTTGCTTTACTTAGAATAGATACCCTACTGGTAAAGCTCAGGTGACAGTTAGGTGATAATCAAATAATAATCAGGTGATAATCAACTGAAAATCATGCCAAAACGTCAGGTGATTATCAAATGATTTTCAGCTGAAAATCATGTTGGTATTTATTTATTTATTAAAATAGAATTATTTATTTTTTAGATTTCATATTTTATTAATTAATGTAAGAACTAATATATATTTTTATTTATACTTGTATTTGTCTCTTTTTTAATAATTATAATTAAAAAAAATAAAAGTAATAAAGTTTTTAAACGTGGGTATACAAATTTAGTAAATCTCAATTATTTAAACATTATATATATTTGAGGCATTCCAATACTTTTTCTAAAAAGTGTTCCCAGTGGGTCTCCAGAATTTTCCATTGACCATGGCATCTTTTTGTACTATAAAACTTAGGAACCCATGCCAAATTTCAGCCTTCTAGGCCCAATAGATGCCGAGAAATGGCTATACAAAGTCCAAAAATGGGCCCTTTTTTGGATGTTTTTCTCTAGTTTTCGAATACTCCTCATTAATCCAATATTGCACCAAAATGAACTCACAATACGTCGTTTTCTTCGTTCTGAAATTTACTTTCAAAAAATCATTAGCACATTTGGATTCATGGAAAGGGCTTTGCTTCATGACCTTAAAGACAACGGACGTTTTTTTGACTTTTTTCAACTTTTTATCCTTCTATAACATCACGAATTATTAATATTTCTACAATTAGCAAACAGTGTTGGGTTCCTCTTAAAAAGACCTTTAATTTAACATTTTAAACGTTTAAAAACATTAAAAACTGATGGAGTTATTGAAGGTTGAAATTCACAAAATTCGTAAAAAAAAACTGAGTTCGGTGTTGAAATATTTTTTAAGACATGTGAAAAAATATAAGATTTTATTTGTAAAGTCAATTTAGGAGGATACCCTATGCTTGTATGTATAGAACACTATACATACGAGCATATAGCATTGTACATGTCTAAAAAAGCAATAATTAGATGCACAAAAAAATAATTCGGAAATCAAAAAACGGTCCTCTGGAAACGGTTTTATTTCATATATTTATATTAAAACTAAAAATTTATGCAATAAAAAAACATAAAAATGACACCTTATTTTGAGCTTTGGGGGTTCAAAAATGGCCAAAAACGCATTTTCTACGAATTTTGTGAACTTCAACCTTCAACAACTCCATCAGTTTTCAATGTTTGTAAACGTTCAAAATGTTGAATTAAAGGTCTTTTTAAGAGAAACCCAACGCCGTTTGCCGATTGTAAAAATATTGAAAATTTGTGATGTTATGGAAGGATGAAAAGTTGAAAAAAGTAAAAAAAACGCCTGTTTTCTTTAAGGGGGGAGCCTGCTTTAGAGGCTTAAAAAAGTCGAATTTTTTTTTTTTGCCTAAATCTCTTGCTAAATTATCCAAGAATATGTCTCTAAAATTTCAGAACGAAATTTGGAATATTTTCGGAGATACAGAAGAAATAGCGAGCAAACGTCGAGAAATTTTGAGTAATCTATAGCAATTATATTGACAACGGCGACTCCAAAACATTTCTTGGCATCGTGAAGAATAACCCTTCCGGCGACAAGTGTACAGTGACTAAAAACAAGTGCGTGGGACACGTACAAAAGCGTATGGGTACTCGTTTCCGCAACAAGAGAAAAGAACAGAAACTCGGTGGAAAAAAGCGGCTCACAGAGACTGTAATAAAAAAACTAAAAATTTATTACGGTCTCGCGATTCAAAGAAATTTAAACTCTGTAGAAGGTATGAGAAGTGCAATAATGGCGACACTTGATCATTATTGCTCTACAGATAAATTGCCTTGCCACGACAACTAACCCGAAGGCGCTAAAGCTGGTGTGAATGGCGCAAAGCAGAAGCAAAAAATACTTTGGCTGATTTTAAACATCCACCGCGCCTAATAGACGACGATATTGAAAAACATATTTGTCCTATATACGAGGAATTATCAAAGGACGATTTATTAACAAGGTGTTTGGGTGGACACACGCAGAATGCTAACGAGTAATTTAATTCAACCGTATGGCGCATGCCGCCCAAACACCTTCATTCGGGGATTAAAATAGTTGAGACTGCTGCTTTTATCGC
Organism: Anastatus disparis; assembly: GCA_017163975.1. Lineage (NCBI taxonomy): Eukaryota > Metazoa > Arthropoda > Insecta > Hymenoptera > Eupelmidae > Anastatus > Anastatus disparis. The sequence continues at coordinate 1,079,423 of JAFFSR010000271.1, read as the reverse complement.
TGGAGGGATGTTTAATGAAGGCTGTAGTGCAGTATTAAAGACTATGCACTTATTAGACTTCAAAATTGGGCTCCAGTGCAAAAATTTTTGCGATAAAGCGAACGAAGAGCGCATCACGCGTCAAAACAGGCGCGCCTTATTGGCGACCGAAGAGGCCAGCACTGCCCGTCAAATAGAGCAATTGGCCGAAAACCAATTTTGCAGTTATTTGGAGCAGGAATCGCTGATTAGCATATTAATAGGGTATGTTCAAGAAATTTACGATTTTTTGTGAACGAAAACTTTGACACGCGATTTCTCGGATTTCCATTTTGATGATTTTTTCAAATTGGCGGGCAAGATAGGAAAAAAAGTAAAAGTAAGATAGTTAAAAGTAAGTAAGTATTCCTATTGAAACGAGTCATAATGCGTTGTATTCGGGATTAAATTCTCTTCTAGGTGAACGTAAAATACCTTAAGAAAGCTAACATTAACCCGGTTTTTTAACGATCTAAAGTGAATTTTTATTTTTAAATGCATTTTTTTTAATCTGCGAAAAATTGTTGAATTTTTCACTTTTTGTTGAATTTTCTTGGTTTACCTAGGAATTACACTATTGAAAATTAAAAATTTCTTTTGGTTTTTTATTTCAGATGAAAATTGCGACCTGCATCTTGCCCACCACACAGGAAGTGCACACTCGAGGTGCCTCCGTAAATTTCTTGAAACATGAAGAATATCTTATGTATGATAATAAAAAAAAATTTGAGAAGACTCTTCAAATATATAAGAATAAACCCTAAAGTTTCATTTTAATCAGATATTTCTTTCCTTTTCAATAAAATCCTCGAAAATATCGATTTTTTGAAGCCTCTAGAGCAAGCTCCCCCCTTAAGGTTATGAAGCATGATTTCTTGAAAGTTTAGTTCAAAACGCAGAAAACGACGTATTGTGAGTTTATTTTGGTGCAATATTGGATTAATGAGGAGTATAGTCCAGTCATTGGAGGCAAAAATAGGGTATAACCTAGAAATTCTTTCGTTTAGCACCGATTTTCATAAAACTTTAGGATTAAGCTTATATTACCCTACAGATTAAAAGTTATATATAGGCGAGGTGCGCTTTTTGCTTTAAAGGGGTAAAAACTACCCTTAAAGTTGAAAAATAGTAAAAATGCCGATTTACGCTTATAAATAATTAAACTAATCTTGGAATGTCCAAAATAAGTATTGTTTAATATTGTGGAACATAATTAATGATATTAAGCATTTTTACAATCCTTAAAAACCACCCCTTTGACTTAATAAAAAGAGTATATATAGTTTTTAACATTAAAAAATATTTTTATGAAACAATTATGAAAAAGTATTAACGTTTTAAGTTTCTGATGTAATTTTTAATTTATTACATTATTTCAACCCTTAAAAACTACCCCTTATGATGAAAAATAGAAAAAAATAATTTTGAACATGTAAATTATTTTGTAATGACATATTTATATTAAATTAGACATTTTTTCACAGTTTATAATGATTTTTATTTTATTGTAACATTTCAACCCTTAAAAACAACCCTTGATGATAAAATGCCAAAAAACAAGTCTTTAGTACTTTTAATAATTTAATAACTTTTATTCTATTAATAATATATTTTTTATGTCTTATTATAGAATTTAGAATACATTTAAGTATTTTACATTTAAAAATGACTATTTATGGTTAAAATTATAAGACTATCATAACTTAAAAATTATTATTATTATTATAAGAACAAAATAAAAGAATACAAATATTTCACTTAAATTTTAAACAAATTTTTTTAAATTCTATTCATGATCAATTTCGACTTCTTCTTCTTCTCCTGGATCTGTAATCGGAGGACAGTTTAGACAATTGTCACCGGAGCATGTTCCACATGTCGAGTTACAAAATAATCCTAATTTTCGTCAACTGTAATTAGCACCGCAAGTAGTCTTACAGTTGCAAAAAATCATTCTTAGAAGCTGTTCTGGTGCAGGATGGTTTAGCATTCTTGTAGGCTGTAAAAAACCATCTTTATGGATCCATCCCCAATTTGTCGGAAGAATATTTTTATTTCCCAACCATATTTGCGTTTGCAAATATACTCTTTTAAAATGTAAAAACAATCAATGTCAAAAAATTATTTGTTACATTTTGAATGCACTAACACTTTAAAAAAAATCAGACACATTACAATCTTAACTATTTTATTAATATTATCAAAACAGAATGTGTTTACACTTTCAATTTTGGAAAGATACTGACGCTCAGCAAAATAGATTTACGTTACATGTACAATACATTCAAATATAAAAACATACACACACACACACACACACATAAAGACAGGTAAGAAAAAGAAGAGGAAAGGTATAGAACTCTCATTTGTATAGACGTATACATCGCACACGGCAGCTGTTTTAAATCGGCAAGCTACAGCGTCTCATTTTTTTTTCTTCTACCTGAGTTTATACTTATATGATATATATATATATATATATATATATATATATATATATATATATATATATATATATATATATATATATATGTATATATGTGTCCACTTACAAAATATACATATAGGAACTGAAAAGAATAGAAGCTATCTACCGTACAGACTCAAAGAAGCTGTAAAAAACCATCTTTATGGATCCATCAATTTGTCGGAAGAATATTATTTCCCAACCATATTTGCGTTTGCAAATATACTCTTTTAAAATGTAAAAACAATCAATGTCAAAAAATTATTTGTTACATTTTGAATGCACTAACACTTTAAAAAAAATCAGACACATTACAATATTAACTATTTTATTAATATTATCAAAACAGAATGTGTTTACACTTTCAATTTTGGAAAGATACTGACGCTTAGCAAAATAGATTTACGTTACATGTACAATACATTCAAATATAAAAACATACACACACACACACACACACACACACACACACACACACACACACACACACACACACACACACACACACACACACACACACACACACACACACATAAAGACAGGTAAGAAAAAGAAGAGAATAGGTATAGAACTCTCATTTGTATAGACGTATACATCGCACACGGCAGCTGTTTTAAATCGGCAAGCTACATCGTCTCATTTTTTTTCTTCTGCCTGAGTTTATACTTATATGATATATGTATATATATATATATATATATATATATATATATATATATATATATATATGTCCACTTACAAAATATACATATAGGAACTGAAAAGAATAGAAACTATCTACCGTACAGACTCGAAGAAGCTGTAAAAAACCATCTTTATGGATCCATCAATTTGTCGGACGAATATTTTTATTTCCCAACCATATTTGCGTTTGCAAATATACTCTTTTAAAATGTAAAAACAATCAATGTCAAAAAATTATCTGTTACATTTTGAATGCACTAACACTTTAAAAAAAATCAGAAACATTACAATATTAACTATTTTATTAATATTATCAAAACAGAATGTGTTTACACTTTCAATTTTGGAAAGATACTGACGCTTGGCAAAATAGATTTACGTTACATGTACAATACATTCAAATATAAAAACATACATCCACACACACACACACGCACACACACACACACACACACACACACACACACACACACACACACACACACACACACACACACACACACACACACACACATAAAGACAGGTAAGAAAAAGAAGAGAATAGGTATAGAACTCTCATTTGTATAGACGTATATATCGCACACGGCAGCTGTTTTAAATCGGCATGCTACATCGTCTCATTTTTTTTCTTCTACCTGAGTTTATACTTATATGATATATATATATATATATATATATATATATGTGTCCACTTACAAAATATACATATAGGAACTGAAAAGAATAGAAGCTATCTACCGTACAGACTCAAAGAAGCTGTAAAATATTTATATGTATGTATCTAAAATACTCGAAAATAAACGAATTTATGCGCTCCGAAAATTTTACCGAAAAAGTACAATTGGTTTTTTTATTATAACTCCGCTAACTTTTAAGCTTTTTAATTGCTCTAAAATGGATTTTGTAGGTAATTGTATCATCTTTAAGTCATGTAAATATCAATTTTTAAAAAGTTTTATTTTTTGAGATTTTTTAGTTTGAAGGGCCAAAAATAGGTGGTACTTGGCTCTGATTACAGAATTCTAACACTAATATCTCAGTTGATTTTTATCAGACAAAAATAAAAAAAATAGCAAAATATTCATGAAAAAAAGCTATATTTTTTAACTTTGGTACTTTTTACGTACATCTGTTAATTATTGAGATATTTTGAAAAAAGGATGAATTTTTGAAAAATAAAAAAAAATTTGTTTTTATATAAACTTGATTTTTTTAAAAAATAAGCATCCTAAATTGCTGAAACTTCTAGAACACATAGTCGGTACCTAAATAAGATAAACTCTAAAAGGATTTCTTTATATTTCAAAACCTGTCTTAATGACAGTGGTTTTAATATTGAAACTTTATTGTCAAACTATATAAAATAATTTTATTTTTCTTGTAACTCCTTTAATTTTTATACTTTTAATTTGAAACAAAATTGATTTGAAAGGTAATCTCAATACCTTCAAAAAATATTATATACATTTTCCTAAAAAAGTGTGCCATTTTTCTGTTATTTAACGTTGAATATTGCTCTTAAAGTTTCAAGCGTAACAGTATTAATATTCAATAATTTATAATTCGTTATGTATTGTATATAAAATAATGATTAAAAATGGAATCGTTTTATTTTTTTACAAGCTTTATTTTTATTTCATATGAGTTTTTTGATAAAATTAAAACTTTTCAAGTTATTTCATGAAAAACCGTCCAGAAACATGCCTTTTTACACTAAAAATCTATGTTTTCGATCACCTATAATTCGAAAAGTATTCATTTAACAAAAAAACTCATAAAAAACTTTTTGCTTTAAATTGATTTTTACATCGAATTATATGTTTTTTTTTTCTCACAGTCCCCGTATATAATGCCGATGTGGGCAAAAGCGCACATCGGCATTATATAACTTTTATTTTTTGGACTATTCTTTACCTACTGACAAATTTTCATGTTATTCCATCTTAACCGACAAAATTTCAAGTTGAAATGCTTCAATGACTGGACTTGTATTCGAAAACTAGAGAAAAACAACCAAAAAGGGCCCATTTTTGGACTTTGTATAGCTATATCTCGGCATCTATTGGGTCTAGAAGGCTGAAATTTGGCATGGGTTCCTAAGTTTCATAGTACAAAAAGATGCCATTGTCAATGGAAAATTCTAGAGACCCACTTGGAACACTTTAGAAAAAGTATTGGAATGGCTCATATATATATATTTTTTATTGAATAAATTATTTAATTTTCAAACAAACGAAAATTTTTTCAATATAATCATAAAATTAAACAAAAATACTTGTAAAAAAATATATCAATATATTTTTATTTCAGTTTATTTTTTTCGTCTCTTATTAGAGCACTTAACGCTTCTGTTGACAATTGAATCATCGCATTTCTTTCTTCTTCAGTTAAATTTTTATACCTCTTGTTTTGCTGTAAATAGTCATCGTAAATACCTAGCAAATAATCGATAATTAAATAGATATTTTCTCATATGAATTAAATATGTATATGAGTAATATTTAATACATACTTAAATACAAATTTAACTAGCGAGGTGAGCACAATTTCATATGATTTATCCCAGAAATCTTTTTTCTTGTTTTTTTTTAATGTCGAGACAACGCCGTGTCAATTCCTTTTTTATCCAAATATAACCATCTAAATCTCGCAAGAAGGATATATGTTTTTTTACTCTTGATATACTGAATGACTTTTTTCCAGCGTTTATGCCTATACCAAGATACACCTAACAAGTAAAATAATAAAATTATTTATTCTTTATAATATATTCTAAATAATATATCATTTTATTCAATAATGAACTAAATTATTTCTTATTAATCAGAAACTGGTTTGAATCGATCACTTTTAACAGAAATACTATAATCATACTTTATTATCTTCGATCTCTTTATATCGCTCGTGCACATCTTTAACTTCTGATGTCATATCATACCCCTTTTTTTATAAACATTGAAAAGCTTATTTTTATATATAAAAAAATGTTGGCATTTGGTAACATCAATTTCTGCAAAAAATTTTATATATATAATTAATATTTAACACAAAAAACCAAACTAAAAAAGAGCTAAAACAACTTGAAGTAGATATCATAAGATTACCTTCATTATCTAAAGTTTCTTGGAATGGTGATTCATTCCTCTGTAATGTTTCATTATTCTGCCGTTGAGATTTTGATGATCGAGAACGATTTTGTCTTTGTGAAGGAGCTTGACTTGGTGATCGTGAGTAAACTTGACTTGGTGATCGTGTATAAACTTGACTTGGTGATCGTAAATAAACTTGACTTGGTGATCGTGAATAAACTTGACTTGGTGATCGTGAATAAACTTGACTTGGCGATCGTGAATAAACTTGACTTGGTGATCGTGAATAAACTTGACTTGGTGATCGTAAAAGATCTTGACTTGGTGATCGTAAAGGAATTTGACTTGACGATGTATTTGGAAATTTAATTGGTAATAGAAAAGAAACTTTACTTCGTGAATGGACTTGTCTTGGTGATCGTGAACGAACTTGGCTTACTGATCGTAAACGATATTTTGATGTGGATTGAGAATAATTTGGTTTTAATGGTTGGGAAGATATTTGACTTGGTAGTTGTGAACGAACTATATTTTTAAATCGTGAATGAACTTTATTTGGTGATTCTGAACAAACTTTACTTATAGATCTTGAACGAGATTGCTTTGGCGATCGTAAACGAGTTTTACTTGGTGGTGGTGAATGGACTTGACTTCGTGATCGCAAATGATCTTGGGATTTAGATTGAGAATCCACATTTAACAATTTCAAAGAGTTTTGTTCTTTGTAAGGAAATTGAGATGAATAAACTAGCGATAATTTTGAATTATTAAATATCAACGATGATGCTAATCTAGACTGCTGTATTTGTGAAGAGACATGGGATTCTGGTTTACTTTGTCCAGTATATTTTGAACCTCTAAAATTATAGCAATAAATTAAATTGACAATAATTCATCCAGTTATTATGTTAATATTGAAAATTAAACTTACGAAACTACACTTAAATGTGTTGACGTTTGAAGTGAAGTTAATGAGAGATTGTGTTGCGTCTGCACTCCTTGTTTTATAAATGTAGAATATTGCGTTCTATTGATTGAATCAGCAAAGCTTTTTCGCGCTGCTTGATTCTTTGGAAAATCTGAAAAAAGTTTTTATTTATATTAAAACAATGATTATCATAATATTTTTGAAATATTTATTTCAATGTAACTTTGTTTATTATGGAGGAACTAGTAGGAATAAATAATATAAACAAAATTTTTGGAATTACACCGTATTTCGTCATCAAAATTTTCACCGGATAAACTTGGAATTTGAGTTTTAATACATTTTAAATACATAAACCCTATATTGTATAGTCTTATTAGCGGTTAGAAAAGGCCTAAAAAATATAAAAATGCGAGTCTTCTGTATTTTGCATTAAAAATAATAACAGATTCGAGATAATGTTCTACTTCATACAAGGAATATGACCCTGTTTTCCTTGAAACACCATAATCATATTTATGCTGCTAGTAACATATTTTCAACAGATCTTATCATATTAAGGTTGATGGAAAAGTTATAATATACAGAATATTTCTTTACATCCGAATTGTTATCAATGTATATAAAATATAACAAAATAATATCAATTCTTTATATTGAAATCAATTTCATTTAATTTTTATTCCCTTACAAAAATATTTTTCGAATAAGAGGACGAATTCTAATAAAACAAAATGTAAAAAATAGGTAGGTTTTTTCTTTAAAGTAAGAGGTAAAACAAAAAGGAACTCAATAGACAAAAGATGAGAATATCAGATTAAAAAAGTAAACAACAAAACAAGGTGACTAACGAAAAAATGGAAAAAGGAAAAATAAAGAAGAATATAGTAAAACAGGCTTGACTCTAAAAAGAGAAAACAAGAAAGTAGAGATAGAAAAATGTATAAAACAAAATTTAAGAGTGAAAGGTGTAGTTATGAAAACATTGTAAATATATACAAAAACGAAAAATTAATTAAAGAGGTATACGATTCGGAACCTAGGAAAAGTAAGAAGAAACCATGAAAGAGAAAAGAAAATGGAAAGTTACAGAACTATACATAGAAAATGATTAAAAGTAGAAAGAATGTATAAAAGAGAGAATGTATACAAAATATTCTTTTGCAACATAAAACAATGAATGATCTAGGAGAAGAAATATGGTCGAGTTTTGAAAAACAAGACTGCATAGGTATTACGGTGACATAGATGGAAGAAAGCAAATCGGAAAAGGTACCAAGACGGCTAGAGGAGTTTGATCTGAAAATAAGTCATGCAAGGAGTGAGCATAAAAAATACATATTAAAGGAGTAATGATCTTAGGATCCAAAAAGTACTTTGAAGCAAAGATTGCAGAAGACATAAATTAAAATTCAGGTGATTATACAAATGGGAAAATAATAATCAAAGAAAAGTCAATCAAGGAGTACTATCTTTGTAAGCATTAATAATGGCAACTGCAATGAAAAGTACTGAGCAAAATTTACATAGATTGCAAACAGCAATCTTTTATGGATTATTTAATAATGAAAAATAAAAAATTTAAAGTTATAGAGAAGACAAATAAGAAATATACACTTTGACCATTGTGTATTAGCAACAAAGCTGAAGAATGCTAGATAATAAGAGCAGATCGAAAAGAAGATTAGGTAAAGGATGGATTATCAGAGGAATGAGTAAAAGAATTTTTCCCAACGCGGTGAGCAAAAACCGATTTTCGGCGCCTGTTTTGAGTGAGAAAAATACCACATTCCCTCACTAGTGGAGGGATGACCTACTTTGCTCACTAGTAAAGTAATGTACTCTTTTCCGACCAAAGTAAAAGAACCGTTAACTGAAATTTTTTTTATTAGTTCTTTATATCATTTATTTATTAATTTAATTTTTCGATTATAAATTTATGCAATAAGCGATCAATTATTAATTGAATTAATTCGTCCTGTGAACAAAAGAAAAAGAGATCATTTACAAAGCAATTAGGAGATAAAGAAGAAATAAGCACAATGAAGGACGTGAGTTACAAAAGAAGAGCAATATGTGATACAATGAAGAATTAAGTGCAAGAAAAAATACCAATGGCATGACTTGAACATTGTTTTGAACGGTAAAATTGATATTTCTAGTAAATATTACCATTACTTATGGCCTTATCCTTATAAAATGGAATACCATTTAAAAGAAGTTTATCTTTTCCTTTAGAACTTTTTTATAACTTTAAGAGATGTATTAAGCGTAGACTTACCAGCATCATTCAAAGTAGCCTTGGTCTCTGAATTACCTGAAAACGATGTTTCTTTATTTTGATTAGAATCAATAATTGACCAGGATTGATATTTGATTGTTTTGATTGATTTGGAAGTTTAGATTTAATCACCTCCCTTTGTTTTTCAATTTCAAGAAAATTAGCCATGTTAAAAGCTCAAGTGTACTATGCATACTGATTCTCAAATCTAGAATCTGTTGTATTCATAGTAAATTGACCTGGTAAGTAACAAGTTTAATAAGATGATAAGATGATTTCATAATTTAAATAAACGTTTAGCCATTTCCATCATGTAGCTTCAAAATCAGCAAATTTGATGAAAATTCGATCAAGTTCGATAAACATTTAATTAAATTCGATCAAATACGATGGAAATTCGATCAAATTCGATGAAAATTATATAAACATTTCATAAACATTCAATCAAATTCGATCAAAATTCGATAAAGTTCGATAAACATTCGATCAAATTCAATAAAAATTCGATCAAAATTCGATCAAATTCGATAAAGATTCGATCAAATTCGATAAACATTCGATCAAATTCGATAAAAATTCGATCAAGTTCGATAAACATTCGATCAAAGTCGATAAAGATTCAATCAAATTTGATCAAAATTCGATAAAAAATTCCATTAAATCCGATAACATTTCGATCAAATTCAATATCCATCTACCTTCACATAACTCTCCGATAATGGATAGATTTCTGACATTTTGTTCAACTTTGTGGACTAAAGTTATCAATTAAATTTATATATGTTTTAATAGAATTGCATGATTTTTCAAAGACTTATTTAAATGCTGGATGAATGTAGTCTTGATAATTCATAATATCAACGAAGATAGACGCTTATAGAAGCGTACTTCTGGGTTAAATTTTTCGTCCGATACGCTGGGTAACACTTTAACATTGTTTGTATATCTATACATATGAAAAATTTGATATATATAGATATAAAAATACATGGGATCTAGTGGCGCCCTCAGTAGCTGGGTAACTCATTTTTGGCATAAATTACCCATTTAAGAGTATGCTTCTATAAGCGTCTATATTCGTTGATAATATTCAGATATTGTAGTAAGGGGTACATAATTGTCGATTCTTGGTTGTATCTCCCAGGTAGAGTGCGTTGATAAGGGCTTCCATCACTTCCTAAAAACAAAAAATCTGTTTTTTGTTTGAGGTACTTAAGATATAAATACCCTTATTCTTAACTTAATGTCTCTTCTAGAGATTATGCATTGTTTAACATTACTGACACATTGATAATAACAGCAACAATGTCCATACAGTAAAAATGCTATCTTTATTTCTTTATCATAGCAAACTTTACATTTACTATGCAAAGAATCATCTGCAGGAATATCAGTGAGTATATTTTGGAGGAAACGGCAGTGACTATTTCATTTTTTGAGGAAGCCCCCGGAGTCAGTCGAAGGACTTTAAAGCGTAGTTCCCATTCTTATCTACTTAGTTAAATACTCTACAGCTTTTTATATTTTATATCTTCAGATGGCATTTGCGATTTATATTTTTCATAGTACTCTTTCCATGTTGTTTTCTCACCCTTCACCTTTTTATCAGGTGAAAGAAGAGGAGTGTACTCTGAACAATTTTGAGTGGTATGACTTGGAGTCTGTCCCATGATGAAATGAATGTGAATCACGATGTGTTTGCTTTTTATAGAAAATGATGGGAGCCCAAACCTTCGTTCCCATCTGTAAGGTACAACCAAGAATCGCTACTTGTGAACCTCTTACTCCGAGAAGTAGGAAGTGCACCCGTGATTTGTATACCTCTCCATTAACTTCCAAGCGCTTAAGCCAAGGAGAACTCGAGACCTTTTCCGTTGTCATCATCTAAATACTTTACAAGCAGCTTGTAATTTTGAATGGCCTCTCTCAACTTGAAGTAAAACTCCTTATTCTCCTGTAAGGCTCTGCATGCGCGAAATGGAATAAAAATGCGCCATTCGCCATCTAAAACTGCCATCAATCTAAACTTATTGTTTGTTTTAACTGGTCTAAACTCACTAAAATAATAAGTCTGATCTTTCTTCAAGGGGAATATATTCCCAATGGCACGAATGACGCGTCCACGAGCTGCTTTGTTGAATTTATCAAGATCCATATTTCTTTGATAAAGAATTCTAAGTTTACTTAGCAGAGTCTGATGAATGAATGACTCGAGCTGGTTCGGGAGTTCTCTTAAGTAGCGGTTAAGATGTGGCTACTGCGCAGATCTCCCCCTCCATAGGATGAAATAAAACAAAACAAAAAAAAATTAAAGAGTAAGGTTCATGGAGAGGAAATCGAGACTATAAAAGAGGCATTAGCATTGTTAGTGCAAAACAGTCAATCAATAACCATCGATGAAACAACGTCAAAGAGTAGTAGAAGAGCTTCACAAGCCAGCACGTCGTAACTATCTACGTCAAAAGTTCGATGTGCAAGGTTTGGATGAAACATGGTAAGCAGATCTAGTAGAAATGCAACCTTATTCTAAAGAGAATAAAGGTTTTAAATTTATGCTTACTGTAATAGATGTATTTTCAAAGTATGCGTGGGCAGTTTCTGTTAAACGAAAAACTGGACAAGATGTCGCTGATGCTATGAAATCTATTTTACGTAAAGATCGAGTACCAAAGAATTTACAAACAGATAAAGGTAAAGAGTTCTGTAATACGTATTTTCAAAGTCTCATGGAAAAATACAAGATTAATTTATACTCTACGTACAACAATCTTAAAGCATCCATTTGTGAACGTTTCAATCGTACACTGAAAAATAAGATGTGGGTAGAATTTAGTTTACGTGGAAACTATAAATGGCTTGATATTTTACCTAAGCTAATAATAGCTTACAATGATAGAAAACATTGAACTATCGGTATTAAACCCAACGAAGTTACAGCTACTAACGAAGCAGTTCTCAAACGTTTTAATAAAAAATTATTCCAACTAAAAAGCCAAAGTACAAAGTTGGTGATAAAGTTAGAGTTAGTAACGTGAAGCAATTACTTGAGAAGGGATATACACCTAACTGGTCCACAGAGATATTTACAATAACTAAAGTGGCAGCAACTAATCCAGTAACTTACCATCTTAAAGATTATCGCGATTAGCCTATCACTGGCGGCTTCTATGAGCAGGAACTCCAGAAAGCAATGTATCCAGATGTGTACCATGTAGAAAAAGTCTCGAAGAAACGTGATAATCAAGTCTATGTAAAATGGCTTGGTTTTGATGCTTCTCACAATAGCTGGATTAATAAGTTTGATAATTAAAAATAAATAAAGAGAAAGTGGTAAGGCCCCCACCTTCGCTTATACCTGTGAGGAACAACCAATGAAATCATTATTTGTTAGCCTTATATAATGAACGAATTCATTATACAGGACCAACCCATGACTCGTTTTCCCCTCCATGAACTTTCTTTTTATTTTTTTATTTTTATTTACAATTAACAAAATTCAAACTTATTATCTCCATGGTACAATATAAATAAGGCGTATTTATTAGCGTTAGCTGCTAATTCTTCAAACAGGCTTTCATTCTTCTCCAGCGCCTTGGATACTCGATCCGGTAAGAAGACTTGGAATTCTTCTTTGATGGTGATTACTACTCTCAATCCAAATTTGATGCTGACGTGTCTCAGCCCGGTAACCATGTTCGTTTGACCAAAGACGATGCCATAAATCTGAAGGAGTCTAGAAAACGGAAACTCACATCGCTTCCTTCTACATATTTGGTAAAAGAAATGTAGCGCTCCTTATTCTCTGGAATTAATTAAACTTGTCCTTTGAAGTTGTCAGCTGTAGCGAGATCCTTGATGATAAAGTGTGAATCATAGCCAGTCAAATTGTGGAATATTACTGGGATGAATCGTGCGTCTTTGAAGTTGATGTTACATCTCTCGTGAGCAGCTCCTCTGAATTTCCCAGTAAGGTGACAGTGATCTCGAACTTTGATAGCAGCAGGAGCGAAAGATTTGTTGCTAATATGGCAAGACCTCGCTGCTTTGAACTCAGCTTCCTCTTCTCTAGTAAGATTCATGGGTTTTGGATTAGTATACAATGAATTTAATTCATCAACTAATCCTCCAAGTTTCTCCACGAACCACTGAGCAGGAGTCTTTGCATCTTCTTCTTCTTGCCTGTAGCTGAAGTAGCTGGATCTTTTATCATCGAAGCTGCATTTTACGTAGTAGCCGATGCTATAAGCCTGATGTTGTGGGTAGGCTTTAACATCGTCCTCCACAGGTTTTAACAAGCACTCGATATCCGCATAGATAGTAAATGGGACTTTGGTCTTGTTCTTGAAGTTACGGAAAGACAGCATATTATCATCCTCCGAAGGCAATCAAATTCTGCATTTGTTCATTTGCTGGCAGTCCACTTCATGATTTTTTAATTTTTCTTCGTTATTGAAGAAATGCAGACATCTATCGCATACATGAATCTGATGGCTGTGTTTGGTCACTTGACTACCTACTAGTCGTGACAAGTTCTTGATCCACTCATAATGGAATTTGGATAGTGAATCCTCGTCGTTGCTGCCGGCTTCTTCATCATCATCATCGTAGACGTCTTGAATGAGGAATAGATTGGCATGACGTTCCTTTTTGAGAGAGGTGACATGACATGGATGCACTGAATAGTTGATGCCAGACTTCTTTGATATATACACGTTGATGGAGACGACGTTCCGATTTTTAAATTTAGCCACCTGTTTTACTGGAGTTGGAAAATCGATTCCTTCGAACTTGAGCTCGTCTTTGTAATCTTTGTATTTACTGACTCGCTTTGCATTCTCATCAGTTGGATGTAGCGCAGATAAAATCGCCCACTTCAAGCACTGGTCATCATTATTTGGCACGTTTACACATGCCTTGTTTTGGATGGACTTTGGTAGCTGGATGTCCGAGCTTCCTCTCATGGGATTGAGCTTGTTGATGTTGATGGCGAGGCTCAATATCTCTCGCAAACTCCATCCAGATCCTTTCTGCTCGAATTCCTCCACTTCTTGAAGAATGGGTAGCTTCACGTGGTTGTCAAATCATTGGATGATGTCGGTAGTCTGGAAGATGGCAGCATTCTCCGTTTTGAAATATTTAACTTCGGCGACTATCGAATCATCCTTCTGAACCGTATATTCTGCCGACAGCTCAACGTTGACTTTGATCGCTGCATATTCCTTGAGAGCATCGGCGATCTTTGACTCGAACACTGCTCAAGCATCAGCCAAGAATGTTATGATATCCAGATGGCCTAGGTTGGAAATCATACCAGATCGTATGCGAGTCTCGAACGCTGATTGGAAGTCATCCCATTGAACGCTATTTTGATTGTTGACAGGTTGCAACTCGTTCTCGACTGGATCTTGTACACGCCCTCCTGTTTTCAGAAGACTTTGCAGCTTAAATTGGATGGTGAGCAGATGAACCATAGAAGTCTGGCACTTTTTTTCTGATAATTGGGTAATTGAGAAGTCATCAAAGCACGTAAGCCACCAATGGCAGCGGTACACAGACTTCTCTAAGATTCCAAGTCGTTGATATCAGCTTGGCCATTTCTCTGATACTCCAACGAATCTTGAAGCAGCTTGACAGTACGTGCGAAATATTCAGGGGATTGCATCTTATCCTTATATATTTATCAATTGGTTGTGGAGATGCCTCTCACGATGTGCTCTTTGAGACTTTCCCTTTGTTGAACAGCTCTGTTCGATGATCAAGACGTCTGTAAATAAATAAATAATAAGCTCTTGCAATATGTACTTAAAAAATAATAGCTAATGTAATATTTACCTTCTATGAAGATCTATCTGGAAATTTTTCAATCTTCGTAATGCACTTTGTTGATGATCTGGAGATCTTTGAAAATAAATTCTTTGTGGACTTATCAGAGGACTTCCTTCTCGATTAGCTTGAGGCACGAGAATGATTTTCAGCTCGCGGAGCTACTCCATTTATACCCAATTTTGGAAGCGTGGGGTAGGTTCAGATGACGCTGGAAGTTGGAAGAGAGGGGATATGATGGTAGTGGGAGTTTAGAGAGAAGTTATTATTGGTGAAGCTCAAAGAGTGGGGATGCGATGGAGGTGGTAGCTTACAGAGAGAGGAGATGCGATGAAGGTGGTAGCTTACAGAGAAAAGGGATGCGTTGGAGGTGAAAACCTTAAGAGAAAAGGGATGAGAGTATAAAAGAAAGCTCATGAACTCTGTCGAATCATTTTTCAGTTCAGAGAGCTAGCAGCAACATCAAGAAGAGAACAGTCTAAAGAGATGATGGAATACGTATTAGACGTTCAAGACTTCAGAAGATCCTCGAATCTATTTGTTGTAAAAGAGGCCACCATTTTTTCCGTAGAGAAGGATGTAAAGCCCTTGGTATACTTTTTCCAACCTCCTTGTTAGTGGAAGAAACTTCTTGCTGTGGGACAGTCGGTAAACGAATGGTTAGAAAAGAAGCATCATGGAATTCCGTGGGAAGCTGGAGCAACTCCGTACTGTGACGTAATCAAAGTATTACAAGATAGTCTAAAGAGTGCTGTTAAAATATACGTCAAAGGTCTTGAGAAAAAAAGATGGATACAAGAGATTTTACCAAGAAAGTAAGTATGAATATAAATGTATACTTGATCATTATTAATTATTCTTATTTTTTTCTAGAACTATTGTCAACATGGAGGAAATTGGATGTCCTAAGTTAAAAGCTTTCAAGAAGATTGATATCGATGGCTGCAAATGTGACTATCATCCATTTGCAAAGAAACCAGTATGTGCAGTGACAAATGCGCATGCTCTTGAGGAATGGCTACTCACTCAACACCTTCCAATCCAGATGCCACTATCCGAAGAAGATGAAGGAAGGGATGAAGTAGATTGCGCTTACCACAATATAGAACGAACATTCAGTCGCGCGGAATCAGATAAAAGTATATTGTTCGCGATGTATAATTAATGTATTATATTAGATTAAATTTATTATTTATTTTATATGATAAATTGTTTGTTAAAATAAAAAAAATAGAATAAATCAAATGAGAATAAGAAAGTTCAAAGGAGAGGAAAAACTTGTGGTTGTTCCTCATAGGTTAAGGGCGATGGTTGGGGTCCTTACCACTTTCTTATTCTCTTTGTTATTATATACATTCATACACACATACATTTAATGTAAATACTGATATGAATAAGTTTAAATACTAATATGAATGAGTTTAAATACTAATATAAATAAGTTTCAATACTGATATGAATGAGTTTAAATACTGATATGAATAAGTTTGAATACTGATATGAATGAGTTCAATTGTCATTTGAATATGTATTGATGAATGTATATAATAACAAAGAGAATGAGAAAGTTCGCGATGTATAATTAACGTATTATATTAGATTAAATTTATTATTTATTTTATATGATAAATTGTTTGTTAAAATAAAAAAAATAGAATAAATCAAATGAGAATAAGAAAGTTCAAAGGAGAGGAAAAACTTGTGGTTGTTCCTCATAGGTTAAGGGCGATGGTTGGGGTCCTTACCACTTTCTTATTCTCTTTGTTATTATATACATTCATACACACATACATTTAATGTAAATACTGATATGAATAAGTTTAAATACTAATATGAATGAGTTTAAATACTAATATAAATAAGTTTCAATACTGATATGGATGAGTTTAAATACTGATATGAATAAGTTTGAATACTGATATGAATGAGTTCAATTCTCATTTGAATATGTATTAATGAATGTATATAATAACAAAGAGAATGAGAAAGTGGTAAGAGCCCCAACCAACGCTCTCTACCTGTGAGGAACAACCATAAGTTTTTCCTCTCCTTTAACTTTCTTATTCTCATTTAATTTATTTTCTTTATTTTAACAATTAGCTTACAATTTTCGACATTTAAAAAATTTTTTTACATTTATAAGAGAGTGGGGTCGGTTCTCACAGCTCCTTTTTTTAAGGTTTTCCTTCTTGAGATTTTCTACCATCCTCAATCTTTTAAATTCCATGGCAGTTAAGATTTCCCTACTTCGCTCATCGTTACTGCAACAACGTTTTAATTTTGGATTAGGTGATGTCCGCTTAGTAGGAGAAGAAGAAGGAGGAGATAATGGCTGCTGCTTAAAATCTTTTTCCTGACAATTCTTCAGAGCTAACTTTCTATTAATTTCTTCCGCCTTTTTCCAAGCTAACTGTTGCCTTTGAAGATATGATGTGTACTGAAAGCAAAAATAAAAATTAAAGATATATTTACGAGGTTCTTAATATAGACATACTTCTTGATCCATGATCCTCCTTTATTTGAAAACTACAGAACAATCTAAAATAATATTACTGAAGTTGATCGTATCTTCATCCATAATCCCTCATTCTTATATCTTTTAGACTTTGCTGTTTCATCTATAAAAAGCAAGGCGCCATCTAGCAGTCAAGTAGGATATTATATTTAAAAACTCAGTCTCAATCAAATTTCATTAAGAAATTTGATTAATTATTCAAAGATGTAAAACTTAAAAAAATTTTCCAAGTTTTCATCTTTAACCTAAAAATTATTTTTTGATTCATTTGTGCGGCTGATCTCAAGATAGAGATCAGCCTGAAAAAATGGCAAATGTCTTCAAAGACGTTTGGCTAAGCCTAACGTTTTCGAAGACGCTTAACTAACTCAGCCTTTTCATCCTCAGTCAGAGTTTGAGAGTTTTTAATTCTCAAACCTGACTTTGGTAGAGAAGACTGAGGGGCTCCTTGCTTTGTCTTCCTTTTCGCTGCTGTCGTGTTCTTTTTGGCCGCCTGTTCAGCCTTGCCCCGTTCGTGCGCTGCCTGGATGTCAGTTTGAACTTCCACCGTTACTTTGGGAGGCTGCACTAATGGTGGTTGGCTGTTCATTCCAACGACTCGGGTCACCTCTGCAGCATAAGCTCGAGCAAGCTCCAGTCGCTGGTAGTCCTCCTTGGTGAGTTGGTACTTGTCCTTTGACTCCATTCTGAAATTAATTTAATTTCTGTCCGACTTTCGAAATTATCGAAAGTCAAGTGGATAATTTAACCCTTGATTGCTGCTTCCCTTTATGTTTTGAACTTCGTTACTTTTCTTGAGGAAAGCCATACGCCACCTAGGATTCGAGTAATGAACTATTATACGGTGCGATGTTTAAAAGATCGGGGATTCCTCGTGTATACGCGGGAAACCAAAAAATTCATTTTTACTTAAGATATAAATTTGAAAAAATTTTCAAAGTGCTTTTTTAATTCAAATTAAATAAATTTTCACTTTGAAATAAAATTTATAAACTTTAAAAATAAAAAAAAAGTCGACTTGGGTTGGGATCGAACCCGTGACCCTCTGGTCGAGAGGTATGCACTTATACCACTCGACCACGGAGTCATTACACTTAATAATTTCGGAAACTTGTATATCCGCAGTTCATCAGATACATTTTTATTTTTATTTTTTTAATAAAATTTTTAAATATTATTAATTATTGATAATTGTTAACAATAATTAATAATAATTTATTATAAAATAAAATTTTTTTCACTAAAAAAATTTTTTAGTGAAAATTTTTATTTAAAAAAATATTAATAAAAATAATATAGAATTAATTTATAAGAAATTAATTTATTAAAAGTTAATTTATTTAGATATTAAAAAATAAAAAATATCCACATCTTGGGATATTCCCTACCTTATCGGCGCTCGTGCAATTACATAGAAATGCAAGTGACGCAGAAATGCAAGGAAGGCGGGGAAGGTGACCCAAAAAATGCAGAGGAGTAGGGGTGACCTAGTAATAAAGGGGGGAGGGGGGTGACCCAAAAATCCAGAGGGAAGGGGATGACCCACTTATAAAGGGGGAGGGGGTGACCCAGTAATGAAGGGGGGAGGGGTGACCCAGAATCGCAGAGGGGAGCAGGTGACCCATTAATAAAAGGGGGTGGGGTTGACCCAGAACCGGCATAGCCTATCTACCATGAAATCTGTAAAAACATGATACAAAATATTAAGCAAATACACAAGAACACAAGTAGCAGAATTACAATTTAAGAAAAATAATTAGAATTTGCAGAAAAGAGAGTTGTAAAACAGGAATACTCTATAAGTACAAGTTAACACTTCGTAGGATTTTCAGCTTTTAAAAAATATGGAAGTAAAATACAAGAAGGTGGATTAATAATCATAAGAAAAGGTTAATATGTTATGCAGATGATATAGTCTTAATGGCGAATAACAAAGTAGCACTGAAAGAGATTATAGATAAATTTGAGAAATATGAGGACAGGCCGGATTCGCTGTCCTTCCTTGATTGAGTTTTTTTGTTAGTTACTCAAGGATTAATGGATGTATATGCAAATTGAAGGTTGAGCGCAATAGATATTAATATTGTGAATATTAATGCACAAGAACCAAAAATTCTACCAAATTGTTTTTGAGAAAAGTAAGGAACGCAAAAATATTATAAACATGACTTTTTACTTCAGTGTTCCTTACTTTTCTCAAAAACAATGCGGTAGAATTTTTGGTTCTTGTGCATAAATATTAATAATAATAATATCTATTGCGCTCAACCTTCAATTTGCAGATACTTCTGTTAATACTTGAGTAAATACAAAAACGATGCCAAGTGCTTTGGCGGAATGCTTTCTCATAGAGCTCTTTGAGTTTCATCAATTTATTTATATTTATTTAAATGTGATTTTAATATAAAAAAATTGAAGATGTTTATTTTGAAATAAAAAAATAAGGAAGAAGGTATCGGCAAAAAATGCGTTGATATAAGTAAAAATTTTAAAATTAAAATCTTATAATACAATAGATGTTTTATAAATAGATAATATATATGGCTGATTCCATTCAGATTCATGCAGGCCGTCACTGATCGAATTTTTTTTTTCTTCTAAGTAATAAAAATACCTTCTATTATGCATATGAAGATAGAATTTACCTCGTGGAACGCTCAAAAATTTTTTTTTTTTTTACTACAGCAATTTTATTGTTGGATGTAAAAACGAAAATTCAAAAATTGAAAATGAACCTCTACTTTTAAATGACTATAGCTCCGTCAATTTTTAACCTTTGTGGGCGTTCTTTTAACGAAAGTGTGCGGAATTCTGTCTTATTTTAAATGCAATCTCGATTTTTGTAATACAATTCGATCTCGCTGAGTTATTTACAAAAAACCGAAAAAAAACGATTTTTTTCAAACACGATTTTCTCAAAAACTATTTTTTTTCTTTTAAATTTTTATATGATTTTATACATAAAAAATACTAACTTTCAGGGTAGGTAAGAATATGCGATTTTGCCTTATTTTTTTTTAACAGATTTTTAAACGTTTTTTTTATATTTTCGATTTTAAAACATTGATACCACTATTTTTCCAACTTTACGTGTTCTTCCAACTATTTTTATGCTTTTATTTATTATTATATCAAAAATATCAACAATAATCTTTAAAATAAACCCCGGATCGAATATTTTGATCAATTAGAACCAAAGTTATGACGATTTAAAGTTAAAAAAAATGCTGAAACTTTAAATAAATATATTTACTTTGAATTTTAAATTTTGAATTTTGAATTTTGAATCTTGAATTTTGAATTTTGAATTTTGAATTTTGAATTTGAATTTCGAATTTTGAAAAGGTGAATTTTTTTAATACTAAAATATATTATTTGGTCACTTTCAATGAACAAATAATATGCGATACAATTAAGAAATGAACACTAATGAATTGAGAACTAATGTGAATAAAAAAATCCGAATTTGAATAAAACCTTTCAATTTACTTCTTGCCACTCATGTCTCGAAGTTTTGGCAGTGTAGATTTGGTTTCGTTCACTTTTCCAACAGTGAATCTTTTAAATACCTTTAATTTCGTTTGCATTTCCTAACCATTCCATTTTTTTTGTCTGTCGAAAAACTTCTAACTCATTCTTGCGGATAACAAGAATCTTAATCGACGGAGTATATTTTGATACGTGAGTGGCGAAATTTTCAGCATTTCTAATAAAATCTGCACTCTTCTTGGACAGATTATGCGTGGTAGCATAATGTTTAACTAAACCACCAATACCGTCACAAGCGCCTTTACTATGACCTGTTGCAGAAAAAAGCCATTTTTTGTTGAGTTTTGAAGCTCATAGAATTGATATCTATTTTTAAAATGACTAGCAGCTTCATCGGAAATAGTTATGATTTCATCAAGATCTTGCGCAATATGTTTTTGTTTTAAGTTGTCGATGATTATATTTACAGCTATAAGGGCATGAGACGAATCATGTTTAATATCGACAGAGACGGTGACATAACTGACTGTTTTATCATTTTCAAAATAGCATACTGACGTAAATATTGATATTTGGTTTTTACTCCAATGATAGCTTTGAATTTCATTTTGAAGCAGAACTGTCCAATTTTCTGCAAAACCGACATGAATAACTAATTGGAAGTCATTATTTTCCGCTAAAAGTTTAAACTCTTTAATTGCTATACGTTGAATTTCTTTGACTAATTCATAAGCTCTTACAGTGAGAGCACGCTCTCTCAACTCTATTGAGGAATTTTTAATTGTGCTAGATTTATTCAGTAAATTTGATTTTTCACAAACACCATAAATTATTTCTTCATATAAATTTTCTTCTGTCAAAGAAATTATTTGTAAATCAATAGAATCTCCAACGGGACATTCTTTACATTCTCTTAGTACACATTTCATATCATCTTTTGAACAAAAAAGTGAAGAACATATTTTCAATTCCAAATCTGCAATGTCTTGTTTATTCTCTTTTTTATAATTATTCAAAGCATCTAAGATACGTTTAAGATTCTCGCAGTAAACGGAAAGACACGAATCGGTGGGTGGATGTGGTATAACCCACTTCGGTCTTAAAGCGTAGAATATTGATTTACCAATTTTTGTTTTCATTTCAGGATTTTCGTCTTTAAATAATTGATATATTTCTTTTATACTTCGCGTAAAAAAGCGTTTGACTTTTTTAGTTTTTGTACCATTTTCTTTGATAGATCCTGTGTCGCTTTTATTTGCACTTTGACGAGAACAATTAAAATCATCGTTCAGATAATAATCCTTTACTTTCATTACAATTTCACTATCCAAAGAATGGCCACAATAGTTCTCAGACTGCTTGTAAATTTTTTTATTATTTACCAATGATCGTGCTTGATCAATCATATAAATAGTTACATTTGGTAAAACTGATAATAAATAATCTTTGGAAATATCACTTGATATAATACTCAACGATCGCACTTTCTCAAGAAAATTTGAACAATTATCTAATGCAATTTTAATATTCTCAAGCCATTTATCATACTTTTTACATTCATTATTTTCATTCAATGCGGACAAATCCGTTTTATCGTAGACTTTCATCATTTTACTTGCTATTTGTGAATCAAATGCATCGTTTATTTGTTTTCTTTTTCGGAGAGCATAAGATTCTTGCATCTTGATATTGATACTTTGAGGCATTTTAATTGGTGGAATGTTTAATTTCAAATTACTTGAAGTCTCGTTGAGCTGTTCTACCACAGCCTCACTATGAATAAAATCTTCCGAAGATTGTTGACTGCTTGAAGTCGATGAAATAGGCGTATTTTTCACTTCATCTAATAATATTTTGTAACACGAAGGGCATACTTTATCTTCTCTAGAGAAAGAAGTATTTGGATACAAGCGCTTCAAAGACTCCGTTAGATCACCTAATTCTCTAAGCGGACTTCTGGAGCAATCATAAACAACTTTTTTGTGCCTTTCTTTTGAATCCTTGCACTTTATTTTAACAATCAGTGATGCCATTGTTGATATTCTGT
The DNA here is from genome assembly GCA_017163975.1 of Anastatus disparis. Taxonomy (NCBI): domain Eukaryota; kingdom Metazoa; phylum Arthropoda; class Insecta; order Hymenoptera; family Eupelmidae; genus Anastatus; species Anastatus disparis. The sequence goes on along the minus strand of JAFFSR010000271.1, from coordinate 1,056,082 downwards.
TCAATGACAGATCGAAAAAAATAATTTTTCTTAAACATCTTTATTTTTTATCTTCCTTTTCTTATATTTTTAAACACGTCAAGTCGTTAATGAGAATGCAAAGGACGAATCATCGCCACCTAGTAGTGACATGCGTTAACACCCTACAAAATAAATTCAAATTCTAGGCGCGAAATTCAAACTGATAAAAAAATTAGATTCTTCAACAAAATAAAATTCTATTATATTAATGTACCATAAAAAGAGGATAAATGGTTATGTATACTTTCATCAAAATTACTTTTTTTTCAATTAAAAAATTTATATCTTCAGATTTTTATCTTTAACGAAAATTGGGTTTCCTCAATGTAAATATCATATTTATTTAAAGTTTCAGCATTTTTTTTAAACATTAAATCGTCATAACTTTGGTTCTAATTGATCAAAATATTCGATCCAGGGTTTATTTTAAAGATTATTGTTGATATTTTTGATATATTGATAAATAAAAGCATAAAAATAGTTGGAAGAACACGTAAAGTTATAAAAATAGTGGTATCAATGTTTTAAAATCGAAAATATAAAAAAAACGTTTAAAAATCTGTTAAAAAAAAATAAGGCAAAATCGCATATTCTCACCTTCCCTGAAAGTTAGTATTTTTTAAGAATAAAATCATATAAAAATTAAAAAAAAAAAAAAATATAGTTTAGAAAAAAATCGCTTTTTTCAGTTTTTCGTAAATAACTCAGTAAGATCAAATTGTATAACAAAAATCGAGATTGCATGTAAAACTAGACAGAATTCCGCACACTTATGTTAAAAGAACGCCCAAAAAAGTTAAAAATTGACGGAGCTATAGTCATTTAAAAGTAGAGGTTCATTTTCAATTTTGGAATTCTCGTTTTTACATTCAACACTAAAATTGCTGTAGTAAAAAAAAAAATTTTTTTTGAGCGTTCTGCGAGGTGAATTTTATCTTCATATACATAATAAAAGGTATTTTTATTACTTAGAAAAAAAAAATTCGATCAGTGACGGCCTACATGAATCTGAATGGAATCAGCCATATAATGATTTTACATAATGTAACGGTAATTTACTACACGTTGCAAAAGAAATTAGATTTTTAATTCTATTTAATTGTTAGCTAAGACTATGTACTCTTGTTAGAATACGGAGCTGCCAGAATTCATATTAAATATCATGAACCAGCAACAGACTCCGGCAAAGCCAGTTAGTATATTAGATTGATGTGCGACGGAGTATTTTTCTATCAGCTTGTCGCTGCGCGTCTCTCTCTCTCTCTCTCTCTCTCTCTCTCTCTCTCTCTCTCTTACCTGATCGAGAGACGCGATGCCGCTAGCGCAGTTCTCCTTATTTTTATTCGGTTTAACTTTCTTAGTTAAACCTATTCAATATTTTAAGGACCGCGGAGGCATCGGGGTAAGCGACAGGTACAGGCTTATTATATGATATGCACATACAGCAGAGATAAAATAAAGATTTCATATTTAAAGTGAATTTATTAGAAGTAATAAAGAAAAATACAAAATCAAGAATTGAAACGTTAATGATAAAATAGAAGAAATAATTAACTAATATGACAATGTTTGAATTACAATAAAAATAGCAATAGGGGAGGACGCGACGCGAACTAAATTGTGCTATAACACAAGTAATATCACGCACGCACTTTATAACGTAAAGTTTCTGCGAAGAAAGAAACCTTACTTTACAAAACTTACAATTACTTACGACAACGTCGAGAAGCTTTTCTTACACCGAAGACTTTATGCTGATCGCTCGCTCGTTGGCCAATGGTCGCGACGCTGCAGCAATCCTGGTCGCGGGAGCTAGTCGAAGCCCGCTTTCGAGAAATCGTCTCTGGACGAACAAAGGCCGCTATCTTCCTTGATCAGGATAACGCCTTGGGTTTGATAATGCACGTGTCTCACGGTTCGTATAGAAGCACGAGCCTTGATACGGAATAAATGCACTAACAGAAGTTATCGACTATTTGCACCTATTGCAATGTACTCTCAACGACAGCCGGAAAAGGTCTCCCCTGCCTCGTGGTCGACTCGGCGTTCTTCCCTTGATGGCCAGTAAGTTACGTATTTCTTCGCGTAACTCTGACGGCTTGTATGACCGCGCGCGCGTCGTATATTATCTACTGCTCGCGCGATATTCAAACAGGGTAAAATACCGTGACACCCCTCCGCCAGACGCAGCATAACCGGGTTTGATGCCCTGTATAACGCGCGTGAGGTGCGTGACTGTTCTGTTAAGCCAACTTCACACATCAGAAGTAATATTTTGCTGTGCACGCGTTTTCCTCGATGAAAAGTCGATTACATTTTTGACACGCTTCTCATTTGTAGAACCTTTAGGCCTACCTCGTTTACGCCTGATCGGTTCGAGCTCAGCTTGACGCATATGCTTCGTTGTACGCATTACGACGACGGCTGTTTTGCACGGTCGGCCTCGCTTCTTATTTGGTTTTTCGTTAGGGGTAGATACACCGCTCGCAGGGGTCGCTCGCAATCTGAGCCCGATTCTCCGCTAGCACACGGAGTCGCATCGCACGCAGGAGACGGGTCGCTCATTGTCTCATTTTCGCTCGTTGGTTCCGACGGTGGTAGAGGCGGTGACTCGTCTTTTTGTCTTGCGATATATGGTTTTAGCTGCTCTACACGGATGGGACCGTAAGCATTATCATCGATGTCTAGTAATTTGTATGTGTTTGATCCACATTCAGCCGTAATCATATAAGGACCTACGAATTTCGGCGCTAATTTGCTAGCTATACCTTGAGCAGCTGAAGAAAGTATCTTATTTCTTTTCCATACTAAATCACCAACATTATAAGACACTTGTTGACACTGTTTTTGCTGCGCCAGCTGCGCACGGTCGATCACCTGATCGTGTAGCAGAGGTAACTTGCTTACACGCTCCCGCCAGTTATCTACTTCTCGTAGTTGTTCATTCTCTGGTGCAGCTTTATCTTTCTTTCTTTTTAATAATTTAGGAGGGACTGGCTGTCGATCATAGTTGAACAGTGCAGGACTAGTACCTGTAGTGCTTTGTTTGGCTGTATTATATGCAAAGATTAATTCTGGCAGTTTTTCGTCTCAGGAGCGGTGGTTTTCATCAATAAATGCGGTGATCATTATTTTTATAGTCCGGTTTATCCTCTCGACCGGATTTGCTTGAGGGTGGTAAGTAGGAGTAGTATTATGATACACTCCCACTTCGTTCAGGTATTTATCTATCACCTGATTTCTGAACTCTGAGCCATTCTCAGATAGGAAGACCTCTGGCGTACCAAATCTTAGGATGATTCTCTCTTTTAGTGATTTTAAGATCGTAGGTGCATTTGCCTTTCTAATCGGTATGCACTCTACCCATTTAGTGAACACGACTTCGAAAATCAACGCATATTGGTAGCCGTGCTTGCTTTTTGGGAAAGGGCCGGTTATATCACCTGCTACCACTTTCCATGGGCCTGATACTTCCCCCTTGCCCATTAAGCCAGCAAGTAATTTTTGTTCTACTTTACACTGCTGGCAGATCTCACAGCTCTTGACATATTGAGATACCAGTTTCTCAATATATGGCCAATAATAATATTGTTTTATTCTAGCTGTAGTCTTATCTCGGCCTAAATGACCAGCTGTTGGCTCATCGTGACATTCTTGCAGTACTTCTGCTCGATGTTCTTTGGGTACTACGATTTTTCATGCATTGTTGTCTCCTAGCGTTTCTTGTGTGAACTTGTCCGGTACATAGCGATATAACTGACCTCCGATTACACAGGCCTACAAATATTGGGGTCATGGAAGTTGTTGGAAAATGGAGGGTTATTTCCGAAGTAATATTTTCCGTAGAATCTGAATCCGGGGTCCGGATTGCTCTATCACGTCAGGATTTTGAGATATTTGAGGATATTTACCCAAAAAATGGCGTTTTTGGCTACTTTTGAGGTTATGTACAGAAGAGACAAAACTTTTTGGGAGTTTTTTTTTAGTTGCATCTTATAGCACTACTCTTCCTCTTTAATTTAAGAGTCGCAGAGTTCAATTACGATTTTTCCACACCAAGTTACGTCAATTTGAAATTACGAGATATGTCCTATTAATTGCATGACCATTTGCATTGAATACGTTGAGGCAAACATTTGTCTACTGGGTATTTTTTCTTCAAAATTTTTACTTGGGGATTTTTGGGGTTACTGATTACGAATATGAAGTTGAGATATTAAAATTTTCAAATTCAAGATGGCGGATTCAAAATGGCGTATAAAAATTTTCAAAAAACATTGCAAATATGAAACATATTTTCATTTTCTGCTATCTAATAACTTCTGTTGTTACGATAAACATAATACATTATAGTAATTTATATTTACACAGGTATCGTGACATTGAATTTGACCTTCAGCTTGATCTTCAAGTGCATTTCAAGTTAAACTTTTTTTTACATTTAGCATTACCCAGAAACAACGACGTGGACGTAGTAAAATCTGTTCCCTTTGGGGTGCTGGATTTACGTGAGTCCCCTCGCCTCTCACGATCGGGGTGCTTAATTTACGTGAGTCCCCTCGCCTCTCACGATCGGGGTGCTTAATTTACGTGAGTCCCCTCGCCTCTCACGATCGGGGTGCTTAATTTACGTGAGTCCCCTCGCCTCTCACGATCGGGGTACTTAATTTACGTGAGTCCCCTCGCCTCTCACGATCGGGGTGCTTAATTTACGTGAGTCCCCTCGCCTCTCATGATCGGGGTGCTTAATTTACGTGAGTCCCCTCGCCTCTCACGATTAGAAACTATTTCAGTTTAACTTATGAAATCTCATTTTTTGATCTAGTAAAGATCTTGACCCAGACCGTCTTTTATGACGAACATTTAGCTCATCTCGTTGAAGACACCAGCAATAGTCCGCTAACATTGTTGGAGACCATTTACCCTGATAACGTCTTTCCATTTCTTTGAGGTCCTGATGAGATCGCTCACCTTGCTCTTCGCTTACGGCACCTAGATTTTCTGGAAACCATTCTAAATGAGAGTGTAAATAATGCAATTTTACGCTCATATTGCAACCTAAATTCTGAAATTTTTCAATCATATCGTCAACTATTTCTTTGTAATCACTAACTTTATTATTACCCAAAAATCCATTAACAACTTTTTTAAAGCTAATCCAGGCTTCTTTTTCTACATTTGTCATAACCTGTTCAACCTCTGTTGTTTTCATGCATTCTCTTATTTGTGGTCCAACAAATATTCCTTCTTTTATCTTCGCCTCACTTAAATAAGGGAATTTATCTTTAAGATATTGAAATAATGCACCATCGGTATCAAGAGCCTTTACAAATTGCTTCATTAATCCTAATTTTATATGAAGCGGAGGCAACAAAACTTTTTTAGAGTCAATTAACGGTTGTTGAATAATGTTGGGATCTCCAGGTTTTAAAGTTTTACGAAGAGGCCAATCCTTTGTAACGTAATGCTTAACTCTATCTCTGCTATCCCACAAACATATAAAGCACGGATATTTTGTATAACCCAATTGTTGTCCAAGCAGCATTGAAACCATTTTTAAGTCTCCGCATACTTCCCATTTATGCTGTTCATATTTTATTGCTTTAAGAATAGTTTCTACATTTTCATATGATTCCTTTAGGTGTACAGAATGAGCAATAGGTATTGACGCATATTTATTTGAGTTATGCAATAAAACTGCTTTCAAACTTGTTTTTGAGGAATCAATAAACAATCTCCATTGATCAGTATCATAAGGAAGTTCTAATTTTTCAATTAAGCCTTTAACATCATTACAAAAAACATATGCATCACATGCAGAATAATACTCAACTAATTCCTTCTCTCGATTACGATACCAACTAAAAGTAGTTCCTGGAGCAAGAAGGTGTTTCTCTTGAAGTCTTGATCCTAACAACTCAGATTTTTCTTTCGACAAGCCTAAATCTCTGACTAAATCATTTAAAGAAGCCTGATCAAATAAAATAGGAGCATCAGAGGTTGATTCGATGTCTTCAAAATCCTGATTTTCAATATCGTCACAGACTGTATGGTCTTCAACATTTATTCTTACAAATGGAGGGCTTGGAGGAACATCACCAGATGCAAAAGGAATAGGCTTCGTTATGCTTGCTACATTCGGATATTTTATATTACAAGCATTTTTAATATTATATCCAAATGTTTTGGTTAAACAGAAATAACATTCATTGTGGCTAACAGGTTCACACCAAATTGCAGGAGTTTTGAAAGGCATTGGTGTTACTTCTTTATGGGCATTATACCCACGTCTTAATGTTTCAACACATGATTTACAAGCCGTATGTGGAACCCAAGACTTATTCTGATTAGTTATCGAAATATTGAAGTAATTAAGATAAAATATTTTTATCGTTTCATTGATTTTCATCGCATTTTTTGCGAACACGAAGCGACTACAAATGTAGCAAAAGCTGTCAGGATTATTTAAACACTTACGCGAGGTCATTATTGAAATGATCAACAGTTAGAATATTTAATTTAATACTTTATACCTCCAGCGAGTTGTTAACCAACAGATCAAATACAAATATTCACAAAATTTTTTCCAAAAAATAAGGCACCATGAACGAACAATTAAGAGCTATCTAGTAAATTGTTGCTTAAAATGTTATTAAAAAAATGATTTATTTGCGATTACAATAAATACAGAATCAATACAAATGGTCTTTTTTGTACAAATAATAAAAAATTGTATATCAATGAGACGGGGCAAAATTATACTAAATGATTCACACTAAAGAAATGTATACTTAAAGGAATTCCAAAGTGAGACGGGGCAAAATTAAAAAGAAAACATGTTTTAATATTGGCGAAGGGACTCCCGCTCGTAATTTCAAATTGGCGTAACTTGGTGTAGAAAAATCGTAATTGAACTCTGCGACTCTTAAATTAAAGAGGAAGAGTAGTGCTATAAGATGCAACTAAAAAAAAACTCCCAAAAAATTTTGTTTCTTCTGTACATAACCTCAAAAGTAGCCAAAAACGCCATTTTTTGGGTAAAAAACCTCAAATATCTCAAAATCCTGACGTGATAGAGCAATTCGGACCCCAGATTCGGATTCTACGCAAAAAATTACTTCGGAAATGACCCTCCACTTTTTGACAACAAAACCATGTTGGCCTGTGTTATTTTCCATCTCGGAAAGTCGCTTGGGTTACTTAATACTTGATTGAGAAGTTTCTTATACCAATCATCGTTAGTTTGCGAAGCCCAGCTTAGTGCACTTAAGTGTGAGTCGCATGCTAATAAATCTTCGTGCATGCGTGACAACGCATCGGGCACGTAATTCAGAGCACCTTTCCTGTGCTCCACGGTATAAGAATAACCCTGCAGCTCCAGCGCCCATCGCGCTAGCCTGCCCGTTGAATTATGTAAGTTACATAACCAACGTAAGCTACTATGGTCCGTTATGACCTTAAAATCGTAGCCTTCTACATAACAGCAAAACTTCTTAACTGCCCATATGACGGCCAAGCATTCTCGTTCTGTAACGCTGTAATTTCGCTCTGCACTGAACATGGTACGACTAGCGAATTCTAATACTCGCTCTTCGTCGTTTACAACTTGCAAGAGTACTGCTCCTAGACCTGAGTCACTTGCATCTGTTTGTATGACAAATTGCAAGTCGAACTGTGGACGATGCAGGAATGGAGCAGATGCTATTAAAGCTTTTATCTGCTCAAAAGCAATCTCCTAATCGCTTGACCATACGTACTTACAGTCCTTTCTTGTAAGTCTGGTCAGTGGCTCTGCTAACGTAGCAAAGTCTTTCAGGAATTTCCTGTACCACGAAGCCATACCCATGAAACGTCTCAACTGTTTTAAGTTTTTAGGAGCTGGGTATTCAATAATGGGTTTAATCTTTTCTGGATCTGGCTTAAAACCATCTCTATTTACTAGAGCACCCAGATATTTTACCTCTTCTCGGCAAAATATACTTTTCTCATGACTGATCGTGAGACCTGCAGCTTTGATGCGCAGTAATACCTTCTCGAGCCACTTCATATGATCATCGAACGTCTCAGTTGCGACAATGATATCGTCTAGATAGGAAAATGCATAAGGTTCGAGCTCTGGACCTATGACCTTGTCGATTAATCTTTGAAAGGTCGCGCCAGCGTGGCATACGTTTGAATTGGAAAAGGCCCATGCCAGGTACCGTAAATGCCGTTTGAGCACGTGAATTTTCTTTCATCCTAATTTGATGATAAGCACTGCTCAAATCCATTGTAGAGATGTATCTTGCTTTCTGCAGTTTACGCAAGATATCATCCATTCTTGGCAATGGGTACGCATCGGGTTTTGTAACTGCATTAACTTTCCTAAAGTCAATACAAAACCTGAACTTACCGTTTGGTTTTTTAACCCTGACCACTGGGCTTGACCAGCCGCTCATTGAGGGTTCGATAATATCTGCTGTAAGCATTTCATTGGCCTGTTCGTGCATCCACTCTTCGACCTTCTTAGACACAGGGTAATATTTCTGTTTAATTGGCCGAACAGATCCTGTATCGATTTCATGTTCGATCCAGTCCGTACAGCCTATAGGGGTATCATCTTCTCCTAAGATTTCTATCACTAAACTCTTAACACGAGCTCGATCAGCGGCTGATACATCAGCTAAACCTACTGATTCTAACTTTGCAACATGCATCTGTCTGAGCGCTGCCACTTCTAAATTCACTTTCACATTAGTACCCTTAAGAGAAAGTTTATTTTCACAGGGGTCAAACATAGCCTCAAATGCTCGAATAAAATTTCCTCCTAGATAACATGGTTCATCTAGGGTCGACATGATCGCAGAACGGATAGTCTTTGTAATACCGCCTACTGTAAATGGGAGGTCAACATAACCTACTAACGAGCATGATCTACCATCTGCTACTTTAGCAAATCTACCTGTAGCTGGTATCAAAGGTGCGTTACAGGCTGCTGCTAGTTGCAAGCCTGTAGAGTTCATGACTGTACGTGATGCGCCTGGATCGTACATAGCTCTGATACGATAGTCTCCGATCACTACCGTGAGCCACCATCGAGCTTCATCATCGATATCTGATTGCAGATGTTCTTCCTGTTCACTTGTCTCTGCCTGACAAGTGCGAGACTTGCTCTGCTCTGCTACTAAGGTTTCCGGTAACTTCTTGTCTACCATCTTTCTAGTAGAGAGTTCTGAGGTCTCGTAGTCCTCGTTGGGAACAGTAGGTACCTCGTCTACTTGTTCCCTTGCCCTTTTCCCGCACATTGGGGACAAGACCATTGCGTATATCCAGGTAGACCACAGCGGTAACAACTGAGGTTAGGGTTTCGATTTCTTGTACCTCCTTGATTACCCATGTTGGCCTTATCTCTATTTGGGTTTGCTGTCTGATTTTCCTCTTGGTCTTGACTTTGCTGCCCAGAGTTACTGTTCCCTTGTTTAGGTTTTCGTGGTGGTCTCTTAGAATTTTGTTGATTTCTGTAAGGGTTTTTACGTGGTGCGTATGGCGAAGCTTGTCCAGACTGATTTATATTATGAGGTGCAGGTTGCCTGTATCTGCCTTCAGACATCTTATCCAACCGAGAGATTATTTGCATCATCATTTTAGCTATATTAAACTGTTCGGACCCCGGTGGTTTTTCTTGTATTGCGGCGACCTGGTGTTTATTCTCTTTTCGTTTGGGCATAGGACGGTAAGCTACGTCAGGTAATAAAGAGTGTTCCGGCGGAGGAGGTGGCCTATATGCTCTCTCTGCATCTATTGTTAATTCAGCTTTAACTGCTTCTTCTAAAAGTGACTCTACATCCACAATCTCATCTCTTCTTACCATACGTTGAATCTCAGGTAAGAGATTGCGGTGTAGTAGATCGAGCTGTTGTCCTAAATCTAGTAATGGGATCTGTTTTAAGAGCAGGCCGGATTCGCTGTCCTTGTCTAATTGGCATTTTTGTTATTTACTCAAGTATTAATCGGTGTATCTGCAAATTGAAGGTTAAGCGCAATAGATATTGTTATTACAAATATTTGTGCACAAGAAAAAAAAAATCTATCGCTTTGTTTTTGAGAAAAGTAAGGAACGCCGGAGTAAAAGATTATGTTTATAATATTTTCGCGTTCCTTACTTTTCTCAAAAAAAATTGGTAGATTTTTTTTTCTTGTGCATAGATATTCGTAATAATAATATCTATTGCGATCAACCTTTATTTTGAAGGTACACCGATTAATACTTGAGTAAATAACAAACAACTCAATTGTTACTCGGTCGGTATCAGGTTCTACTTCGGCCTGCCGTTAATATGATTGCTTGTAAACACGTCATATAATCACGCACAGGTTCGTCTTTACCTTGCGTGCGTCTGTTTGCTTCAGATCGCAATCTTTGTTGAAATCGTCTACTATGTCCATACCAACGTAGAGCAACTTCTTTAAATTCAGCCCAAGTATTCCACGAATGTCTGTTATTTCTGTACTACGTGGCTGCTACGTCTGATAACAGTTCGGAGAGCGAGGATAATAAGTCGCTCTCGCTAAGTTTAGCCAGCGCTCGACACTCTTCTACTCTCGTTAGGAAGAGGTCTATGCTCTGTCCCCGTTCGCCTGAGAATTTAACATTCCAGCGACGCACTATGTGACCTACGTCTGCATTCTTATTTGCATTTGCCGGACGGTCACTCTGCCTGGTCAGATTAGCGTTATCCGTCGCACTGTTTGCAGTGTGAGGGATCCCTCCCCCTCGACTGCACTTGCTCCTGCCGTACCAGTTGGCTAATTATCACGGTTTCTGTAGTTTTGCTGATCTGCACCTGCATTATTATTCGCTTGGCTATTTATTGGGCTACTACTGTTATTGTAATGTATACTAAATGTATCACGAAAATTAACGTGCTGCTCTTTACTTTTATTTGCATGGTGGTTTTCTCGTCTAGGTGTTTCCCCACCTACGGCCTGATCGAACAGATGTGTGCTTGAGGATCTTGGTGTCGAAAGTACTTCAACTTTTTGTGATAAAGAATTCACTGTAGTTGAAATTCCTTCCACTTTAGAGGACACTTCATGCACGTGTTTTGTCATATCTTTCATCTGGCTGTGCATGGCGGTCAGATAGTTTATCAGTTCTTTCGGTATTATAGAGACATCTAGTGCTATTTCACTTCTTTGTTGCACGTTGGGATTCTCAAGTACCACCTGATCGTTACGCATTTTGTTTTGAGTCACATTGCTTAACGTAGCGTTTAAATTTTGTGCCACATTTGGATCCTTTGCCAATACGGTAAGTGGGTGTTCTTCGTTTGAATCCACGTTTTCATCATAGATGGTAGATCCTGTTTTCTCAAACATGGTTCTTTCGATGAACTCATTCCTGACCGACAGACGGCGTTGTCGTGTCGCCTTTTCGTCTTCGGTAGGATTTGATTGCTCAAAGTCCACCGCTGTATAATTATCTAATAGCCATTGAACTAATCGGTTTGCCTGTTCGAAAGGAAACCCTTCTTGCTTCAATTCTAACGTTTGAAGTGAGTCTACTAGATCGTCTTCGGACAAGCACGTTGCCCATTTATGGACCTTTAGAGCGGTAGCTTTATAATTTTTGTCGCCCGTTTTTTGTTGTGTAGCCATCTTGAATTGTTTATCTTCTTTCTTGATTATATCTATATCTTAACCTGATCGCACGCAAGTACGCTACTAAACGCTTGCAGTGTGTGTTAATATTCGCTATATATATATATATAATAAATAATATTTCAGTTCGTATATGTGTGGCTAGAAACTAAGCCGCACACATACGATGTGAAAAAAACAATAAAATATATGTATATATAATTTAAACAATATATATATTTTTATGTTTTGGTTTTTGGACTTATTTATTACGCAATAACTAATAATATTTTAGTAAATTGACCGACATGAAAATTTTCCAACACTGTTGTTTTAATTTTTACTACAAAAAGAAAATCAGTTAAAAACTGTCATTAAAACTTTCAAAATACGCGACTAAATCTAAAAGCCTGTGCGTTTTTAAACTTTAGTTGAAATCGCACACCTAACTGTGTGAGGACAATTTATTTATTATACATTTGTATTTAATGTGTAATGTAAAAAGGTGAAAAAAAATAAATTTTTTTTTTTTTTTAAGAGAAATCTTTGAGAAATTTTTAAATTTATTCTATAACACACACTGCGCCGATCAATTGCCTCGCTTCGAGTTGGCAATTTTGGTGAGAGAGAATTAAAATTCACAAAAAAGAAAAAAAAAAAATTTGTTATGTGTAAATAAAATCTTGACCCTTTAATGTATATACACAAAGTTATTTTAACTTTTATTCGACTATATTTAATATTAAAATTAAAAAAAATTTTTACTCTTATTGAGATTAGATTATTTTTGCATTAAACGGTATTTGATGATTTATTTAATTTCAGCTTCCTCGCCAGCTGAAATTAATATTCCCTCTCACTTATAAGTCAACCAAATATGACTAACGGCCTGATCGATAAGAGGGGTATATATAATAACGCACGTCTTTATTTTGAATAGGTTCTAAATGCCTGTTCGCTTTTTCTCTTAAAGCGAACGGCAGCATACAGAGTTATATTTCTTAATCTCTGTATCTATGCTAAGCTATGTCAATCGCGTCTGCGCGTTACTTATGGAGAAAGAGAGAAAAACAAATTTTGCTGGGACACGTGGGAACGCACACTCGTAACGAAAAATTACAACGGAAAGAAAAATTTTAATGATATGTAATTTCGTTCGGAAATTTTTGCTATGTATTTTTCGAAAAGAAAATTTAATTTAATTTTGTTAAACTTTTCAATTAACTTCTAAAATTCAAATTCGCTTATCTCGAAAGAAAATTTTTAACACGTGCTACAGTTAATTTCTGGACGCCCTCTATAATATCTAAATTCACGATTCTACGTAAGAAAGCGCGCAAGCCATTTTGCAATTTAACTAACGTCCGAAGAACTTTTCACTTCGCCACGACTATACGTTTGTCGCCATTTTTACTTTATGTACGAAAGCCTGTTCCCGTCCACGCATCTATTCGTTGGGCGCCATTTTGTAACGGTAATTTACTACACGTTGCAAAAGAAATTAGATTTTTAATTCCATTTAATTGTTAGCTAAGACTATGTACTCTTGTTAGAATACGGAGCTGCCAGAATTTATATTAAATATGATGAACTAGCAACAGACTCCGGCAAAGCTAGTTAGTATATTAGATTGATGTGCGACGGAGTATTTTTCTATCAGCTCGTCGCTGCGCGTCTCTCTCTCTCTCTTACCTGATCGAGAGACGCGATGCCGCTAGCGCAGTTCTCCTTATTTTTATTCGGTTTAACTTTCTTAGTTAAACCTATTCAATATTTTATATAGAAAATATATATGTTTTACTATGATAAAAATAAGGACCGCGGAGGCATCGGGGTAAGCGACAGGTACAGGCTTATTATATGATATGCACATACAGCAGAGATAAAATAAAGATTTCATATTTAAAGTGAATTTATTAGAAGTAATAAAGAAAATACAAAATCAAGAATTGAAACGTTAATGATAAAATAGAAGAAATAATTAACTAATATGACAATGTTTGAATTACAATAAAAATAGCAATAGGGGAGGACGCGACGCGAACTAAATTGTGCTATAACACAAGTAATATCACGCACGCACTTTATAACGTAAAGTTTCTGCGAAGAAAGAAACCTTACTTTACAAAACTTACAATTACTTACGACAACGTCGAGAAGCTTCTCTTACACCAAAGACTCTATGCTGATCGCTCGCTCGTTGGCCAACGGTCGCGACGCTGCAGCAATCCTGGTCGCGGGAGCTAGTCGAAGCCCGCTTTCGAGAAATTGTCTCTGGACGAACAAAGGCCGCTATCTTCCTTGATGAGGATAACGCCTTGGGTTTGATAATGCACGTGTCTCACGGTTCGTATAGAAGCACGAGCCTTGACACGAAATAAATGCACTAACAAAAGTTATCGACTATTTGCACCTATTGCAATGTACTCTCAACGACAGCCGGAAAAGGTCTCCCCTGCCTCGTGGTCGACTCGGCGTTCTTCCCTTGATGGAAAGTAAGTTACGTATGTCTTCGCGTAACTCTGACGGCTTGTATGACCGCGCGCGCGTCGTATATTATCTACTGCTCGCGCGATATTCAAACACGGTAAAATACCGTGACAATAATTGTTAACTAATCTATTTATTTAAATTAATTGATTTAAATTCCTTAATTTTTAATTTAGATTTCATTCATTGTTGCCCTACTGAAAAAATCCACCTGGATTTCCACGTGGATTACCTATGTGGAAATCCACGTGGGTCTTACATGGATTCCATGTGGATTTGGATAGGAATCCACGCGGGTTACCCACGTGGGTTTCCACGTGAAAAATCCATGTGGATTTTATGAGAGCCATGTTGATTTTATAAAGCCCTCGTGGACTGTTAAAGAATCCATATGGATTACATGAAATCTATGTGGACTTTCAAGGAACCCGAATGGATTTTATAAAATATGTGTTAATTTTATGGACTTCTCGTGGGTCTCAAAAATATCCATATGGGTTTTGTGAAATCGATGTGAATATTTAGAAATCCATGTGGATATTATTAAATCCATGTGAATTTTTAGGTAATCTACGTAGATTTTTTACTTGGATATCCACGTGTATTTAAATAAAAATCTGTGTTGATTTTATGTACTCCTCATAGATTTTTAAGAAATTCATACAGATTTGGAAAATCCATGTGGATATTTAGAAATCCATGTGGATATTTAGAAATCCGTGTAGATCTTTGGAAATCCATGTGGATATTTAGAAAAATCCATGTGGATATTTAGAAATCCATGTGGATATTTAGGTAATCTACGCAGATTTTTTACTTGGATTTCCACGTGGATTTGAATGAAAATCTACCTGGAAATCCACATAGATATTTTGAATAGGAAATGATTCAATATTTATTTCGCATTCAAAGTAAAAACCAAAAACGAGGTAAACCTCGTAGTCTTAACTCTTTGAAGATCAGAGAGCTTCTATGATTTAACTGAGAGTATTCTGGTCTTATATATCTGCCACTTAATAATTCATATGATGGATCACAAAACTTAGAAAAACGCCACCTTGTCACTTACTGTCGAATTGATAATTGATTACGTCGATTCTATTTTGAATTTATAGGTGGCGTTTTTCTAAGTTTTGTGATCCATCATATGAATTATTAAGTGGCAGATATATAAGACCAGAATACTCTCAGTTAAATCATAGAAGCTCTCTGATCTTCAAAGAGCTGAAATTATGAGGTTTACCTCGTTTTTGGTTTTTATTTTGAACGCGAAATAAATATCGAGTTATTACCTGTTTCGAACGACTATGTAGATTTCCACGTGGATTTTTATATAAATTCACGTGGATATCCAAGTGAAAAATCTACGTATTATACCTAAAAATCCACGAGAAGTACGTAAAATTATCACAGATTTTATAAAATCCATATAGATTCTTCAACAGTCCACAAGGGTGATATAAAATCAACATTGCTTTCATAAAATCCACATGGATTTTTTTACGTGGAAATCCACGTGGGTAATCCGCGTGGATTCCTATGCGAATCCACATGGAACCCATTCGTAAAATCCACGTGGATTTCCACATGGGTAATCCACGTGGAAATCCAGGTGGATTTTTTCAACTGGGTGATTAAATCAATTTATTGAAATATAAATATTTCTTATTATTTATATTGATTGATTTAAGCTGATGTAACCCTTAAATCGACAATTTGTGAATTTACAAGCCACATTTTGTAGACTCACAGATTTTTTTTATTTTGTAAAAATTATTTGCTACTGAAGTGCGTGTATTGATAAGTGCTTTCTGTAATAGTTCTGTAAGTAAGTGCTTGTAAAAATAAGTGCTCTAAGTAAAATGCTCTCCGTTTCTTGAAGTCGTCTTGTATTTATAATGATTATGACTCCTTTTTTTATAATAATTGTTTTATAATTTAAATTTGGAATCGATGTCAATCGATGAAACAATGCTTATTATGTATTTTGACTCTTATTGAATGATATGGTTAATTTGGTAAAGCTGGTTCATGTAGCCTTCGCATTGTTCTTATTTGTTATTTTTGTAAATCAAATTGCACTTTTGTTTGAAAAATGACTTACTTTTACAATATGCTTACTAACTAGGAGAGTGTCACACCTCCTTTGCTTAAACTTCGGAATAAGTTTTCAGATGACAAAATATGGAAAAAGCTAAAGTTATAGTCACGAACACTCAATATTTCCCTAATTACAGACAATTAAAGAAAATCACTAGAAAAGTTACTAGATTTTCAAACGCATATAGTTCTTTAGCATTGATAGCTATATGCTTGAAACTTTTTTTAAATGAAAGCTAAGCTCAAATCCTTTTGAATTAGTAGTTATAGCATGTCAGAATATTATTTTTTCCCAAAGTTAGAGCGTGATAAACATTGGACCTATAGAAAAATAATAAAATTAATAGTATACCGAAAAAATCAGTTTTCAAATGTTTTTATTATTTTAACAGTATCAAATAATTTCTATACACATCGTTAAGCAAATTCTTAGAGTAGTTTACGTAAGATCCAAAAAAAATTCAAAAAAACATTCAAAATTTTTAAAATGCTCTAAAATTATAACTGCGCTAAGAAAATAAGTTTTCCAAAGCTTGTTTCACTAAGGCAATAACGAATAATTTTCATAATAATTTTATAGCAAATCTATGAAATGGTTTTAGTGTAATATAAAAAAAAATGAAAAATAAACATTTTTTCAAAATTTTCAAAATTTTCTTAAATTAAAACTGCGCTAAGAAAATAATTTTTCCGTAACTTTTCTTTAGACAATACATACAATTGCATACAAATTTTGGAGCAAATCTATCGAATAGTTTTCGTAAAATAGAAACATAATAAAAAATAACAACTTTTTCAAAAATTTTCAAAATGCTCTAAAATTAATAGTATGCCAAAAAAATCAGTTTTCAAATGTTTTAATTATTTTAACAGTAGCAAATAATTACTATACAAATTTTTAAACAAATTCTTAGAGTAGTTTACGTAAGACTCAAAAAAAATAAAAAATTTTTTAAAAAAATTTTCTAAATTCTCTTAAATTAAAACTGCACTAAGAAAATAAGTTTTCCAAAGCTTATTTTATTAAGACGATAACAAATAATTTGCATAATGATTTTAGAGCAAATCTATCGAATGGTTTTCATAAAATAAAAGAAAAATGAAAAAAAAAATTTTTTTTTAATTTTCAAATTGCTCTAAAATTAAAAGTGCGCCAAGAAAATCAGTTACTAAAAGTTTTTCTTCTTTTAGCAGTCGCAAATAATGTCCATACAAATTTTCAAGAAAATTCTTCGAGTAATTTACGTAAAATACCAAAAAATCAAAATTTTTTTAAAATTCTTAAAATGGCTCTAAAGAAAACTGAGCTAAGAAGATCAATTTTCAATAGCTTCCCCCAGTTAGACAAAAAAATAAATTGCATGCAAAATTTGAAGCAAATCCATCGAGTAGTTCTCGAGATATTTTTGGCGTACTGAATTCACACATACACACACACGCGCACACGCACACGCACACACACACACACACACAGACATTTTCTGGAAACCACTTTTTTCGACGCCCTGAGTCTAAATATGTACAAATTAATGAAAAAATAGAAAAAAAATTTTTCTATTGATACAATGCTTTCTCTATGAGAAAGCAAAATATTCAATCACACAAGAACAACGAATCTGGCCTGCTCTTAAGAGTAGGCTGGAGCAGAGTTTGATACCGACTGAGATCGCCAATTTGGTTCCTTAATTTTCTCCATTTATATGTAATGAAATCCATTAAAAATTTAAATGCACTCATAAATTTTAATTTTTAATTGTGCTCATCAATAATATTTGATAAAAATTGAAAAAAGTAAAAAAATTTTTTTTTACGGTAAAAATAGTTACATCGCACAAAAAATTTTTTTTACTTCTTTCAGTTATCATTTAATATTATTGATGAGTGCAATTGAAAATTAAATTTCATGAGTGCATTTGAAATTTTAATTACGTATAAATGGAGAAAATTAAGGAGCCGCGAATTTCGGTCGGTATCAAACTCTACTTCGGCCTGTTCTTAAGGAGAGATGATTGGAGCTGAACATAAAAAATTAACAAATTATAGGATGTAAGAAACAGGAATAAAATTAATAAGAAAATTATAGGTTAAAGGTAAGAAGATTAAAGATAAAGATAAAAATATTAATAATATCTTATCAATTATGATTCATGATGAAAAAAAGGGAGATCGCATACAGCATGAAATAATTCTGAAAGGATTCTGAAAGGTTACATGTAAGAATTGTAATCTTCCAAAAATATTTCATTGTGAGGATTCTGAAATAATTCTATGTCCGGGGTATTATTCTTTTTAAAATAATACAATAAAACCTTTTATAAAGAATTCACATAATATTACAAAATCCTTTTAATGAAAGAATTCTGTAAGGATTCATGAATTGATTTGGTACTAATTCATAAATCTTTTTATACATCTTCCGTTGAAAGGATTCTGTAATAATCATATGAATTTCTTCTAAAATAGTTCATTGTATTATTTCTAAAAGGAATATACCCTGGACATAGATTATTACAGAATCCTTTCAATAGAAGAATTTTGAAAGGATTCATGAATTCTTTTGGTAATAATTCATAAATCTTTTCATAAATCTTCTGTTGAAAGGATTCTGTAGAAACTTTATTCTTTCATGTATTATTTAAGAAACAATTTAGAATTAATACGTATATATATATATATATATATATATATATATATATACAGTGGGGTCCAATAAAAAAGAGCCACCCTAAGAAAAAAAGTACTAATTAAAAAATTTTGTATCTCAACAAATAAGGGTCGAACAGAACTCTACGACCACTCATTTCAAACGTATTTGTAAGGACTTTTCAATGGTTTATTGGCAATTTAATTTTGAGTACTTGAGAAAAAAAAAGAAATTTATATTTTAGTTTTTTTTCTAGGTTCAAAATTGACCGAGATTTAGCAATTTTTGTTAAAAAAGAGGGTCTTTTTTATTTTTCAATATCTGCTTAATGAGAGGAGATAAAGAAAAATGGCGAATAAAAAAAGTGTATTTTTGTATGTAGAATAACCTTAAATTTTCTCTAAATTTTTTGTGCATCTTAATTTTTTTGATATTGTTGCGGTACTCTTATATACATGTATACCATACTCTTATAGAATATTATTATTTTATAAAATATTTTAAAAAGATTTCAAAATTATTTCATGTAAGATTTCAAAGAGACCTTACCAAATCATTGCATAAATTATTACATGAAAGCTTTTTGAACGAATCATGAAATGATTTGGTGAAAGAATACCTTAGATCATCCCGAAAATCTTTCTAAATTATTTTATGATTGGAATTGTCGGAAGATTTCTGAGCTGTTTCTTGTTTCCTTTCAAAAAGTCCTTTCAAAGTCCTTTCAGTAAGGATTTATGTAATAACTTTTATTCTCATAATAAGTTATTTTATGAAATATTTTTAAAATATTTCAAAATTATTTCATGTAAGATTTCGTGAGACCTTACCAAATCATTGCATAAATTATTACTTGAAAGCTTTTTGAAAGAATCTTGAAATGATTTGGTGAAAGAATACCTTAGATCATCCTGAAAATCTTTCTAAATTATTTTATAATTGGAATCGTCGGAATATTTCTGAGTGATTTCTTGTTTCCTTTCAAGAAGTCCTTTCGAAGTCCTTTCAGTAAGGATTCATGTAATATTTCATATCTTAATTTCCGATTTCTTTTTGGAATTATTTTTGTAATGACTTTGTAATCTTCCTATGTATTATTTTATAAATTCTTTTTAAAAGAATACGGTTATCTTTTTAAGTTCTTTTCGAATCATTTCAACATATTATTACTTGAAATATTTCATAAAATTATTTCAAAATTCTTTTATGCTGTGTGGAATTTGTCACGGGTAAAGCAAGACTAGCAATCAAAATAATGTGGAGTTCAGCTGAAAGGAAATTAAAAATTAATAATATAAGAATATAACTCTTCGTTACAATGGTGAAAAGTTTTGCTATACGAAGTCAAAATATGGAGTGAAATGGACATGAAAATATAGAAAAAAAATCAAGAAAAATATATAATATAGGTGATAAAATTAAATATATAGTATAATGGAATAGACTATAAATAATAAAATCTAGCTTTCTGAACTAGAGCATTAAAATTTAAAGAAAAACTGTAAAAGCAAAGCGAAAGTTTGCTAAGACAGGAAGGATAGAAGGTAGAGAACATAAGGGGAGAAATAAGTATGCAAAGTACGATGAAAGTAAATAAAAATAAATATTTTGAGAACAGAGATTGCTAAATTAATGAATATTAGGATAATAGGATGAAGCGTATTTGTGGAAATGGAGAAAAGAATTCAACAACTCATTTGGCAAATCATAGAGGTGGAAAAAAATATGTTAAAATATGCACAAAAATTAAAAAGGTTATGGAATAGAAGATAAGAAATTAAAGATAATCAAAACAAATATATAATTCACTACGAGAAAAAAATTAGAAAGGATAGGAATATTTTCATTATGATGCGAAAGCAAAGCATCAAAATAATAGATAAAGGAAAAAGAGAAAAAATATTGAATTTTGGGAGATTATCATTAAGGTAGTTTTATTGGTTCAGTGGTTCGTCTTACAAACTTTAATATTTCGCATAAACGCACTCTATGTTAAAGAAAAAATAGTTTGAGTTCAGTGTATGGGAAATAACTCAGAAATATCGGCGTGCGCAGTCTCTGTAAGCTTGGCAACGTTGTACTTCTCTCTCCTTCACACGAACTGTTTACACGAGTTATGTCGCAAAAAGAAGATCGTTTTCGTGCAAAAAATGGACGATTCGCAATAAAAAAGCAAAAATTCAAGTAGCCGAACAAGTTGATCAGCGGTGCAATGAAAATTCAATCGGAAAGCCTGGCGAAGGAAGGCGTATAGTTGAATTGAAAGTTCCTGGGAAAAATCTTAAATGTTCTGAATGTCGACAAATTTTAGGTTTAGAGGATGACATAATTGATGAAAAACTTTCTGGCCTACACTCCGTTTTACAAGTAATGTGTATCAGATGTCGTAGACCAAACTATGTGGCTACAGGCAGTAAAATTAACAATGTTACATCAGGGACGAATACAGCTGTTATTCTAGGTAAATAAATGTGCAATGATTATTAGTATATCTACATAGTATATCTTTCTATAATATATAATGATAAATTATTCTGTAATAATATTTATGAGCCGCTCAATTCTACTCATTTATTTTAAACAAATATACACTTTTTAAAGCTACCAATAAATTGGTTTTGCTTTTTTCATAACTCGGTATTTTCAAACTATTTTTTAAATCTATATGTATACATATATTATAATTTCAATCTTAATTGAATACATGTACTTTATTTATTTATAGGTGCTATACATGCCGGCGTAGGAAGCACTGGTCTAAATAAAATTCTTGCTCGCGCCGATATACCGACAATCTATCCTAACCTATACAAACGGTATGAAAATATCATTCGCAAAGCAATTGAAGAAGAAGCAAAGCTGAGTTGTCAAAGAGTCGCTAAAGAAGACAAGGAATTAGTTATAAAAAATGCCATTAAATTAAGCAAAGAACTGTAAGATTTACGCTAGTACCAATTTTAAGAGATGACATGTAATTAGTAACGTATAATACTAAAAAAAAAGTAATGAAAGCTCATCATATTAATGACAAATAGCTGTTTTTTATCATATAATATGTTTACTGAATTGTATATAAGGCCATATATTGCAAAGCAATGCTTTGATATTAAAAATATTTTTTAGATTATTTTTACATAATGAACTGAATTACGAATAATAACCTACTATTTCATATTTTAAATTTTATGAGTTTTCATATGTATTTTTATAAATAACATGAATAATTACAAATTATTAATAAATGTCTGTGCTTGTCAAAAAAATAAATTTATTAAAAGAATTAAATAAATGATTAGAAACTGTTATTTATTTACAGACCAGTAAAAATAGCAGCTAAAATGTTCCCATACCTGGATATCCTAAAATTATCCTCCCTGCATGATGTAAATCCTGAAGCTCAACAATTTTTTGATATAGCATTAGGAAATATAATTAATATAATTGTTTCTTTTGATACTGCATGGACGAAACGTGGAAACGGGAGGAGTTATGACAGCTTCAATGGCTATAGCGCTATAATTGTTTTTTTTTTCTGGCAAAGTGATTGATTATGCCACGTGAAACCGACGGTGCCGACAGTGCAATTTGGGGCACTCTGGAAATCACGATTGTCGCAAAAATTTTCAGGGTAGCGCAAAAGCTATGGAGGCTAATGCAGGAGTTCAATTGATAAACCACAGCAATATTCTAAAAGAGAATGGTCTTCAAGTAAAGGTTGTGATCGGTGATGAAGACAGTTCAATGATCGCTGCTGTACGAAAAGATGAAACAAAAACTAATATCCATAAATTATCGGATTAAAATCATCTTGTTGAAAATGTTTCCAATGAACTTTATAAGCTAAGTGATTCGCACTCACAGTTGATAAGAAAAGGTGTTATTCAGCACATAAAGAAATGTTTTTCGTATGCTACTCAACAAAATATTGGAAATAGTGAACATTTGTCAAAGGAATTGATGCAAATGCCGGACCATTTATACGGTAATCACGAAAATTGCGGAAACTGATGCAGGCCAAAAAAAACATGCTGTTTTACTCACTGATAAAAATTTATTCGATGCCCTTGTTCAATTTTTTTGCAAATATGCTTGTAATTCGCAAAAATTTTTGATAGCAGCATCTAGTCAGGTAAATGAGGCTTTTAATAATATTGTTGCTCATAAAACTAAAAAAAAAATATATGCCTTAGTAAGAATGCAGCTTCCGACTATCGTATTGCTGATAGCGTATGCGTAATGAATGATGGCGAAAAAAGTATTGTTAATTATCAGAAAGGACTATCTATAATCGGAAGATATCACTCGCTAAACTGGATTAATTCAGAAGAGAAAAAAAGGAATAAAAGAAAGAAAAAAATGAAATTAGTTTCTACTAAACGACAAAGATTAGAATTAAAGAAAGAGAGAGAAGAATTTAGAAAAACCAAAGAAAAAAGCGAAGGTATCACCTATCAAACTAATTATGAAATGGAAATGGTAACAAAATTACAGTCAAATGACATTTCATTAGACGCGAAAGGTAAAATAAAGAAAACTGTCAATATTTATTTCGATTTGGAGACTACTGGTTTAGAAGGTGATGCAGATATTATACAAATTGCAGCTAAGAGTAAAAAAAATATATTCAACGTGTTTTGCTATCCAGAAAGAGAAATTTTCTGACAGCGCGACAAAAATAACAAATTTTCAAAAAGTTAATGGAAATTTGTATCAACGTGGAAAATGTCTTGAAACCTTATCAATTTGTGAAGCACTCCAGTCTTTTTCCGAGTTTTTACTAAATTGTTCAAAATCAGCTAAATGTACGTTAGTTGCACATAATGCAAACTTCGACTGGTGTGTATTAATCCATCAAATTGTAAAGTTGAATCTTTTAGATAAATTTTTAATGATCGCTGGATTTTCAGACACGTTAAAACTTTTTAGAAAAACAATGAAAGAGAGAAAAGGCCCTAATAAATTTAAATTGGAAACGTTAGCCAAAGAATTTTTACCCTCTCAAATAGATGGCGATTTTCATGATGTCGTATGTGATGTAATAGTTTTAGAAAAACTAGTCAAAACTTTAAGTTTAGAGATAAAGCTAGAAGAGTTTTTTATATCATTTGATGAATGCTACCATCACTTATAAAATTCATCTAAAGTTAAAATAAACTTACTAGGAGAGTATCACAACTCCAGATCACGAATTTTGCTCAAACTTTAGAATAAGTTTCCAAATGTCAAAATATGAAAGGAAACAGAATTTTAGACACCAACGCTCGATGTTTCCCTAGATATAGGCAATTAAAGAAAATCACTAAAAAAGTTACTAGATTTTTAAACGCATATAGTTCCTTAGCATTAATAGCTAGAAGCTTGAAACTTATTTTAAATGAAAGCTGAGCTCAAATCCTTTCGAATTAGTAGTTATAGCATGTCAAAATATTATTTTTTCCCAAACTTATAACGTAATAAACATTAGGCCCAATTTCAGCTTTTATTATTAATTAATGTTTTAAACAGAAAATTTAGGTCCAATCTTTATTACGCTCTAACTTTGGGAAAAAATAATATTTTGACATGCTATAACTACTGATTTGAAAGGATTTGAGCTCAGCTTTTATTTAAAAAAAGTTTCAAGCTTCTAGCTATCAATGCTATGGAACTATATGCCTTTAAAAATCTAGTAACTTTTTTAGTGATTTTCTTTAGTTGCCTATAACTAGGGAAATATTGAGCGTTGGTGTCTAAAATTCTATTTCCTTTCATATTTTGACATTTGGAAACTTATTCCAAAGTTTGAGCAAAATCCGTGATCCGGAGTTGTGATACTCTCCTAGTTAGTATTTTTAAAAGAGCTCAAAGGAGAAATTTCTACGCAAATGTTGAATCGTTTCGCTGCAAATTAAATTTCTTATAAACATATTGTTGATTTGTACAAAAATAAAGGAGAAGGTAGCATTCATGAATTAATTGAAGATAAAATAACCAAAGATAAAAGAATTATAAACAAAGTCATAGAGCACTTAATAACAATTAAGTGATTAATTTATTAGTAATAGTTATTGAGTATTAATTTTTCTTAATGCTTTTCTTAGCTCTTAATATTTTAAAACTATTCATATATTTATTTAATAAATATTCATATTTATTATTAAAAAATTATATTAAAATATTTATATATAAAAACTATTTTCTGAAAAACAAATAAAAATGTATTAATGTATCTTACATAAATAATGTTAGAAATTCTATGCAATTATAAACCTTTATTTTCTTTTCATGTTAATAAAATTTAATTTAATTAATATTTTTTAGTTAATTATTACCTATAATACTAAAACGTTCTAACAGTAGTCCTATATGCACGTATATTTACTATGTATACGTTGTTTACACGTATGTATATCTATATATAGAGAGCGGTCTGTGCGACGTTGCCACGCCTTCATACGTATGCCTCGATTAATTCAGAGTAAGGACATTATTTTTCTTTTAGTTCAGAATTGAGGGTCGATTGGTATAATCTGCAAAGTATCATTTTAATCCTTGAGATCTGAAGAATAAAATATTACAATTTTATTTAAATCTACAGAAAACTTTTTATGTTATTCAATGAAAACTTATGTTTTAAACGCTTCGTCCATATACTCCCATGTTAAATTGAGCAAAGTTTGAACTAGAATATCTTAAATACTAAGGTGGATAGCTACCCAAATAAAATACCATTGCAAAGTGTGAGTTTTTATCTATAACATATTGCAATTACAAAAAATTCTATAGAAAAATAAAAACCAATAGAACTACCTTAAACAATAAAACATACACACACATACACATATACACATTCATATGCATACCTTGTAAATCGGTTGTAGGAAATCAAAGTGTATGTGCTGACAAAATAATAAGTACTTTAGTAACAATTGAAGTATAAGTTACTTGAATAATTTTAAAATGTTGACATAATACATATGGATAACACAATAAATAGCATTTAGATTAAAAGCAAGCATGGAGGCAAGCATGTGGAACATAAAGCCTCGAAGGGTGATTTATTTATGTTTTAATTAGATTATTTACTTTTTTATTATAAATGAAATGTATTAAAATGAAAGTTCAATAAGGATATTTATGGATAAAGGTACTTATTAATTGTACATTGATTTTCTATTTATATTATTCTTAATAAAAGAAGAGTATATTATAACTAATATTATTTTTCATAACTTCTATTTATTAAAAAATAATTATTCAAATTATTTTATAATATCTTTAAGGTTGGTGATATGTTTTTATTAAATATTCATACCATAATAATTGATATTGATTCATTCAAACAGTCATTAAATAGTGATATTGTAAAATATATATATGTAAGTGCATAAAATAAATGAATGCACGATATCCATTACTTTATAATGTAAAAGTTTAAGAACTTTAGATTTTTCATATGTAGACAAAATAATCACTTCAATTATAAGGGTGATTTTCATTAAAAGTGACAATTCATGTAAATAACAAATATCTTTCTTAATATCTGCAATTAAGTTACAATTAAAACTAAATTTTATTTATTATTCATAGCTTAATAAAATTCAACAATAATATTTTCCAATCCCTCATTGGTCCTTAATTGTTGAGAGAATAAACGTTAAAATGTAATCTCCCCTGGCTCTAAATTTTTCATGTCGATTTTTAAGATGCTGTAAATACAAAAGTATTAAGTTTAGGTCAAATATACCACTGAATGAGTATGTGTTCTCTGCATATGTTTTTTGTAAAAAACTAATAAGACATAATATTATTAATTTGGGCTTGCTACGGGGGATTATGTATTCTCGACATTTTTTGTTAAAATTAAATTTCTTTTATATATCTTATTGGAAATAACTTAATTTCGATTAATATGGATCATAAATTTATTAAATTACTTATTTTGTTTATCATTATTTAGTAAAGCTGGAACGTTAGAGAAAAAACCATGCATATTAAAAAATATATGATGTTTTTTAATCAGGATATTAGCGTATACTTTTTATTGTAATTCCTCTGACACGCTACATTCTTTAAATGAGTGACTACATGTTATTATTAATATACGATAATTTTTCACTATAGTAAGAAGTTCATTATAACATTTGCTACGATTGACTATATTATTAGTAAGTCTAAAGATTCGAAAAAAACATTAAGTAATTCCCCTGACTCATGTAATTTCCCCTGGCATTTTTTAATATAAGTATCTGTAGTACTCTTATCGCCTGCAAAACATTATTTTGTACATATATATTATATTGTAACATATAACTAAAATGAATATTGATTATTATATTGATTAAACCAATCGCATACCTAGAAATGTTTAAGCATATAGTTTTTGTTTTGTATATTCAATAATCGGCAAATGTTTATTGTTTACATCTTTGATCGTAGTATGCGTATTATTTTGAAAAGTGCTGTAGCGTCTCGACATTAAGCATGAACTAACTTATTCATTCGGAAACATTTGTTGTCGAAAGATCTCTACGATACTGTCTTTGCTTGCCACTTATATTCTACTTGACTACGTTACACTAACAGAGGTAGTTTGTGCGTATATTTATAATTATATTATTCAAAATATCTTATCTTTTAAAAATAATTATTTTTAACTTGGTTTTAATTAATCTTTATAGAATTATTATTATGGTTTCAACGAGAAAAAATAGTTCTAATTCTTCTGAAAAAACAAAAAAAAATAATCATAAGAAGCCAAATAATTCTGCTGTAGCTAAACGAGAAGAAAAATTGTCAAAGAAAAGTAATGCAGAAAAAAAAGAAGACAAAAAATCAAGGAAGACCCTATAAAATGGAAAGAAATGCAAGAAAAAGAAAGAAAAAAATATTTGAGAAAAAAAGAAAATGGAAAAATTAAGAAGGTGGCAAATATGTCTAGTAGAGAAGCTCGTGCCTTCAGGAAAAAAAATCGAGAACACGTTGCGGCTTATCGCAAAAGACAACGAGAAAAGAATAGCATGTATCAAGCACAGGTAAGCAGTAGTAATAATCACGAGGCAAATGAAATTGATTGTATTTCCAAGCAATCAAGTCAAGCGCGAGTTGGGAGAAAAAAAGTTAAACGTGCTAAGGCAAAGTGTTATAGAGATTTATTAAAGGCGAAAAAAGATAATGAAATACTTAAAAAACAAATTAATTGTCTAAACTCTAGATTAAGTAGAGAGAAAAAGAAAATAAATGTTAATGAGTGTAGCTGCCCTATTAATAGAGTAAAAAAATTAATTAGTGGCAAAAATGTCGGCCAAGAAATTGAAAAGAAAATGATTTTCAACGAAGTATTAAAAGATCAAATAAATTCTATCGCGAGGAAAAATAGAGATGGAGCAAGTCAAAACGTTTTAAATCGAGTTTTGCAAGGCAGTATTGTAAAAAAATATCGTTTGTTATCAGCGTGCAGATCAGAATTCGGACTGATACGTAATAAAAATATTCATAATAGTGGTCTTTTAAAAAACTTAATTAAAGCGAAAAGTCAAGAAAGTATGTTTATTAAACAGAAAGTTGTTAATTTTTATGAATCAAATAGTCGATTATGTCCAGGAAAAAAAGATACGATAACACGTAATAAAATTAAGAAACAAAAGATGTACCTTAATGACACTATGAGTGAGTTATACAAAGATTTTAAAGTAGATCATCCAAACATCAAAATCGGTTTTACAAACTTCACAAGATTTCAAACATTTTTTCATGTAATTATACGATTATTAAAATACTGAATTCTATATTTATTATTATGTAATTCCTCTAGCAAATCATTTTGAATATTTTGCTTAATTCGTTGAATCCAGCGTACTCGAGCGATATATTTCTTCTGTAACTTATTATAAATATAATACATAAGGTAGAAATAAAAAATTGATTTATTTTTCAAAATCTTCGTTAAATATGAAAATTGTCACTTTACATGAAAATAACCCATACATAAATATACAACCCAAAGCTATAACATTCATGTAGTTTGTTAAAAATATTATGTTTATAATTATTGATAAGGGAAATCAAAAGTTATTTCATTATGGACCAGTACACTAATATTAACAATTATATACCTATAATGCAATGAAAGTTTAAAAAACTAATTACTTTTATATGGTTAGACATTAAATTGACAAAATATAAAATGCAGTATAATCTTTAAAATAAAATTTTGAGATAAAATACATAAAAAATATTCCAAAAAAATGTATTGTATACATTTTTTGATTTATAATCATTTTCTGATTTTAAAATATCAGTGATACATTATAAATACAGTTATCTTTATAACTATATATATATATATATATATATATATATACATAAATATATATATATATATACTAGAGGGGATACCCCCTACTCGCTCCGCTCGCCAACCCCCTATTTGTTATTTAAGTTACATTATCTTTATTTTTTATTTTTATCAACTATAAAAAATATAATTATAAAAATATATTAAGTTATACTCAAAAATATATTTAAATATTTATTACAAACCCATTTTTGTTTTCCTTATTTATATAATGTTATATAATAATAGTTTTTATTGTTTATATAGAACCAATTTTCATAAATACTAATATCTTATGAATGTCCATAAGTAGATAGGCTATAGGCATCCTAGATCATAGGCATTCTGTATCACCCCCTCTCTCTCCAAAGTGATACAGTATGCCTACGGATTCTAGATCATTTCAATGATCCAGAATCCGAACATGAGCTAGAATGCCTATATCGTTTTCTACTGTTTTTTTTCTTTTTTCTTTTTTCTTTCTTTTTTTTTCTTTAATTGTTTTCTCTTTTTTTACAAAGGATTTTTTGAGAGATAGAATAATTTCATGAGTTTGACATTGTGTAGTGCACAGACAGTTTTATAAATTGGATTATGGTTTGTGCATATAGTAACACACTTAAAAGCTGGATTTGACGGATAGCCGTATTGATGTATGTTATAAACGGGAAGCTTGAATCGTAGCAACCATTTTCGTTTGAATTCATTCATGACAAAAATTTTGGTAGCGTTATGTAAATATTCATGGAGTAAGTTTGCAATTTGAGAGTAATCAAGTCCGTCAGTGTTCCAGGCGATTCCATGACTTTGTTTGAGTCGAATGTTTTCTGCTTGCAATTCTTCAGAAAGCCTTTTCCATGAGAAAGGTTTTTTAAACAGATGAACGATAGGATCATCATTGCCGTTGAGAGGAGTGATTGCTATTTCCTTTAGAACATATTCACCACACATTTGCTTAAAACCAATCATATCTACCGCATACTCCATTTTAAAATATGAAATTTTTTTCTTAAGAGTAAAGATAATATGCTATTTAGACAAGCTTCCGAACATCTCCGCTAATAGGATTGTACTGAACGATGCGATCATGTAAGATCATACAATAAGCTGAAGTATTAGCAGGAAAGTCAATTTTAGACTCAAATTCTAGACGTACATCGACAGGAGCGCTCTTTAGAGATTCGTTTTGTCGTGAACAGTCAATAACTATGAGTGGTTCAAAGTTGATAAACTGAGACTTCGTCAACAATGGCTGTGAATCTCTTCCGTAATAGCTTTTCTGAAAATTAGCATACATATCATAGAGAATAGCAAATTGATTCTTAGATATGTCAAGATTGAGATTGTTGTACGGATAATATTGCGAATTCAAGAAAAGTCTCACATTACTAATATTACAGTGGTCGAAGCGACTGGCATTTTTAGATCTTGAACCTTTTTTTCCCGATTGTAATCCAAGAATCACGAAACGTGGTTTCTCCAATTGATTTGAAGTTTTTACCGTCCAGACGTGTTTATTTGTTGTTGGAAGAAGAGGATATTCAAATAACTCCCATGAACGAAAACTCATAGAAATAGGATTATCTTTGCCAATGAAATTTAACAGCTGGATTTTTTGTTTATCTGATGCAATAACATATGGCATTAACCACTCTATCTTTGATATTTTTATTTGATAAGGTTCATATGTGGTTGCATTGTTGGCTACAGTACCTTCCTGCATTATAGCATTCAGGTCATTTCTTGATCTTGTGAGAATGAGTTCATGCTTCATATTAACAACAATTTTCTTGTAATCTTCTGCGAAGCCTAAAATCATACTTAGAGGGATAGAAACGTCAAAATTTCCATGATCATCTACAATTGTTTTGTTTGCTTCTTCAACACCAAGCCAGCCTGCATTTTCTAATGTTAGAGTCTGATTTGGATTAAATGAAGTGCATCCCTTCATGAGACTACTCAGACCAACATTTTTACTTTTATCTATCTCTACAGCATTAAGTTCATATCGAATTTCATCAAACAGATGACAAATGCCATTGTTAACGAAATTAGTTTTAGTTAGTGCTTGTCCATCCGGTTTTTGTAATTTTCCACATACATGAATGTGACTACATGATGGTAAGAGGCATAAATCTTGATGCTGAATAGAAATACGGATTTCATCACTGTTATTGAAACTTAATGTGGAGTATGGTTGATGTGCATGAACCTCATAATGAGCAATAGACTCATCGAATGCGACACCTGATTGAATGCTTAGAATTTCGTCCATTTTTCTGAAAGCAGCAGAGAATGATACAATTTATCTTTTTCCACGTACTTTGAGACCTATGCTTTTGAGAAACTGGATGCTCTTCCGTGTTAACGGTTTGAGATTAATAAGTAAAATTGTCATATGCATTCTCCTTCTTATCTTGAAAAGGAAATGATAACTTGAAAATAAATTCATGCTCTGAAAAGATACAATTTTTCGGTTGTGAAAGTTCGAAAGTTTTCTTTAGGAAACCATAAAAAATTAATAAGTAAAATAGTCAGATGCATTCTCTTTATCTTGAAAAGGAAAATGATATCATGAAAAAATTTACGAAACCCTTCCGTCTTCTGTTAAAATTTCCGGTCATAAATGTTTAACGGTTTTCTTGAGGAAACCAAAAAAAAAAAAAATCATTTAATGATAAAAATTATTTATCTGAGAAAAAAGAAGATCGTTTATTCTCAGGAATGAGATTTATAATCTAACATAAAATTCATTTACTGTCTCGATCCTTAGAAAACAATAAGATAAAAATTTAGGCGTATGTAGGACTAATGCTGAATGGACAAAAATTTTTTCAAGGGAGGTATTTATTTTTAGGGGGGAATTTTTCCACCAATCGTAAAATTTTTATTTCATAATATCATAGCAAGATAAGAATCCCAGTTTTTCACATAATTACCCTGTTGCAAGCTGCAACTCGTCAGTTCTCCGATCATCTTTGAGTTTTCTACATTAGAAGAAAAACTAGAAGAAAAATGTGTGAGGAGCAAAATAAGTGTATAAAAACAGTGCAAGAAAAAATAAGATGGATCGTCAATAATGGACCTACATTGATCATGATGTTAGATTATGCATCATGGGCAATGAAAGCGGTGGATTCATGTAAGTTGAGTATAATAAATTTTTTGAGAACAATAAAATTATTTTTTATTATAATTATTTGTTTTAAAATTTGCCAATAAAATTAATTTTTAACTTTTTTTTTTTTGAGAATAATAGAATTATTTTTTATTATAATTATTTATTGATTTAAATAATAATAAATAATAAAATTCATTTTCAACTTTTCTTTTTCAGTGCCAATACTTCCAACTACTGCGGCTATGGAGCAATTAAATGAAGGGATATGTCAACCGCAGAGATCGAGATCGAAATCAAGGTCGAAATCTAGATCAAGGTCGAAGTCGAATCCTCGTTCAAGCTCAAACACATCATCATCGAGTGGTTCGAGCACAAGTTCAAGCTCGAGCGGTTCAAGCTCGAATAGTTCAAATTCGAGAAGTTCCAGCTCGAGCGGTTCAAGCTCAAGCAGTTCAAATTCGAGAAGTTCCAGTTCGAGCGGTTCAAGCTCGAGCAGTTCAAATTCGAGCAGTTCCAGCTCGAGCTCGAGCTCCCGCACATCATCGAGTGGATCGGACACGAAGTCAAATAAAAGTGCAAAAAAAACTACAAATGATGCAGTTTCCACATCCAAAAAAAGAAAAGCGGAAAGTAAGTTTTATTTTTATTTCTATTTTAATTTTTTTATAATAATTTTTTAACTATAAAAATTATAATATAATAATTATAAAAAAATTGTATTGTTCTTCATGTTTTCAATTTATTTTTTATTTTCTTTTCGATTTTTTTATAATAATTTTTTTAATTATAAAAAATTTATAATAATTAAAATTTAATTATATTGTAATTTATGTTTGCAGCTGAGGAAAACGTTGAAAAAAATAAAAGAGCAGCTGATGAGAAGGCGTTACAAGAAGTTCAAGAGACTTCGTCAACACGTACAGGTAAAAAAACTATTTTTAAAAAATATACTTGGAAAAAAAAAATTTTTTTTTACTTATACAAAAATAATTTTTATTAATTTTGTTTTCAGGATCCAAGAATAACTTTATACTTCCTTCAACTCAAATATCGATACGAGAACATGATGAAAGAAGTAAAAGGTTACAATTGAAGCAACCTCAAGATGTGGAATGTGCGCAATCAGGCAAACCACGTATCAAGTATGAAATTATAAACTTATGATTTGTAATTATTATGTAAATATAATTTTTGTTTAATATATATTAAATAAAAATAAAAAACAAAAAAAAAAAATAAATGAAAAGATGTATTGCTTCAATTTTTTTTTCATTCCTATCCCATCGTTAATTTATATGATCACAAAAAAATTTTCCTTCATTCTACATATATATATATACATTATTCAAATAACTTAATAATACATAAAAATTTTCGAATATTTATTCTAATTATTTCATATTAAAAATATTTGTCATTGCAATAAATATTATATAACAAAATTATGACGTGATTGATTACTTGAACAGAGCGTAACTCGAAAAAAGTCTTTTTATCATTTAATTTCGTGAAACATAGTACGATGATATTTCTTTCCTAAATATTATACTATAAATATAATGTTATCACAATTAATTATCACTAAGAAACATGAAAAAAAAAATTTCGTGAAACATAGTACGATGATATTTCTTTTTTAAATATTATACTATAAATATAATGTTATCACAATTAATTATCACTAAGAAACATGAAAAAAACGATACGTTATCAAAATACACCCTTTTACCTTAGAAATCTCCAATTATAATTTTTAACCATTAAAAATTAAAATTATTTATTTCGATGAGGACAATAAGGTTTAGAAAAAACAAGAAATAAAAAACTTTTATTATATTAAATTTATTCGTAATATATTCTTATTAAAAAATTTTATCCACTTCATCCTTGCTAAATTTACCATCTAGATAATTTCGTAACCACGCTCGTATTGCAAGAGCATTATCAACAGCACACATACGTCTTCGACTCTTACAGAGAACATGGTTGGAGCAAAAAAATCGTCCATCATACTTTATTTTTTCTAGTGATGGACATCCAAAATCTTCAACATTTATGATTGACCTAAGACAAAGTACAGAAAATAATATAAGAAAAAGTTAAGAAAAATTTTAACTAAAGTAACGAAAAATAAAACGAAATCATCAAAAAAATTTTGTTATACTTTTTGATACTTTGGTTATACTGTTGTTATACTCTTGTTATACTTTCATCATACTTTTTGATACTTTGGCTATACTTTCTTTATACTTTTTTGAGTTTAATCAAAATATCACAAGTATAACGACAGTATAATCAAAGTATCGAAAAGAATGACAAAAAAAAATATAATAAGACTATTTGTTTAACTATAAATGTAATACTTACATATTAGGTAAAAGATTGGCCAGCCACTGTGCTTTCTGCTCTCCCTTGACAAATAATTTTTCAACTCCTTGCGAACAGATATCGAAAATTCGTTTGAGGCGATGGTATGGAATATCTCCTGAGTCCCATGATATTCCATGATGATACCTTTCTAACCAATAATTCATGCTTTTTTCTTCTTTATTAAGTTCTCCCCATGTCATTGGAGGCTCAAAGAGATAGGCTGTTGGAAAAGCTGTTTTCCTTATATTCAAGAAACTTATTTCTTTAAAAATGAAAGGATTCTCTGATGTGCTCTGAAATCCTTGAATATCGCAAATATAAACATTTTCTTCTGGGGATCGTAATATCGCTTTTCTAACCATTAGATTATAATCATGTGTTCTAGCCATTTCACAATTCTAATTTCATTCAGCGAGAAGTAATCTTAGAGACTGAATAGGAAAAATTCTAAAATGATCATTTTATTTGGTTCAAAAGATAAATATATCCCTTCTCTTAAATTTACTTTTTTCACTATTGGTTGAATCTTGAAATTTGTATCCCCTCTTATATATTCATTGAATTTTCTCTTTTTTATTGGTCAAATCTTGAAAATTAGTATCCCCTCTTATGTTTTCACTAAATTGTCTCTTTACTATAGGTCAAATCTTTAAATTTGTATCCCCTCTTATATTTTCATTAACTTTTCTTTTTAACATTGGTCGAGCTTTAAAATTTGTATCCCCTCTTATATTTTGATTTACTTTTCTTTTTCACATTGGTCGAATCTTGAAATTTTTATCTCATCTTATATTTTCATTATCTTTTCTTTTTGATATTGGTCGAATCTTCAAATTTTTGTCCCCTCTTATATTTTTACTAACTTTTCTTTTTCTATTGGTTGAATAATAAAATTTGTATTTCCATCTTTCATTTTCTTTGCCTATAAAAAGGGAAGCTATTTTTCAGACTAGTACAGTTCGTAAATCACAATCAATCAGATTTGTTCTCAATTATCGTGTAACATTGTAGTGATTACTCTAGTATTATTTTAGTGTTACAAAAAAAAAACAAAGTAAAGATGACTTCGATTGATTTTTTTGAACGTCTTGTACAATTACTTCGTGATGCTTTACGAAGTATAAGCGAATTAAGCAGTAATGATATTCATTATTGGTTAGACACGTGTAATTCCGCTATAATAAAATTAAACGAAAAAATCGCTCAACCAAATCTCAGAAGAGGAGAGAAACAGAAATGTCAAACTTGTATAACACATCTCTCGTGTGTGCAAGTGCAGTTGGAACAACATCTTCAACAAGGAGGTAATCTAGAATCTAAGGAAACAGAAGCTAGAGTCGAATGGCGAGACGTGGAGTCAGCTTTCCAAAATCGTATTAGGACTGGTGTAGTTATAAATATTAAACATGTGGACATTTTGAGTTTTTTGAATGATGCACAAAAACTCTTCAAAGTTAAGGTTCAGGCATGCTTAGAAGAATACAGTGCATTGAAAATAAATTCTGATTTTGTCTCAGAATTTGCTGTGCAGAAAAATACTGAGGAATTAACCGATACTAAATATTTTACGAGCGAAAGTTCTACGGTATACATGTCGACAGATTTAGAGGGATGGTTTAAGGATCATATCAAAGAGCCTATTCTTACACAATTAGAAGAATTTCAAGAAAAAGATTCTGGATGGACTTTGAAGAGTATTATAAGTTTGTGCATAAATATGAAAAAATATTCACCTTTCAAAGGTAGTTCTTTCATTCCTCTTCCAAAATTTATAGAGAATAAGAAAGCGTGTCTAAATGTTCGCAATAATGACAACCAGTGTTTTAAGTATGCTATACTTTCAGCATTGTATCCAAGTGAAAATAATCCAAACAGAGTGACTCAGTATCGTTTGCATGAGAAAAAGCTGGAATTTGGAGACATTGAATTTCCTGTAAAACTTAAAGATGTTTCGAAATTTGAAAAATTGAATAAAAGTATTTCAGTAAATGTATACATACTGAAGAAGTACGGCCCAAAGTTTGAAGTATCACCTTGTCACATCACTGCAGAAAAGAAGGTTCAACATGTGAATTTGCTTATCATTCAAGATTTTTACTTAGATGAGTATGAAGAAAATAATAAGGATGATGATGATGGAAGCATGCCTCAATATCATTACGTTTGGATTAAAAGTATGTCTCGACTACTGAGGTCTCAATTATCTAAAACTCATATGAAATCTTTTCATTGTGAAAGGTGTTTACAAATTTTTTATCATGAAGAAAGATTGAAAACTCATGAAAAAGATTGTGAAAATTTAAATAAATGTAGAATCAATCTACCTGACACTAAGAATAACATTCTCAAATTCGAAGATTATAATAAAAGTGAAAAAGTTCCTTTTGTTATTTATGCAGATTTCGAATGTTTATTGAAACCTACTGACAATGAAAAAGCTTTTCAACTTCATGAAGCATATAGCATTGGGTATTATATAAAATGCAGTTTTGATGAAAAATTATCTTATTATAAATCATATAGAAGAAATAATGAATGTGAAGAGACACCTGCAAAATGGTTTGTTAGAGAATTGAAATCAATTAGTGAAAAGATTGATGAACTCTACAAGAATCCGAAACCAATGAAGCTTACCGATCTAGAAGAATTATCTTTTCAGAGGTCAACAGTTTGCCATATATGTCGAAAACCAATCCGTGCCGAAGAACTTGCAGTACGAGACCATTGTCATCTCACAGGACGGTAAGTTGTCTAATTAGTTATAATTGAATAAAGAAAATTAATTTGGTTATTTTACGTTTATTTCTTTTTAGTTTCAGAGGTGCAGCTCATAATTCATGTAATTTGAATTATAAGATTTCAAGATTCATTCCTGTTATTTTTCATAATCTCAATTATGACACTCATTTTATTCTGAAAGAGATTGGCACTTCTACATTGATGAAGGGACGAATGACTCTAATACCTCATAATAAGGAAAAATACATTTCTTTTACAAAATATATGGAAAACAGTGACATCAATTTTAGATTTATAGATTCTTGGCGTTTTCTACCATCATCATTGGAGAAGCTTGCATCATATCTAGAAAATGTGCCAATAGCAATGGAAGAATTTCAAACAGATGGATTCACAGATGCAAAGATAAATCTTCTTAGACGGAAAGGTGTATTCCCCTACGATTTTGTGGATGGATTAGATAAATTAACATCTACAAAGCTGCCAGAGAAAAATGAATTCTACAACAAACTAACGGATTCTCATATAGCTGAAGAAGATTACGAGCATGCTGTTCAAGTTTGGAATGAATTTAATATAAAAACTTTAGGAGATTACTCGGATCTATATTTAAAAACCGATGTTTTGCTACTGGCTGACGTCTTCGAAAGTTTTCGCGAGACCTCTCTTAAAGCCTATGGTTTATGTCCTGCTCACTTCTACACAACTCCAGGCTTAACGTTTTCAGCAGCTCTTAAAATGACGAAGGTAGAATTGGAACTTTTGACAGACATTGACATGCTAATGTTTATCGAAACAGGTATCCGTGGAGGAATAAGCCAGTGCTGTAACCGGTATGCAAAGGCAAACAATCCATACATGGGTCCTTCATATGACGAAAATCAGAAAAAGAAGACCCTTCTATATTTTGACATTAATAATCTTTATGGTTGGGCGATGATACAACATTTACCGATAGGAAAATTTAAATGGATTGATTATGAAACAATGCCAGATTTCTTCAATACACCGCCAGATTCGGATATAGGCTATATTGCTGAAGTGGATTTAGAATATCCTGTGGAAATCCATGATGAACATCGGGATATGCCTTTTTGCGCAGAACACCGTCCACCACCAGGCTCGAAGCAAAAAAAACTACTTACTACTTTGGGCGATAAGAAAAGGTATGTCATTCATTATCGAACATTAAAACAAGCGTTAGATAATGGACTTCGATTAAAGAAAGTCCATAGAATTTTAAGTTTTGAACAGAAGGCTTGGCTCAAACCTTATGTTGAATTAAATACTGAGAAGAGAAAGCAAGCAAAGAATGAATTTGAAAAACTCTTCTATAAATTATTAATTAACTCTGTCTATGGAAAGTGCATCGAACGAGAGCGGTCACGTGTTGATGTGCGATTAATAAATAAATTCACAGGCAGATATGGAGCAGAAGCACGCATAGCTCAACCAAATTTTCACAGTTGTGCAATTTTTTGATGAGAATTTGGTAGCTATTCAGCTGAAGAGAACGAGTATCACAATAAAAAAACCTATATACGTTGGTTTTTCCATCCTTGATTTATCAAAAACACTGCTATATGAGTTTCATTACTCATATATGAAACAACGACTAGGACAAAAATGTAAACTTCTATATACAGATACGGATAGTTTAATATATGAAGTTGAAGACATTGATATGTATCAAACAATGAAGGAAGAC
Organism: Anastatus disparis; assembly: GCA_017163975.1. Classification (NCBI taxonomy): domain Eukaryota; kingdom Metazoa; phylum Arthropoda; class Insecta; order Hymenoptera; family Eupelmidae; genus Anastatus; species Anastatus disparis. The sequence goes on along the minus strand of JAFFSR010000271.1, from coordinate 1,016,955 downwards.
ATTCACAGATTTGATACTTCTGATTATGCTGAAAATAATCAGTTTAATATTCCACGTGTCAATAAGAAAATTCCTGGATTAATGAAAGATGAATGCTGTGGCAAGATTATGACTGAATTCATAGGTTTGCGGAGTAAAATGTATAGTATTTTGGTTGATAGAGGAGACACAGTTAAGAAAGCTAAAGGTATCAAATCTAACGTCGTGAAGAAAACAATCACTTTCGAAGATTACCGAAGCTGTCTTCAGGATCTTGTCATTATACACCGTGAACAGTGCAATATTCGATCAAAATTACACACAGTGCATACTGAAAAGCAAAGAAAAATTGCACTAAGTCCACACGATGATAAGAGATTTTTATTGCCTAATAGTACCGACACTTTACCATGGGGTCATTTTAGAATTGAAGAGATACAGATGGCGCAAGCTGCACTTGAAGTAGAGAGGGAATATACAAGAAAAATGGCTGCTGAAAAAGAGCAGGAGGTGGAAAAGAAGAGGGGACACGAAGTATCCAATGAAAATAGAGTAACGCGAGTGGGGATGGATGTTACAGAGCATAGAAGAGAGGGGGAAATCGAGAGGGGGGATGAATCCAATGAAAATAGAGTAATGCAAGTAAAGGTGAATGATACAGAGCATGAGAGAGGGGATGAAAATTGTGCAGCGCGAGTGGGGGTGACACTTCATGGCAACCAAGGTGAGCAAATCATTATTGAGTATGACGTATTAGAGGAGTTCATGCATGACTGGGATCCATCAATAGAGGGGATAAGTTCTGAAGAAGATGAGAGAAGGGATTTATTACAAGTGGCGATGGAAAGGGCAGAAATCGAGGTGGGAGATGGGCTATATCAAGGGACGGAGCACGATGAGGAGCACATTCAAGTAATCGAAGAGCTTGAGAACGATCAACCTCCTACAAAGAAACCAAGAGTCAACTAACTAATCATGTAAGTTTATAGTACAATTTTTTTTCCTAATAAAATATTATCTTTAACAGAAATTTTAATTTTTACTTTTTCTTTTGATTTCAGAATGGATTTATCAACACTTAATAAGATTGCTGGAAGCGACTTCTTGCCAAGGAAAAAAGTTACAGACTTGGAAAAAGATCACCAGTACATGGTAACAGCACTTAAAGAGGTGAAGACACGATATGGTGTAAAGATTGTAGCAGAATTCGAGCAAAGTTTTTAAGTATTCCTACCAGAGAAGATTTCATCAGCAATTCTAAAAGATGAAGAATTTTTATACAAACTCTGCGATGAAGCAAACAAACTACGTTTGTTTGCAATGTATTTAGGAGGAACTTCTTTCAAATTCGATCGGGTGTAAAAATATATCTACGAAATTATTTTTAAAACTATTTATTGTAACTTGTACATAATAATACATAAATAAATAAAAATATGTTAACATTATACATTTGTTTTTTTATTTATCATCACCACCTATAGTTATAATTATATTGAATTACCATAATAAAATATATTACAATATTCTATTTAAATATATCTAAATAATATAAACAAAATACAATTAAATTTTTCATTCATTACACTATTATGTTGTAAAATACATTTTAATTTTTTCAAATAATCTCATTTTTATCTATCCAACTATTATGCTTGCTACTTAGACCTAACCACTTAACATATACACGTTTACCACTTTTCTTTAAAACTTTTTCTACTAAATAAATTTCTGGATACATAGTCTTTTGAATTTCCGTTTCATAAAAGCCGCCGGAGACTGGTTCATCATAATAATCTTTGACGTGGTAAGTTATGGGATTGGTTTTTACAACTCTTGTTATTGTGAAAATTTCAGTTGACCAATTTGGTGTATAACCTTTTTCAAATACTTGTTTTATCTTACTTATTCGCACTTTATCTCCTACTTTGAATTTTGGTTTTTTTACAGGTCTTTTTTCAGTTGGGTAATTTTTCTTGATTTCTTTTTCATTTATCTTCGTAACGTTTTCAGGCTCGATTCCTATTGTCCGATGTTTTCTTGAATTGTATGCTTTCACTAACTCAGGCAGAATATCCAAGCATTTATAACTTCCTTGTTTGCTGAATTCTAACCACATTGCATTTTTTAAAGTTCTATTAAAGCGTTCACATATGCTTGCATGAAGATTACTATGTGAAGAGTAGTGATTTATCTTGTACTTTTTCATAAGATTCTGAAAGTTTGAATTGTAGAATTCTTTTCCTTGGTCAGTTTGTAAATTCGATGGCACCCGTCCTTGTTTTAATATTAACTTCATAGCTAGAGTAACATCATTGCCACTCTTCGATTTGACTGGTACAGCCCATGCATACTTTGAAAATATATCTATGACAGTTAGTAAGTAGCGAAAACCTTTGTTTTCCTTAAAATAAGGTATCATTTCTACAAGGTCAGCTTGCCAAGTCGCATCTAATCCACGTATGTCATATTTTCTTCGCTTGTACCTTCGACGTGCTGGCTTGTGTAGCTCTTCAACTACTCTTTGACGTTCCATCTTAAACTTCAGCTTTAGCAATATCCGATCGTCTATTCATTTTTTTAATTATATATTCAATACTTGCAAAATTTCGTTGAGTCATATCATAGACATAAGTTAATTTTTCGTCTATTTCTGCTTTATATATTTCAACTTTGTTCTCATATTCTCGTATAGCTTTAGCAACTTCTATAATTTTAGAAGATAAGTAATCAACTTCTTTCTGTAGGATATTATTTAGTGAATTCAAACTAATCGCATCATTTGGATCATTAGCCTCTCCAATATTGCAAAGCCGCTTATTTTCTAAATCAAAATCACCATCTGATGTAACATTGAATCCAATGCCTCGAGGACCACGACTCACTTGCGAGCCCTCAAGTTTTCTTCCAAACACATCGAGACTCATGTTACTACTATTGATTTGAAAATTGTGCACGTCAATATATATGTCCGGCTTCACGTAGTTCCTCTATGATTGATTGGATTTCATTGTTGTGATTATTATTTCCAGCAGATCGTTCGCCTATTAATAATCGTAGTCTTTCGACAAGCTCATTCGGATCATCCCAGTAGACTAGATCTATGGAACTATTCTCTTTTGCTATTTTATATTTAGGTATGAGACTTCCTCCGCTGGTAGACATTCTACTGCGATCACTACGGAACATTGGTGCTATGATTTTTGAATATTTTCTACTTTTCGAAGAGCGTATATTCTCACTTTTGCTATGTCTTTTTCTATGGGCATTTGTTGCTTCGAGGATAATGCGATAGTTCTTGCGATCTGTTGTACTCAAAAGATTATCATCTGGTTCTTTTTTGAAAAGCAATTCCATTAGACCACTGCTTTTAGGAAAACTTAAATCTTTCACTTTTATCATTTTATCATCAAATTGAATTTGTGAATCACCCATCATGTATACCCCACTGACTTTTCTCACTCCGTATATGTTATCGATTTTGCTGCGGCTTCCATTTAGCATTGATAAAAAGTCTGTCGGTTCAGTTTCTTTATGCGCAGATACAAATGGTGAATATATAGATTTGAATGATGAATTTGCAGAATTGAATGATGAATTCATCATTGTGCTATTTACCGGAGAAAAATCATCGCCATTAGAAGCATCATTATCAAACGCCGAACCCGAGTTATTAATATCGTTTACAATATAACTTAAATCATCGAATCTCAATCTTTTTTTTGCCGATTTTCTGTTACTGTCTATAGCTGAAATAAGATTAGAACGTGACACACTTTCAGTCGTCGAATCGACAAGCTTTTCAAGTGGTGTAATAACTGGTTTTAAAGTATCACCAATAACCTTTTCAAAATCATCTCTCTCCTTTTTTAACAAAGAGTATTTTTTTTTAATAGCCTCACGTGCTCGTAAGAGCTCGCTAAGAACATTTTTTTCTTCCTTAAAGTCAGGCATGCTGACAAGATGCTGTCTACAATCAAACTGCAAAGATTAAGATTTATACTCCCTTTTTAATGGCAAAACAGTCGAATCCTTTTCTATATCTACCATCATTCATTGCTCTATCTTTGTCAATAACAACAAATCCATACTTGTCATTCTTCCAGCATTCAGTACAAAGATTTCGAAATTCATTTAAAGTTAAGTCAGTATTCACATGGTCTTCATAGATATGTTTAAGATTAACATCATCTTGACGATAAATCACCATCAAATTAATATTGTCCCTGATGAGATGTTTCGGTATATGAGCATATGACTGACATAGATAAAAGCTATCTACACTTTTATGTCTCCCCATACAGAAAAAAGCTCTGACGTTATCCTGCTTCTCACAAGCCACATCATCAAAAATCATAATTGAATTAGGTAGGGCTTCATCTGGAGACACTACAGATGCATGTTCACTAAACGGTAGATATGATATACCTTCAATTGGTTCTAAAACTTTTTGAAGAAATTGGTATTTTGGTTGATTTAAGGATTTAGAGTATACATACAAATTTTCGAATCTAAGACCATTAGGGTGTGTAATTAGAGCCAATAAACTATTAGTTTTTCCACAGTTCGATGGGCCACAGAATACTGCTCGTATATTATCTGGAAGTAACTCTCCGTGTCGCTTTTTTCTTTTCGCTTTCTCAAAATCAAAGTTTGAGACGGGAAGTTTGACGTTTTGCTCAGTAAAATCCATGTTTACGTAACAAAGTCAAATCTAAGATTGATCTTTTTTAAATATAAACGCTTGTTTTATATTTTGATCATCAGTTGTGAATCAGCACTCGAAGAGAGATGCTCGTACACAAATCACAGAAGCACCCTAAGGGTAAAGGATTACTTGATAAAGTAATCAATAACTTACCTATTGAAATGCATATTCCTGGATATCAATATTGTGGTCCCGGAACAAAACTGAAAAAGCGTCTAAAAAGAGGTGATAAAGGTATCAATCCACTTGATCAAGCATGCAAAGAACATGACATATCTTATTCTGATAAAAATGCTGACCGAAAAGTAGCTGACATGAAGCTCGCTGATAAAGCTTGGCAGCGTGTTAGAGCCAAAGATGCAAGTCTTAGCGAAAAAGCAACTGCTTTTGTTGTTGCAAATGCTATGAAATTAAAAGGAAAGACAGGAATGGGTGTAAAATTGAGTAAATTAGTAACTGCAAGTAAAAAATCATTAAAACCAAGTAAACATTCTCGCAAAGTTATTCAGTCCGCCTTAAAAGGTGCACGTGAAGCTCTTAAGATCGTTGGCGGTAAGAAAAAAATTATCATTCCACGTATTCTACCTGTTCCATCAAAAATAGGTGGCGCTCTGCCTTTTCTCATACCATTGTTCGCAGCATTAAGTGCAACTGGTGCTCTGGCTGGAGGAGCTGCTGGAATAGCTAAAGCAGTAAATGAGGCTAAAGCTGCACAGAAAAATTATGAAGAAAGTAAGAGGCATAATAAAACTATGGAAGCTATTGCTCTAGGAAAAGGTCTCTATCTTAAACCATATAAAACTGGAATGGGATTATTTATGAAACCTCATATCGGTAATGGTCAAGTTAAAAAAAAAAATTTCGATTTAACTTTGCCAAATCGTGCACTGACTGACTATGATCTTATAAAGTATGCTGGTATGATGCAAATCCCATATTTTCGAGGTGTTTTCATGAAAAATAATCTACCTTCTGATGGCCCATGGCATAACGAATCTGCTATAGTTAACTTAGATGATTTTCAAAACAAAGGCACTCACTGGGTATGTTATCGAAAACGAGGTTCTGAAGTGATTTATTTTGATAGTTTTGGTGATCTTAAACCCCCTATAGATCTCATGTTATATTTTAACGTGAAAGAAGTGAAATACAACTATAAAAGATATCAAAATTTTGACTCATTTATTTGTGGACATCTTTGTCTTCAATTCTTGTGTGAAAGACTATAAAAGAAGAGTTTTCAGACAAGCAGGATCATTCTTTTTCAAACAGTCATGGAAGATAGTTTCACTTTGAGTCTTTCAGGCAAATCTTCTATCTTAGAAGCGCAATATTTTCCTTCAATAGAACTACCACAGCATAAGAATTTTGTTTTGGGTTTAGTTGAACTTTTAACATTCAACTCGATTCCCAATGTTGACGATTCGAATAATAAACTTCATATAAACGGAGAGAAGATTATTATTATTCCTACTGGCAGTTATGAAATTGATGCTATTAATCAATTTTTGCAAAAAGATTTGAAATCTAAAGACATCGAGTTTTCCTTGAAAGCTAACAACAATACTCTCAGAAGTGAAATTTATTGCAGCCATCAGATAGATCTTAGTCCTCGCGATTCAATAGGCAGTCTTCTCGGTTTCACTCGTCGCGTTCTTCATGAAGACATTCATCACAGCTCTGATTTACCTGTGAAGATATTGAAAATAAACGCACTCAGAGTAGAGTGTAATATTACTACAGGTGCTTACATCAACGACAAAAAAGTTCACACGATCCATGAGTTTTTCCCAAAAGTTCCTCCAGGATATAAAATCATAGAAGTTCCATCGCATGTCATATATTTACCACTCAATGTTAAGAGTATAGATCATCTTCAAATCCGAATCGTTGATCAAGACGGAAATTTAGTGAATTTCCGAGGAGAGGAAATTACTGTTAGACTTCACATAAAATCTGTATAATGGGAATCGTTTATAATTCAAGTGTGCATATAAGTCAGCCATCATGTCAACCCACCATCAGTCGTCCAAAGGTACTCAAACCGTTAACACGGAAGAGCATCCAGTTTCTCAAAAGCATAGGTCTCAAAGTACGTGGAAAAAGATAAATTGTATCATTCTCTGCTGCTTTCAGAAAAATGGACGAAATTCTAAGCATTCAATCAGGTGTCGCATTCGATGAGTCTATTGCTCATTATGAGGTTCATGCACATCAACCATACTCCACATTAAGTTTCAATAACAGTGATGAAATCCGTATTTCTATTCAGCATCAAGATTTATGCCTCTTACCATCATGTAGTCACATTCATGTATGTGGAAAATTACAAAAACCGGATGGACAAGCACTAACTAAAACTAATTTCGTTAACAATGGCATTTGTCATCTGTTTGATGAAATTCGATATGAACTTAATGCTGTAGAGATAGATAAAAGTAAAAATGTTGGTCTGAGTAGTCTCATGAAGGGATGCACTTCATTTAATCCAAATCAGACTCTAACATTAGAAAATGCAGGCTGGCTTGGTGTTGAAGAAGCAAACAAAACAATTGTAGATGATCATGGAAATTTTGACGTTTCTATCCCTCTAAGTATGATTTTAGGCTTCGCAGAAGATTACAAGAAAATTGTTGTTAATATGAAGCATGAACTCATTCTCACAAGATCAAGAAATGACCTGAATGCTATAATGCAGGAAGGTACTGTAGCCAACAATGCAACCACATATGAACCTTATCAAATAAAAATATCAAAGATAGAGTGGTTAATGCCATATGTTATTGCATCAGATAAACAAAAAATCCAGCTGTTAAATTTCATTGGCAAAGATAATCCTATTTCTATGAGTTTTCGTTCATGGGAGTTATTTGAATATCCTCTTCTTCCAACAACAAATAAACACGTCTGGACGGTAAAAACTTCAAATCAATTGGAGAAACCACGTTTCGTGATTCTTGGATTACAATCGGGAAAAAAAGGTTCAAGATCTAAAAATGCCAGTCGCTTCGACCACTGTAATATTAGTAATGTGAGACTTTTCTTGAATTCGCAATATTATCCGTACAACAATCTCAATCTTGACATATCTAAGAATCAATTTGCTATTCTCTATGATATGTATGCTAATTTTCAGAAAAGCTATTACGGAAGAGATTCACAGCCATTGTTGACGAAGTCTCAGTTTATCAACTTTGAACCACTCATAGTTATTGACTGTTCACGACAAAACGAATCTCTAAAGAGCGCTCCTGTCGATGTAACTCTAGAATTTGAGTCTAAAATTGACTTTCCTGCTAATACTTCAGCTTATTGTATGATCTTACATGATCGCATCGTTCAGTACAATCCTATTAGCGGAGATGTTCGGAAGCTTGTCTAAATAGCATATTATCTTTACTCTTAAGAAAAAAATTTCATATTTTAAAATGGAGTATGCGGTAGATATGATTGGTTTTAAGCAAATGTGTGGTGAATATGTTCTAAAGGAAATAGCAATCACTCCTCTCAACGGCAATGATGATCCTATCGTTCATCTGTTTAAAAAACCTTTCTCATGGAAAAGGCTTTCTGAAGAATTGCAAGCAGAAAACATTCGACTCAAACAAAGTCATGGATTCGCCTGGAACACTGACGGACTTGATTACTCTCAAATTGCAAACTTACTCCATGAATATTTACATAACGCTACCAAAATTTTTGTCATGAATGAATTCAAACGAAAATGGTTGCTACGATTCAAGCTTCTCGTTCATAACATACATCAATACGGCTATCCGTCAAATCCAGCTTTTAAGTGTGTTACTATATGCACAAACCATAATCCAATTTATAAAACTGTCTGTGCACTACACAATGTCAAACTCATGAAATTATTCTATCTCTCAAAAAATCCTTTGTAAAAAAAGAGAAAAAAATTAAAGAAAAAAAAAAAAAAAAAAAAAAGAAAAAAACAGTAGAAAACGATATAGGCATTCTAGCTCATGTTCGGATTCTGGATCATTGAAATGATCTAGAATCCGTAGGCATACTGTATCACTTTGGAGAGAGAGGGGGTGATACAGAATGCCTATGATCTAGGATGCCTATAGCCTATCTACTTCCATAAAAATTCAGATGTAGAATAAGAATTTTTGCAAAACGGGCATTGAAATACATCCATTTTTCCTATTAATATTAAGTTTAAATATTAATTTTTATTAAATAATAATTTTATAAAAAACTTGGGAAACATTTTAATTATATTTTATATATGTGGATTTATAATTTTATTTAAGAGCAGGTCGTATATCTCTGTCCTTTTCTAATCAAAGAATTAATTTCTTTGCAAAAACTAATAATTGTAGCAAAAAATAAGGAGATAGCCCCATTTCGTATAATAAAAAGCAAGATTTTCTTTAATGAGGAAAAATTATTTTTATCGATTCGTTTTGAAGAAAACCTTGAAAAACTTAAAAAATAGAGGTTAAGATGGACAATTCAGTTTTTCAAGGTTTTCTTCAAAACGAATCGATAAAAATAATTTTTCCTCATCAAAGAAAATCTTGCTTTTTATTATACGAGATGAGGCTATCTCCTTATTTTTTGCTACAGTTATTAATTTTTATGAAAAAATCAATTCTTTGATTAGATAAAGACAGATATACTCGACCTCCTCTTAAGTTTAATTTTATTCTGTTTTTATTACATTTGAAAAAAAATATAATAAGCATAACACATTTAATAATTTACATCTATGACTTTTTAGGGGTCTACCTTTGCTTTATTTGACATTTTCATTGATTGCAATTTTCTAATATGAAAGAGAGAGAAAGAGAAAGAGTCCACTTACTCTTTACTTAGCTGCCTACCCGACACTGAAGTGGCTTTTGCTGATCGCTTGCCCTACGCACGCACTTATCTTCACAGTGAAAAATTTGTTAGCTTTTGTCGACAAAAATCGCATCATGAGTGGCGTGGCCCACGAAACAGCTACCACTCCGATATTTTCGACTAATAACTTTCTGACAGCTATGCAGAAACTGTTTTAGCTTTCAATTTAATTTAAAACAAGTTTGACATAAGAAAAAAATCTTTAAGTTTAGTAAAATACAAATAAAATACCCTTTAAGTGAATCAAATTTACACAACAAAATGAAATTTAAAAATTAATTAATCGTTAAAATTAAATGAAATAAATTAATGAAAATGGTAAAAATCTAAATAAATTATTTATTGAAAATTTCCGTCCAAACAATGTTATCTATTTTTGATGTATCATCTAAATTATTTTGAATATAAATATTATTAAAAGTTTTACATCTTGACAAAGCAACGTATAATTGATCATGTGAAAACAATGGTCTTTTTATAAATAAGCCTACATTATCGAAACTTTGACCTTGTGATTTATTTATAGTTATTGCAAATGCTAATATAATTGGAAATTGTTTTCTGTAAAGAATAAATGGTAATGAAGAATTATTTCCTGTATTTAAAGTAATTTTTGGAATAAAAACTTTAGTTCTACTTTTATCGCCTGTTATTATTTCAGCTTCAATATTATGTTTATATAAATTTATAATTTTCAATCGTGTACCATTACATAATCCTTCCGATATACTTGAATTTTTTAACAACATTACTATAGCATTAACTTTTAAATTAATCTATGAGGTGGTAAACCTTCTTTAATTTTATTTAAAAATTCTATTTGGTAATTCAAATAAATGTTATCATCAGTTTGATCAACACCTTCATGCGTAGCGTAATTAATACTATAATATGTTTTAGTTTTTCCATTTAATAAATCTAATACTTTTTTATTTAAATTATTAATATCTTCATTATGAGGAGTTAATATAATTTTTTCTTTGTAACAATTTTTATCAATATTTGAATAAATTTTAGAAAAAATATCGTTAGTTTGTGATTTGTTTGGAATTATGAAAGGGTTTATTTTGCCATCACCAATTTGTAATAGAAATGAAGCAAATTTTTTATTTTTAGATCGAATATTTTTTGTTAATTTTAATATACTAAAAAATTGCCATAAATATGAACTTTTTATTGTTTCTTCTATAATTAAATTTCTATTTCCATGTTTAACAACTGGTAAAATTTGTCGAAAATCACCACCTAAAATAATTAATTTTTCACCAAAAAGAAAATTACTATTACAAACATTTTTTAATGTATTATTAACTATTTCTAATGCTTTTTTTGGAATCATTGATGCTTCATCCCATATTATTATATCAGCTTCTGTTAATTTTTTTTTATCTGATTATAATTCTAAAAATGAATTTTCAATTGTATTTAAATTTAAAGGTAATCTAAAATTCTTATGACTTGTCATTCCTTTAGGTAATAAAGTAGATGCAATACCAGTCCAAGCCATAGACAAAATTTTTTTATTGATTGATATAAAATGAAATATCAAAGTCTTATATAAAAAAATTTTTCCTGTTACTCCAGGACCATCAATAAAATATATTTTTCTATTATCTTTTTCAGTTAAAATTTCAAAAATTAATTTTTGTTCATCGTTTAATCAAGAGGCGCGGTAGCACCTCGACGGCGAGTTAAGGTACGAATACGAAAACGTCGAGGTGCTCCTCTTATACTTTGAATTAGAGTTTTCAAAATTTTAAAACTGAATCCTATTAAAATAAAACCCAATATTCGAATAAAAGAAATTGATATTTAAAGATTTTTATATTATCTTTCATTTAAAAAAAGTTTTATTACGATCCATTTAATCAATCACGAGAAAACGTAATCTAAAATTTCAAAGTACCATATTTGCGTTATAAAAATTCTTCTTCGTCATCACTCCTTCAATTTTTATTTTCAACCAGTGACGTCACACTTTAATATTGTAGGAGAGCTATGAGCATATTTTTGATGTTTTTCGGCTATAGTATAGTAGTTAGTATGATGCAAGCGGTTTGTATTCGACATAGCATGCTATAATACATATATATATATATATATATATATATATCAATTTTAAATTACTAATAATTAATTTAAAACTCGAAAGTAACTATTTTAAAACGGAATATGGAAGATAAACATATATTGTTTTATTTCCTAAGTATCACGAATTGAAATATTAATTATTAGTAATTTTGAAGTGTTATATATTATGTCAATAATTCTGTATTTAATGATTTTTCATTTTAGTAACAGGAAAAGCCGCCCGAAAAGAGATTAATAATTACATTTTCTGCAAAATATTGCCCTTGAATCAAGTAGGTGAAATATCAGTCTTAGTTCCAAAAAAAGACAGTAAGCATCGTAAATTTACGCTCTTACTTCATAATATAATAGTACGCACATTGGTCCCTAAAATTAAAGCTATAGTACTACTTGAAATTATGTCCCCACTCTTTTTTTAAGTACCTTAGCACATGAATTAGATATACTTGATTTAGAACCTATTTTAACAATACTCTCCTTTTTCCGTGCAGTCGTTAGTTCTAGTAAACGTCAAATACCGTTTTCGATTTTTTCATGGTTTGTGATTGAAACACGTGATTAAAAAAAATGAATTCCTATTATATTTTTTCATTGATTCTAATGCAATTTAATAGAACAAATTCTCAATTTATCATGATATAATTTGTATTTAAACAATTTTTATGCCTATTGTAACTTTAATTATTCTTTTTTATAAAAATATAAAAATTTAATTTAGTACAAAACTACAATATCAAAATTCATAAGTTGCGGCAATTCTATTTTATTTCGAAATTGGCTAATTTATACATAATAATATAATATATGAAAATTCAACCGAGCGACGTTAGGGCCGAGGTATTTTTTGCTAGTATTTAATTAAAAAAAAATAGTGAAATATATGCATGTGCAACATAATTTATTGAAAAAAAAAAAAAAAAAATTTTGTTTAGTCGGAAATTGAACTACCGACAGATATCTTACAAGTCCGTCACCTTCGATTCGCAGTCATGCCTACAGGGGGATACAAGTTGAATGGGTGTTTTGTACCTAAGTGGTGAGATGATACCATATTTACTATATAAGTCGAACGTTGACGGTTTTGAGTATATACCCACAGCGCCTGCCTTAAAATTGTAAATGCGTCTATATAATTATACGTAAATCCTAATATATGTGAATATGTATTGACGTATAAATATGATATAATAGTATATAAAATAGTATGTTGTAAGTAAATATGTGTTTTTCACAGCAAATATTTGTAAAATATAGAATAAAAAATGGTATATTGAACAGAATCGTAACAAAATACCTCCAGAACGGTGAAAAAGGATAAAATTAATCAATTAATATTTGAATTATTGACTTCCCCAAAGCCTCCGGGAACCTTACACTGAATTCTTTCTGGAAGCTTCTAGAATTTTTCTATAGAAGCTTCCATAAAGTATTTTTGGAACCTTACGGCAATCTTCCATGAAAACTTCTTGTAAGATTCAAAAGGCCTTTATGCTAGTTTTCATGAAAGCTTACCGATTTCTTCCACGGAAGCTTCCTGGAAACTTTCATTGAATCTTTCTGAAAGAAAAGTGCGCGGGACATTTTACGCTTACAGAAAGCTTTAATTGAAGCTTTCACGGTAGCTTGCATGTAAGCTTCTTGCATTATTTCGTGGAAGCTTCCAAGAAGTACTGAAAGCTTCTTGTAAGATTCAAAAGGTATTCATGCTAGCTTTCATGGAAACTTACTGATTTCTTCCACGGAAAATTTCTAGAATCTTTCATTGAATCTTTCTGAAAGAAAAGTGCGCGGGATATTTTACGCTTCCAGGAAGCTTACATGGAAGCTTCCGGGAAGTTTATGAACCTTTTTGGAAGCTTCCGGGAAGTTTATGAACCTTTTTGGAAGCTTCCTGAAAGCTTCCCAGAAGCTCCGGTGCTATGTGGGCTACAATCTATTGTAATAATTATTTTTTTAATATATATATATATATATCTTAAAAAAATAATAATTTCATTTGATGAACAGTTACATAAATATTATACATTTATAATTTTATAATTTAATTTATTAAATTAAAATTTCATTCAGTTATCATTCAGAGAATAAAGTATTTAAATTAGTTTTCATGAAAATATATTATTTAAAAAGTTACTTTTTAACAATTTTTTATAAATAACATACATTTAGTCTTAATTACATTTTCATTTGTAAACGTGTTTGTATTTAAATGAATTGTCATGTATATAAAAATTGTTAACAATTAAATATATTAAAATGTATTCCATTAAAGGAATAATATTTTCATTAAGAGAAACATATTAATTTTTAAAATATATTAAATTACCTCATTTGAAAAATTATCATCACATGATATAAAAATATTTTTATTAATATCGTTTTAACACAAATTTTATAAAATAAAATCTTAGAAAATTATTTATTAATATGAAATTTTTTTTGATAGTCAATTATAAAGATAGGAAAATATATGAAATATGAATAAATTTTTTTGAATAGGTCTATAATTATGAATTTATATTTATGAATTCTGTCTAGATAGAAGTAAAATTTCATCTAAAAAAGTAAACATTTCAGAAGAAAATTTACTTATCATTTGCAAAACACTTAGTATAAATGCGGAACAAAATAATGTTCTGTAATATCACTCTAAAATTTGTATTAAATATGATGATTGAAAGTAAAATTATTTCATTATGTTGAATACGTTGTCACAGTTTAATTATATTTTACTATAAGGAGATATAAAACGGACACTGAACACAACTGTATTTCCATTCAACTGTCATATTTAATCCTTTCCATTCTATTGTTGAATTTCCATAAAAGAAATGTATTAACTTGTAGTATGTACCATGATGATTATTTATTTGAATTTTCAAACTAATCCAATCATTAGTTTTCAAGATATTTAGATTTCTGATCCCAAATAGACAAATTTTTTAAATAATATTGAAACCTAAACTTCTCAATAACCAATGAATAAATTCATTTAAAAATTTAAATAAATAATCTTCGTGATACATACTATATGTTAATGCATCTCTTTATTCAAAATTTTGAAATACAATCGAAATATAGTCAATACTTATGGGTGCAAGTGTATTGTCCATTTGACATCTTAAATAATTTATACTTATAAAATTTACATAATATTTTATAAAAACTATTAAAATGATAATCATATATTTAATATCTTACTATTATATAAAAGGACAGCGTTTGTTTGAATGTTCTCAATTATCTCAAAAACTACTGAACCGATCGTTTTCAAATTTTAAATTTAAATTCTTTATAATGTGACTTGATAATTTTTTCTACCCGCTGTAGACAACCAGCCAAGCGAGAAACGATAAGCAGAAATGTGCTCACGCCTACCAACACCATAAATGTAACGAATACCAGCAATTATGACTCTCTTAAGTCTCAGATCAAGCTCAACAGAAAGATTGCCATAAACAAGACAACAGTAGTCTATGAGAGAAGAGAGCAATGCTTGAATGAGATGTTTTCTGAGAGTGAAGGTGGTACTTCTCCTAAAAAAATTAAGCCTATAGAGCAGATGAAGCCTATAGAGCAGAGAAGTAGAATAAAAGTGGAATGAAAGTAAAAAAAAAAAGAAAACTGATACTTAGTAGAATGTACTTGGTAAGTTCGAAAGATAGAGAACGTTATTCTATTAGGTTATTACTATTACATGTTAAAGGAGTTACATCTTTTGAAGCTTTGCTTACTGTTGATGATGTAATGTACAATTCGTTTTATGAGGTAGCTAAGGCAAAACAATTAATTAATGAAGATGAAGAATGGGATGGATGTTTGGAAGAAGCATCTTCAACAGAATTCCCTTATGCTCTTTGTGAATTATTTGCTTTTATTTGCTTTTTTCATAATCCTATAAATGCACGAGATTTATATGAAAAATATAAAGATAAGTTTTACCATCCTAAATACGAAAAAAATATAGGTGAAAATTTTGCATGAATGTTATTAAAAATAATTTAAAAGTCAATGAATTTTCATTAAACGATTTTAATTTACCTAACATAAGCACATTCATAGAAGAAGATAGTGATGAAACAATTTTAAATCATAATAATAATAATATTCTTAAAACTTATAAAACAAAGTAAAGAAAAATATATTTTTATAGATGGACCAGGTGAAAGTGGAAAAAGTTATTTACTTACAGTTTTAATAGCTTATTTTAAATATCATGCTATACATTATTTATGTGTAGCTTGGACAGGTATATCAGCAAATTCATTAGTCAACGGAAAAACAGCGCATTTAACATTTCAGCTACCGTTAAATATAACAGATTGTACAACTTGTAATGTAAAGCCTAATTCTGCAAAAGGCAAATAATTAAAGGAAACACAAATAATTATTTGGGATGAAATATCCATGACTTCAAAATTTGCTTTTGAAGCAGTTGATTGTCTTTTTCAAGATTTATGCGATTTAAACTGACCCTTCGGTGGTAAAACTGTAATTGTATCAGGAGATTTAAGGCAAACATTACTAATTGTTCGACATGAAAGCCGTATCAACATTATTGAAAATTCAGTTAAATTTAGTTTATTATGGCAGAATTTTAAGCAAACGAAGTTAAATGAAAATCTGCGAGTTTCGAATTATGATAATAATTGTAAACAATGGTTATTAGATATCGGTGAAGGAAAACGCAATATTTTTGAAGATGATAATAAACTAAGTGCTATACCAGATAATTTTATCGTAAAAGAAAATTTTGTCTAAGAAATATTTGGAAAAGCAATAAAAATAAACAATACGAATCTAATGGTGAAAGTTATTTTGGTTCCTAAAAATAATGATGTTACTGAAATCAATAATAATGTTTTAAATTTAATAAAAAGAAACTATGTTGAATATTTAAATATTGATAAAGCTAAAGATGATAACAAAGAAAATTTAGATATTATGTAATCTACAGAATTTTTAAATAAGTTAACTCCTAATGGACTTCCACCACATGAATTACATTTAGAAGTAGGGGGCTATCATAATACTTTCGAAAAATTTAAATGTCAATGAGGGACTTTGTAATGGAACAAGGTTGATAGTAACAAATTGCTTAAATATTCCATTCAAGCAGAATCGGCAACTGGACAAAACAAATGTAAATTGGTTTTTATTCCAAGAATAAGTTTATCTTCATCTGCGGAAGAAATCGTTTTAATATGTAACGAAAACGGTTTTCTATTAGATTAGGTTTTGCGATGACTATTATTAAATCTCAAGAAAAAAGTTGGTGTTTATTTGCCGTCACCAGTCTTCAGTCATGGGCAATAATATGTTGCTTTTTCAAGGACAAAATATAAAAATAATCCTATCCTATATTATATTAAAGTGAAACCACTTTTTTCTCCGTTTCTCCGATTCTCCGGTTCTCCAGTTCTCCGGCTCCACGGTTCTCCGCATTTGTTAAATGTGTCTAATCTTTTGGTAATAAGAGTAACAATTTTTTATTGGGCCCTATATAATTAGTCCTCATTAGTCATAAGCATCTTTTTGGGTCATATTTTTGTGGGTCTTATATTTTTTTGGGCCCAATATTTTTTTAGGCCTTATATTTTCTTGCACCCCATATTTTTTTGGGCCCAAAATTTTTTTGGTCTCTATATTTTTTTGGGCTTTATATTTTCTTGGGCCTTCTATTTTTCGCGCCCTATATTTTTTTGGGCCCAATATTTTTTTGAAATTTATATTTTTTTCGGTTTTATAATTTTTTTGGGTCCTATATTTTATTTAGCTCTATATTTTTCTGGGCCTTATATTTTTTGGGCCCAATATTTTTTTGGTCTCTATATTTTTTTAGACTATATTTTTTGGGCCTTATATTTTTTTGAGCCTCATATCTTTTTTTGACTTTATATTTTCTTGGGCTCTATATTTTTTGGGCCCAATATTTTTTCGATTCTTATATATTATTGGGCTCTATATTTTTTTAGGACCAATATTTTTTAGGCCCAATATTTTTTTGAAATTAATATTTTCTTGGGTTTTATAATTTTTTTGGGTACTATATTTTGTTTAGCTCTATTTTTTTAGCCTTATATTCTCTTGCGCCCTATATTTTTTGGGCCCAGTATTCTTCTGGGCCCAATATCTTTTTCTCTATAGTTTTTTAAGCTCTATATTTTTTGGGTCTTATTTTTTTTAGGCCCCATATTTTTTTTTTGACTTTATATTTTTTGGGCTCTATATTTTATGAGCCCAATATTTTTTCGATTCTTATATATTATCGGGCTCTATATTGTTTAGACCCAATTTTTTTTCGAAATTAATATTTTCTTGGGTTTTATAATTATTTTGGGTACTATATTTTATTTAGTTCTATTTTCCTGGGCCTTATATTTTTCAGACCCTACATTTTTTTGAGTCCAATTTTTATTGGGCCTCATATTTTTTTCAGGCCTAATATTTATTCAATTCTTATATATTCCGCTGCCCTATATTTCTGGGCCCAATATTTTTTTGAAATTTATATTTTCTTGGATTTTATGATTTCTTTGGGTCCTATATTTTATTTAGTTCTATATTTTCCTGGGTCTTATACTTTTTGGGCCCTACTTTTATTTGAGTGCTATTTTCTTTGGGCCTTATATTGTCTTGGGTTCTAATTTTTTTGGGCCAAATATTTTCTTGATTCTTATATATTCTCTGGCTCTATATTTTTTTGAAATTTATATTTTCATGGGTTCTATAATTTTTTTTGGTCCTATATTTTATTTAGCTCTATTTTTTCTGGGCCTTATATTTTTTAGGCTCTACATTTTTTTGAGTCTAATTTTTTTTGGGCCTCATTATTTTCGGCCTCTTATTTCTTGGCTTCCATATCTTTTTTGGTCCTATATTTCTCTAGGCCTTATATTATTTGGACCTACTTTTTTTCGAGTCTTATTTTTATTGGGCCTCTAATTTTTTTGGGCTATTTATTTTTCTGGGCCTTATTGTTTCTTAACTTTTTTTTGGGTTTTCATTTTTTTAATCTTATATTTTTTTTGACGCAATATTTTTTTTAATTAGTATATTTTCTTGGTCTCTATATTTTTTGGGCCCAATATTTGTCTGATTCTTATATTTTTTTTTCATCCCAATATTTTTTTTATTTTCATTTTACTTGAGCTCTATATTTTTTTGATTCTTATATTTTCTTGAGCTCTATATTTTTTTGGCCCAATATTTCTTTAAATCTTTTTTTTTATTCTTATGTATTCTCGGCTCTATATTTTTCTAAGCCCAATATTTTTTGGATTTTTATATTTACTTTGACTCTATATTTTGAACTCTAAATTCTGCCATAATAAACTAAATTAAACTTAATTTTCAATAATGTTCATACGGCTTCCATGTCGTACAACTGGTAATGTTTGCCTGAAATCTCCTGATGCGATTAAAGTTTTTACCACCAAAAGGTTGGTTCACATCGCATAAATCTTAAAAAAGACGATCGACTGCTTCAAAAGCAAATTTTGAAGTCATGGATATTTTATCCCAAATAATTATTTGTGTTCCCTTTGTTTGCTTTCTGCAGAATTAGGCTTTACATTACAAGTTGTACAATCTGTTATATTTAAGAGGAAGTTGTATCTCTTTATCCTTTTTTAATGAAAAATTGTAGGTTTTTGAAAAAACTAGTAGTTATTACTAGAAATCAATAGTTGTCCGCAACTCGTACAGTAAAAAACAATATTTTTTCTACTAAGAACAAATTAATTCTCTAGCCTCACTCATGATTTTGTAAGAATGTCAAACTTTTTTTGAAAAAGAAGCATTAAAATTAATTTCATTATTAATTAATTAATTTACTCTAGCGGCCTCTTAACGGTAGTTTAAATGTTGTATGCACGGTTTTTCCATCGACTAATGAATTTGCTGCTATGGCTGTCCAAGCTACACATAAATAATGTATAGTATGATATTCGAAATGAACTATTAAAACGTTAAGTAAATAACTTTTTCCTCTTCCACCTGGTCCATCTATAAAAATATATTTTTCTTTACTTTGGTCGTTTGAACTTTTTATAGTAGAGTTAAATATTTGCCTTTGTTTATCATTTAAAGAATTTATTTTCATTTTTAATTCATTAAGAATATTATTATTATGATTTAAAATTGTTTGATTATTATCTTCTTCTATAAATGTGCTTATGTTAGGTAAATTGAAATTATTTAAAGGAAATCCATTGACTTGTAAATTATTTTTAATAAAATTCAATGCAAGATTTTTATCTATATTTTTTCCGTACTTAAGATGGTATAACTTATCTTTATATTTTTCATATGAATTTCGTGAATTTATAGGATTATGAAAAACGCAAACGAAAGCAAATGATTTATAAAGAATATAAAGGAATTCTGTTGAAGATGCTTCTTCCAAACATCTATCCCATTCTTCATCTTCATCAATTATTTGTTTTGCTTTAGCTGCCTCATAGAACAAATTGTACATCACATCATCAACAGTACGCAAAGCTTCAAACATGTAATAATGGCTCCTTTAACATGTAATAGTAATAACCTAATGAAATAACGTTCTTTATCTTTCGGACTTACTAAGTACATTCTACTAAGTATTGGTTTTCTTTTTTTTTCTTTCATTCCACTTTTTCAGTTTTTCATCAAATGTATAAAAATTTGGTATCTCTGAATACAAGTGATTTTGTGCTTCAAAATCTTCTCTATTTAATTCAAAAAATGCTGTTAAAAGATGTTGCTCCCACATTTTTTTGCATGATCATTTATTCTTTTCCTTCTTTAAAAAATACGTTTTGTTGATTTTCTTCATGAATGCTTAGACGTTTTATAGTATGTGAAATAACATGTAAAGGATATTCTCATAACCTGTGCATCACTTGAGGTGGACATAAATATCGTGTATTAATGTCTCGTCATATTCATATTCAACATTTCTACGATTGACATTTTGAAAAGTGTCTTCATTTTCTGATTGAAAATCCACATTTACTTGATGTATTTTGATGTATGCACAATCATGACCTTTATAACAATGTATGAATAAATATTTAACGGGATGTCGGAGCTGCAGCAATCGAGTTTTGCTTTTTTTATTTTATCAATATCTTTTTAAATTCATAAATTTAACAAATATAATGACTAGTCCGTACTAAAGCTATATTAATACAATAATTTTTGTTGAAATAAAAAATCATTTGGACTTATTATTTTTTTATGAACTTGGATTAAAAATTAGATATCAAACTCGACAAACCTAACCTTAAAATACGATACATGGAAAGTTTTTATTATAACTTTGTATGTATAATATTTTGGTGGATTTCTTGAGTTGTCCGCACTAGAGATTAATCTTACAAATTTTTTCTTCGTAACAAAAACTTGATCAAACGCATCGTTTATTCATAAGTTAGAATTGGAAATATTATTAGAAGACGGGCAGCTTCGTCATGCTCTTAATACAGTGTACAGTGGAACAAACTTCGACGTGTATGTGTGCATTAAACTTCAATAATAAGTAAGGATTATAAGGAACAACAAATCCATCATCTGCGATTCTTTCTGTAAATTTATTTTTGAGAATTATTTTGACGCTATCATTTTTACGTTTGTATAGTAAATATTCATTGGATTTAAATGTTGTTGTATTAATAAATTTTCTTGGAAAATTTTCAGTACATTGTTTCTTTTTTTTACCCATGCACGAACAATTTATATTTTGCATACTACAGGGACCGCATATCATAAATTGTTTAACAATACTATATAATTATGGATAAATATCTCCATTTGGAATTTCTGCACTTATTATTCTATCAATTTTTTCGGGAATATCAAATTTATCACTTTCATCCAAGAGTAAGTTCTTACTAACATATGCATATGCGGTAATCCTCGTTTTTGAAATTCAATCTCATAACTATATGCAATACATTTTTCTAATATTCTCATTCTAATCTTGCTTTTTATTATACGAGATGGGGCTCTCTCCTTATTTTTTGCTACAATTATTAGTTTCTGCAAAAAAATTAATTCTTTGATTAGAAAAGCACAGAGATTTACGACCTGCTCTTAACGGCATGTCAGAGCTGCAGTAATTGAGTTTTGCTTTTTTTATTTTATCAATATCTTTTTAAATTCATAAATTAAACAAATATAATGACTTGTCCGCACTAAAGCTATATTAGTACAATAATTTTTGTTAAAATAAAAAATCATTTGGACTTGTTATTTTTTTATGAGCTTTGATTGGAAATTAGATATTAAACTCGACAAACCTAACCTTAAAATACGATACATTGAAAGTTTTTATTATAACTTTGTATGTATAATATTTTGGTGGATTTCTTGGGTTGTCCGCACTAGAGTTTAATCTTACAAATTTTTTCTTTATAGTAAAAAAACTCGATTAAACGCATCGATTATTCATAAGTTAGGATTGGAAATATAATTAGAAGGCGGACAGCTTCGTCATGCTCTTAACGGGATGTCGGAACTGCAGCAATTGAGTTTTGCTTTTTTTATTTTATCAATATCTTTTTAAATTCATAAATTTAACAAATATAATGACTTGTCCGTACTAAAGCTATATTAATACAATAATTTTTGTTGAAATAAAAAATCATTTGGACTTATTATTTTTTTATGAACTTGGATTAAAAATTAGATATCAAACTCGACAAACCTAACCTTAAAATACGATACATGGAAAGTTTTTATTATAACTTTGTATGTATAATATTTTGGTGGATTTCTTGAGTTGTCCGCACTAGAGATTAATGTAACAAATTTTTTCTTCGTAACAAAAACTTGATCAAACGCATCGTTTATTCATAAGTTAGAATTGGAAATATTATTAGAAGACGGGCAGCTTCGTCATGCTCTTAATACAGTGTACAGTGGAACAAACTTCGACGTGTATGTGTGCATTAAACTTCAATAATAAGTAAGGATTATAAGGAACAACAAATCCATCATCTGCGATTCTTTCTGTAAATTTATTTTTGAGAATTATTTTGACGCTATCATTTTTACGTTTGTATAGTAAATATTCATTGGATTTAAATGTTGTTGTATTAATAAATTTTCTTGGAAAATTTTCAGTACATTGTTTCTTTTTTTTACCCATGCACGAACAATTTATATTTTGCATACTACAGGGACCGCATATCATAAATTGTTTAACAATACTATATAATTATGGATAAATATCTCCATTTGGAATTTCTGCACTTATTATTCTATCAATTTTTTCGGGAATATCAAATTTATCACTTTCATCCAAGAGTAAGTTCTTACTAACATATGCATATGCGGTAATCCTCGTTTTTGAAATTCAATCTCATAACTATATGCAATACATTTTTCTAATATTCTCATTCTAATCTTGCTTTTTATTATACGAGATGGGGCTCTCTCCTTATTTTTTGCTACAATTATTAGTTTCTGCAAAAAAATTAATTCTTTGATTAGAAAAGCACAGAGATTTACGACCTGCTCTTAACGGCATGTCAGAGCTGCAGTAATTGAGTTTTGCTTTTTTTATTTTATCAATATCTTTTTAAATTCATAAATTAAACAAATATAATGACTTGTCCGCACTAAAGCTATATTAGTACAATAATTTTTGTTAAAATAAAAAATCATTTGGACTTGTTATTTTTTTATGAGCTTTGATTGGAAATTAGATATTAAACTCGACAAACCTAACCTTAAAATACGATACATTGAAAGTTTTTATTATAACTTTGTATGTATAATATTTTGGTGGATTTCTTGGGTTGTCCGCACTAGAGTTTAATCTTACAAATTTTTTCTTTATAGTAAAAAAACTCGATTAAACGCATCGATTATTCATAAGTTAGGATTGGAAATATAATTAGAAGGCGGACAGCTTCGTCATGCTCTTAACGGGATGTCGGAACTGCAGCAATTGAGTTTTGCTTTTTTTATTTTATCAATATCTTTTTTAATTTATAAATTAAACAAATATAATGACTTGTCCGCACTAAAGCTATATCGATACAATCATTTTTGTAAAAATAAAAAATCGTTTCGACTTGTTATTTTTTTATGAGCTTGGATTGGAAATTAGATATTAAACTCGACAAACCTAACCTTAAAATACGATACATTGAAAGTTTTCATTATAACTTTGTATGTATGATATTTTGGTGGATTTCTTGAGTTGTCCGCACTAGAGATTAATCTTACAAATTTTTTCTTCGTAACAAAAACTTGATCAAACGCATCGTTTATTCATAAGTTAGAATTGGAAATATTATTAGAAGACGGGCAGCTTCGTCATGCTCTTAATACAGTGTACAGTGGAACAAACTTCGACGTGTATGTGTGCATTAAACTTCAATAATAAGTAAGGATTATAAGGAACAACAAATCCATCATCTGCGATTCTTTCTGTAAATTTATTTTTGAGAATTATTTTGACGCTATCATTTTTACGTTTGTATAGTAAATATTCATTGGATTTAAATGTTGTTGTATTAATAAATTTTCTTGGAAAATTTTCAGTACATTGTTTCTTTTTTACCCATGCACGAACAATTTATATTTTGCATACTACAGGGACCGCATATCATAAATTGTTTAACAATACTATATAATTATGGATAAATATCTCCATTTGGAATTTCTGCACTTATTATTCTATCAATTTTTTCGGGAATATCAAATTTATCACTTTCATCCAAGAGTAAGTTCTTACTAACATATGCATATGCGGTAATCCTCGTTTTTGAAATTCAATCTCATAACTATATGCAATACATTTTTCTAATATTCTCATTCTAATCTTGCTTTTTATTATACGAGATGGGGCTCTCTCCTTATTTTTTGCTACAATTATTAGTTTCTGCAAAAAAATTAATTCTTTGATTAGAAAAGCACAGAGATTTACGACCTGCTCTTAACGGCATGTCAGAGCTGCAGTAATTGAGTTTTGCTTTTTTTATTTTATCAATATCTTTTTAAATTCATAAATTAAACAAATATAATGACTTGTCCGCACTAAAGCTATATTAGTACAATAATTTTTGTTAAAATAAAAAATCATTTGGACTTGTTATTTTTTTATGAGCTTTGATTGGAAATTAGATATTAAACTCGACAAACCTAACCTTAAAATACGATACATTGAAAGTTTTTATTATAACTTTGTATGTATAATATTTTGGTGGATTTCTTGGGTTGTCCGCACTAGAGTTTAATCTTACAAATTTTTTCTTTATAGTAAAAAAACTCGATTAAACGCATCGATTATTCATAAGTTAGGATTGGAAATATAATTAGAAGGCGGACAGCTTCGTCATGCTCTTAACGGGATGTCGGAACTGCAGCAATTGAGTTTTGCTTTTTTTATTTTATCAATATCTTTTTAAATTCATAAATTTAACAAATATAATGACTTGTCCGTACTAAAGCTATATTAATACAATAATTTTTGTTGAAATAAAAAATCATTTGGACTTATTATTTTTTTATGAACTTGGATTAAAAATTAGATATCAAACTCGACAAACCTAACCTTAAAATACGATACATTGGAAAGTTTTCATTATAACTTTGTATGTATAATATTTTGGTGGATTTCTTGAGTTGTCCGCACTAGAGATTAATGTAACAAATTTTTTCTTCGTAACAAAAACCTTGATCAAACGCATCGTTTATTCATAAGTTAGAATTGGAAATATTATTAGAAGACGGGCAGCTTCGTCATGCTCTTAATACAGTGTACAGTGGAACAAACTTCGACGTGTATGTGTGCATTAAACTTCAATAATAAGTAAGGATTATAAGGAACAACAAATCCATCATCTGCGATTCTTTCTGTAAATTTATTTTTGAGAATTATTTTGACGCTATCATTTTTACGTTTGTATAGTAAATATTCATTGGATTTAAATGTTGTTGTATTAATAAATTTTCTTGGAAAATTTTCAGTACATTGTTTCTTTTTTTTACCCATGCACGAACAATTTATATTTTGCATACTACAGGGACCGCATATCATAAATTGTTTAACAATACTATATAATTATGGATAAATATCTCCATTTGGAATTTCTGCACTTATTATTCTATCAATTTTTTCGGGAATATCAAATTTATCACTTTCATCCAAGAGTAAGTTCTTACTAACATATGCATATGCGGTAATCCTCGTTTTTGAAATTCAATCTCATAACTATATGCAATACATTTTTCTAATATTCTCATTCTAATCTTGCTTTTTATTATACGAGATGGGGCTCTCTCCTTATTTTTTGCTACAATTATTAGTTTCTGCAAAAAAATTAATTCTTTGATTAGAAAAGCACAGAGATTTACGACCTGCTCTTAACGGCATGTCAGAGCTGCAGTAATTGAGTTTTGCTTTTTTTATTTTATCAATATCTTTTTAAATTCATAAATTAAACAAATATAATGACTTGTCCGCACTAAAGCTATATTAGTACAATAATTTTTGTTAAAATAAAAAATCATTTGGACTTGTTATTTTTTTATGAGCTTTGATTGGAAATTAGATATTAAACTCGACAAACCTAACCTTAAAATACGATACATTGAAAGTTTTTATTATAACTTTGTATGTATAATATTTTGGTGGATTTCTTGGGTTGTCCGCACTAGAGTTTAATCTTACAAATTTTTTCTTTATAGTAAAAAAACTCGATTAAACGCATCGATTATTCATAAGTTAGGATTGGAAATATAATTAGAAGGCGGACAGCTTCGTCATGCTCTTAACGGGATGTCGGAACTGCAGCAATTGAGTTTTGCTTTTTTTATTTTATCAATATCTTTTTAAATTCATAAATTTAACAAATATAATGACTTGTCCGTACTAAAGCTATATTAATACAATAATTTTTGTTGAAATAAAAAATCATTTGGACTTATTATTTTTTTATGAACTTGGATTAAAAATTAGATATCAAACTCGACAAACCTAACCTTAAAATACGATACATGGAAAGTTTTTATTATAACTTTGTATGTATAATATTTTGGTTGGATTTCTTGAGTTGTCCGCACTAGAGATTAATGTAACAAATTTTTTCTTCGTAACAAAAACTTGATCAAACGCATCGTTTATTCATAAGTTAGAATTGGAAATATTATTAGAAGACGGGCAGCTTCGTCATGCTCTTAATACAGTGTACAGTGGAACAAACTTCGACGTGTATGTGTGCATTAAACTTCAATAATAAGTAAGGATTATAAGGAACAACAAATCCATCATCTGCGATTCTTTCTGTAAATTTATTTTTGAGAATTATTTTGACGCTATCATTTTTACGTTTGTATAGTAAATATTCATTGGATTTAAATGTTGTTGTATTAATAAATTTTCTTGGAAAATTTTCAGTACATTGTTTCTTTTTTTTACCCATGCACGAACAATTTATATTTTGCATACTACAGGGACCGCATATCATAAATTGTTTAACAATACTATATAATTATGGATAAATATCTCCATTTGGAATTTCTGCACTTATTATTCTATCAATTTTTTCGGGAATATCAAATTTATCACTTTCATCCAAGAGTAAGTTCTTACTAACATATGCATATGCGGTAATCCTCGTTTTTGAAATTCAATCTCATAACTATATGCAATACATTTTTCTAATATTCTCATTCTAATCTTGCTTTTTATTATACGAGATGGGGCTCTCTCCTTATTTTTTGCTACAATTATTAGTTTCTGCAAAAAAATTAATTCTTTGATTAGAAAAGCACAGAGATTTACGACCTGCTCTTAACGGCATGTCAGAGCTGCAGTAATTGAGTTTTGCTTTTTTATTTTATCAATATCTTTTAAATTCATAAATTAAACAAATATAATGACTTGTCCGCACTAAAGCTATATTAGTACAATAATTTTTGTTAAAATAAAAAATCATTTGGACTTGTTATTTTTTTATGAGCTTTGATTGGAAATTAGATATTAAACTCGACAAACCTAACCTTAAAATACGATACATTGAAAGTTTTTATTATAACTTTGTATGTATAATATTTTGGTGGATTTCTTGGGTTGTCCGCACTAGAGTTTAATCTTACAAATTTTTTCTTTATAGTAAAAAAACTCGATTAAACGCATCGATTATTCATAAGTTAGGATTGGAAATATAATTAGAAGGCG
The DNA here is from genome assembly GCA_017163975.1 of Anastatus disparis. Classification (NCBI taxonomy): domain Eukaryota; kingdom Metazoa; phylum Arthropoda; class Insecta; order Hymenoptera; family Eupelmidae; genus Anastatus; species Anastatus disparis. The sequence continues at coordinate 989,131 of JAFFSR010000271.1, read as the reverse complement.
GACAGCTTCGTCATGCTCTTAACGGGATGTCGGAACTGCAGCAATTGAGTTTTGCTTTTTTTATTTTATCAATATCTTTTTAAATTTATAAATTTAACAAATATAATGACTTGTCCGCACTAAAGCTATATCGATACAATCATTTTTGTAAAAATAAAAAATCGTTTCGACTTGTTATTTTTTATGAGCTTGGATTGAAATTAGATATCAAACTCGATAAACCTATTCATAAAATACGATACATTGAAAGTTTTCATTATAACTTTGTATGTATAATATTTTGGTGGATTTCTTGAGTTGTCCGCACTAGAGATTAATCTTACAAATTTTTTCTTCGTAACAAAAACTTGATCAAACGCATCGTTTATTCATAAGTTAGAATTGGAAATATTATTAGAAGACGGGCAGCTTCGTCATGCTCTTAATACAGTGTACAGTGGAACAAACTTCGACGTGTATGTGTGCATTAAACTTCAATAATAAGTAAGGATTATAAGGAACAACAAATCCATCATCTGCGATTCTTTCTGTAAATTTATTTTTGAGAATTATTTTGACGCTATCATTTTTACGTTTGTATAGTAAATATTCATTGGATTTAAATGTTGTTGTATTAATAAATTTTCTTGGAAAATTTTCAGTACATTGTTTCTTTTTTTTACCCATGCACGAACAATTTATATTTTGCATACTACAGGGACCGCATATCATAAATTGTTTAACAATACTATATAATTATGGATAAATATCTCCATTTGGAATTTCTGCACTTATTATTCTATCAATTTTTTCGGGAATATCAAATTTATCACTTTCATCCAAGAGTAAGTTCTTACTAACATATGCATATGCGGTAATCCTCGTTTTTGAAATTCAATCTCATAACTATATGCAATACATTTTTCTAATATTCTCATTCTAATCTTGCTTTTTATTATACGAGATGGGGCTCTCTCCTTATTTTTTGCTACAATTATTAGTTTCTGCAAAAAAATTAATTCTTTGATTAGAAAAGCACAGAGATTTACGACCTGCTCTTAACGGCATGTCAGAGCTGCAGTAATTGAGTTTTGCTTTTTTTATTTTATCAATATCTTTTTAAATTCATAAATTAAACAAATATAATGACTTGTCCGCACTAAAGCTATATTAGTACAATAATTTTTGTTAAAATAAAAAATCATTTGGACTTGTTATTTTTTATGAGCTTTGATTGGAAATTAGATATTAAACTCGACAAACCTAACCTTAAAATACGATACATTGAAAGTTTTTATTATAACTTTGTATGTATAATATTTTGGTGGATTTCTTGGGTTGTCCGCACTAGAGTTTAATCTTACAAATTTTTTCTTTATAGTAAAAAAACTCGATTAAACGCATCGATTATTCATAAGTTAGGATTGGAAATATAATTAGAAGGCGGACAGCTTCGTCATGCTCTTAACGGGATGTCGGAACTGCAGCAATTGAGTTTTGCTTTTTTTATTTTATCAATATCTTTTTTAATTTATAAATTAAACAAATATAATGACTTGTCCGCACTAAAGCTATATCGATACAATCATTTTTGTAAAAATAAAAAATCGTTTCGACTTGTTATTTTTTTATGAGCTTGGATTGGAAATTAGATATTAAACTCGATAAACCTATTCATAAAATACGATACATTGAAAGTTTTCATTATAACTTTGTATGTATGATATTTTGGTGGATTTCTTGAGTTGTCCGCACTAGAGATTAATCTTACAAATTTTTTCTTCGTAACAAAAACTTGATCAAACGCATCGTTTATTCATAAGTTAGAATTGGAAATATTATTAGAAGACGGGCAGCTTCGTCATGCTCTTAATACAGTGTACAGTGGAACAAACTTCGACGTGTATGTGTGCATTAAACTTCAATAATAAGTAAGGATTATAAGGAACAACAAATCCATCATCTGCGATTCTTTCTGTAAATTTATTTTTGAGAATTATTTTGACGCTATCATTTTTACGTTTGTATAGTAAATATTCATTGGATTTAAATGTTGTTGTATTAATAAATTTTCTTGGAAAATTTTCAGTACATTGTTTCTTTTTTTTACCCATGCACGAACAATTTATATTTTGCATACTACAGGGACCGCATATCATAAATTGTTTAACAATACTATATAATTATGGATAAATATCTCCATTTGGAATTTCTGCACTTATTATTCTATCAATTTTTTCGGGAATATCAAATTTATCACTTTCATCCAAGAGTAAGTTCTTACTAACATATGCATATGCGGTAATCCTCGTTTTTGAAATTCAATCTCATAACTATATGCAATACATTTTTCTAATATTCTCATTCTAATCTTGCTTTTTATTATACGAGATGGGGCTCTCTCCTTATTTTTTGCTACAATTATTAGTTTCTGCAAAAAAATTAATTCTTTGATTAGAAAAGCACAGAGATTTACGACCTGCTCTTAACGGCATGTCAGAGCTGCAGTAATTGAGTTTTGCTTTTTTTATTTTATCAATATCTTTTTAAATTCATAAATTAAACAAATATAATGACTTGTCCGCACTAAAGCTATATTAGTACAATAATTTTTGTTAAAATAAAAAATCATTTGGACTTGTTATTTTTTTATGAGCTTTGATTGGAAATTAGATATTAAACTCGACAAACCTAACCTTAAAATACGATACATTGAAAGTTTTTATTATAACTTTGTATGTATAATATTTTGGTGGATTTCTTGGTTGTCCGCACTAGAGTTTAATCTTACAAATTTTTTCTTTATAGTAAAAAACTCGATTAAACGCATCGATTATTCATAAGTTAGGATTGGAAATATAATTAGAAGGCGGACAGCTTCGTCATGCTCTTAACGGGATGTCGGAACTGCAGCAATTGAGTTTTGCTTTTTTTATTTTATCAATATCTTTTTAAATTCATAAATTTAACAAATATAATGACTTGTCCGTACTAAAGCTATATTAATACAATAATTTTTGTTGAAATAAAAAATCATTTGGACTTATTATTTTTTATGAACTTGGATTAAAAATTAGATATCAAACTCGACAAACCTAACCTTAAAATACGATACATGGAAAGTTTTTATTATAACTTTGTATGTATAATATTTTGGTGGATTTCTTGAGTTGTCCGCACTAGAGATTAATGTAACAAATTTTTTCTTCGTAACAAAAACTTGATCAAACGCATCGTTTATTCATAAGTTAGAATTGGAAATATTATTAGAAGACGGGCAGCTTCGTCATGCTCTTAATACAGTGTACAGTGGAACAAACTTCGACGTGTATGTGTGCATTAAACTTCAATAATAAGTAAGGATTATAAGGAACAACAAATCCATCATCTGCGATTCTTTCTGTAAATTTATTTTTGAGAATTATTTTGACGCTATCATTTTTACGTTTGTATAGTAAATATTCATTGGATTTAAATGTTGTTGTATTAATAAATTTTCTTGGAAAATTTTCAGTACATTGTTTCTTTTTTTTACCCATGCACGAACAATTTATATTTTGCATACTACAGGGACCGCATATCATAAATTGTTTAACAATACTATATAATTATGGATAAATATCTCCATTTGGAATTTCTGCACTTATTATTCTATCAATTTTTTCGGGAATATCAAATTTATCACTTTCATCCAAGAGTAAGTTCTTACTAACATATGCATATGCGGTAATCCTCGTTTTTGAAATTCAATCTCATAACTATATGCAATACATTTTTCTAATATTCTCATTCTAATCTTGCTTTTTATTATACGAGATGGGGCTCTCTCCTTATTTTTTGCTACAATTATTAGTTTCTGCAAAAAAATTAATTCTTTGATTAGAAAAGCACAGAGATTTACGACCTGCTCTTAACGGCATGTCAGAGCTGCAGTAATTGAGTTTTTCTTTTTTTATTTTATCAATATCTTTTTAAATTCATAAATTAAACAAATATAATGACTTGTCCGCACTAAAGCTATATTAGTACAATAATTTTTGTTAAAATAAAAAATCATTTGGACTTGTTATTTTTTTATGAGCTTTGATTGGAAATTAGATATTAAACTCGACAAACCTAACCTTAAAATACGATACATTGAAAGTTTTTATTATAACTTTGTATGTATAATATTTTGGTGGATTTCTTGGGTTGTCCGCACTAGAGTTTAATCTTACAAATTTTTTCTTTATAGTAAAAAAACTCGATTAAACGCATCGATTATTCATAAGTTAGGATTGGAAATATAATTAGAAGGCGGACAGCTTCGTCATGCTCTTAACGGGATGTCGGAACTGCAGCAATTGAGTTTTGCTTTTTTTATTTTATCAATATCTTTTTTAATTTATAAATTAAACAAATATAATGACTTGTCCGCACTAAAGCTATATCGATACAATCATTTTTGTAAAAATAAAAAATCGTTTCGACTTGTTATTTTTTTATGAGCTTGGATTGGAAATTAGATATCAAACTCGATAAACCTATTCATAAAATACGATACATTGAAAGTTTTCATTATAACTTTGTATGTATGATATTTTGGTGGATTTCTTGAGTTGTCCGCACTAGGGTTTGATCTTACAAATTTTTACTTTGTAGCAAAAAAACACGATTAAACGCACCGTTTATTCATAAGTTACGATTGGAAATATCATGAGAAGGCGGGCAGCTTCGTCATGCTCTCAAGTCCTGATACAAATAAAGCTTATTTTTTATCTATATATTTTGATTCTTTTTTTTCTTCATTTAATTTCATCTCAACTGTGCTAATTTTACTATCGTTATGATTTAAGTGAATTTCATCGATTCCCATTATATCAGTATTTGGTTTTTAAAAATTTGTATACGAAATGTCATCGTCAATTTCCATCAAAATTGTTTCATGATTCGAATTCTTTTGTTTACGATACATTTTCATGATCTTTTTTTGTTCTGCCAATAAATACATTTGTGTGTTTTTTTCTAATAGTTTAAGCTCAGTGAAATCTAAATTTAATAATATTCAATGTAGACGTTGCTCATGACAAAACTCCTTCTTATCATGTCCGGTGGATTATCGTATTTAATATTTGCATTATTATAATTTTGCAAAACTGGTAACATTCTTATTTGTTGCGTTCTAAAAATTCTTGATGAACGTAATCTCATTGGAGAAACATCATAGTGCAGTAGAATTAGCTCGAAAAACCTTAAAATTTGACTTAATTAGTAACAGGAAACTGAAGTGAAAAATGGGTTTATTAGGTCAAAAGATATTAAAATTTAGAAAGACCCTCAAAATTTGGGCTGGCATATTTTTTTAAACAACGTTTTTATGTAAAATATTGTGAAAAATCGATGTTTTTTGGATCTAGCTCTTTTCGTTTTTCAATAGGGTATATAACATTCATAATACTCATAAGGGTCTTCAAGACGAATTGTTTAAGCCCTATTACATTAAATTTCGTTGATAATTTATTTAAATAATCGCAAAAATATAGTCGAAAATCGTTAAATTTCCAATAATTTTTTATTCCATAAAAAAAAGAGCTACATGCTTGTCACTTTGTAAAAAGTTGCCTTCTATCACCCTTAAGTTCCCATAATTTTTTCAGCAAAAAATATTAATTTGTTTATGAGATATTCAATTTGTTCACTAAAAAGAGGTAAAATGTAGGCCTCAAATGGACCCTATTGCGGTGATTTTAGAAAGAAATGACCATTGTCATTTATACTCTTTGACACTTATATTTAGTGAAAATAAAAAGTTTGATTGACATTTTTATTATTTTCGCTGTTTAAATGGCGATCGAAAAAAAAAAAAAATTTTTCTTAATTGTTTTTTAAATTTATATACGAAAAAATGAAAATATTTAAATGCAACTAATTTATTCTTGTTGCTTAAATTTTAACGCTTATTTAAAAAAAAAACGTTATTCTATGATAATTAGGAGCTGAAATAATTTTTTTTTTTTTAAATTCGCCATTTGTTTATTTACAAAGATTAAGGAATGAAATTTTAATGACAGATCCTTTAATACTTGAACTTTGATATAAGATCATTTCCGATATTAAAATCAGTTTTTTGAAACCTTAAAAGATTGTTTTTAAGTATGTATAGTTTCAATTCTTTTTGAAGAGGGGAGGAACGCGTCATCTTTCGCAAGTGCAGAAAAAATTTTTTCGATTACTTCAAATTTGTCTTATGTGAAAAAATTTTCTATATCTCAGTGAAATATTAACCGATTTTCATGTTTCTTTTTTTAATCTGGAGTAGCGCGAGATAATATTAACAGTCGTTATACTTGTTTAATGATATAAATAAATTAATTTGTTATAAACAATAACAAAAAATATATGCATATTTTTTTTTTCATTTTTAGTATACTTGTAATGTTTATTTTTATAATCTAATAAATAAGTTTCATTTCTTTTATGAAAAAATTAGATTATCTATTTTACACGCTAATAATTAATACAAACATTGCTTTTATCATAAAAATCCTGACATTATTAAAAAAGAGCTTCTGACCTTGAATATTCAACGAATTTAACGTTTCTTTTTTTAATCTGGGGTCGTGCGAGATAATATTAAGAACCGTTATTTTTGTTTTATGCAATAAACAAATTAATTAATTATAAATAATAAAAAAAATTTTTTTATTATATTTTACATATTATATTTTGAATAAATGTTTATTTATATAATTTTATGAATTTCTTTTATTTTAAAAAAATATTTACAATCTTTTTTTCGCACACATAAACATATATTCGAAAAAATATTACATTTTTCTTGTATTTTTGCAATTAACATACAAAGTTGATTTTAATAAAATTTATTAAATATTTATAATTTTATACACTTGTTTTGGCTCATCACAATCTTCATCTATGAAAACATTTCTTGAATCATCACAACATTTATCATTGGAACTATTGTCAATTTCAAACGGTAAGTTTGACATATTTTCACTGCTGCTGCAACTATCTTCATCAAACAGAAAATCTTGTATAATAAAATTGAACCCGCAATTTCATAATGAACTTGCTCTTGGGTTTCTTTTATACTTACGAACTCAAATAAATTTTATTTACTTGAAATAATAAAATTATAATTATAATATTTTCTTAATCTTATTATTATTTTAAGTAATAAATAATACTTTTAATAAAAAATTGAATAAATAATTGAAATTAGAATAAAAATTACAATAAATTTCTTTTTCAAGTGTAGTTTAATGTTTTAGTAAAAAGTTTGGAATAGTTAAGAAAAATATAAGTACATATATATATATATATATATATATATATATATATATATATACAGTAACAATTCAACGAATTTATATCTTAACAATCAAGAAGAAATAAAATATAAAATAAAATACTTACCAATTGAAAGTTTGAGCGTAAAGCAGGGTTCAACGAACTCATACAATAACACACACACTTTAATTATACTTCTCTTCTTTTAACGAACATAACATAAAAATACTTCACAACGAAATAGAAATACTTCTAAATTCTTTATAAAATAAATATTCATATTAGGTATAAATGACTATTAAAATAAGAATAATAATAAAAATAAAACTATTTTAAAAGTAAAAATGCTAAAAGGCATTTAAAAATAATGTGAAGGCTTTCATGATAAGAGATATGGTTTTATTAATAATAATGTTTGAAAAAGAAAATAATTAAATTTTTTAGAGAAAAAGATATTATGTTTCATAAAATTATTAATACAAACGTTCCATTAATGTAAAATATTAAATAAATTATTTTTTTCATATATATTCTTTTTAATAAATTAATTTGTTTTGTTATATAAAACAAAAATGACGGTACTTAATATTATCTCACACAACCCCAGATTAGACAAAGGAACGTTAAATTCGTTGAATATTCAAGGTCAAAAGCTCTTTTTTAATAACGTAGATATTTATGATAAAAGCAATGTTTGTATTAATTATTAGCGTGTAAAAAAGATAATAATCTAATTTCTTCATGAAATGAAAAGAAAAAAAGAAATGGAACTTATTTATTAGATTATAAAAATAAACATTACAAGTATACTAAAAATGAAAAAAAAAATATGCATATATTTTGTGTTATTGTTTATAACAAATTAATGTATTTATATCATTAAACAAGAATAACGATTGCTAATATTATCTCGCGCTACCCCAGATTAAAAAAAGAAACATGAAAATCGGTTAATATTTCACTGAGATATAGAAAATTTTTTCACATAAGACAAATTTGAAGTAATCGAAAAAATTTTTTCTGTACTTGCGAAAGATGACGCGTTCCTCCCCTCTTTAAAAAGAATTGAAACTATACATACTTAAAAACAATTTTTTAAGGTTTTAAAAAACTGATTTTAATATCAGAAATGATCTTATATCAAAGTTCAAGTATTAAAGGATCATTGAAATTTCATTCCTTAATCTTTGTACATAAATAAATGACGTATTTAAAAAAAAAAAAAATTATCTCAGCTCCTAATTATCATAGATTAACGATTTTTTTTATAATAAGCGTTAAAATTTAAGCAACAAGAATGAAAAAGTTGCATTTGAATATTTTCATTTTTTCATATATAAATTTAAAAAACAATTTAAAAAATTTTTTTTTTTCCGATCGCAATTTAAACAGCGAAAATAATAAAAATGTCAATCAAACTTTTTATTTTCACTAAATATAAGTGTCAAAGAGTATAAATGACAATGGTCATTTCTTTCTAAAATCACCGCAATAGGGTCCATTTGAGGCCTACATTTTACCTCTTTTTAGTGAACAAATTGAATATCTCATAAACAAATTAATATTTTTTGCTGAAAAAATTATGGGAACTTAAGGGTGATAGAAGGCAACTTTTTACAAAGTGACAAGCATGTAGCTCTTTTTTTTATGGAATAAAAAATTATTGGAAATTTAATGATTTTTGACTATATTTTTGCGATTATCCCTCTATAAAAAAGTCATGACCAGATGTTGTGATGCCAAGATAGAATTTCGAGATTGGCTCACAGCGTGCGCATGCGCATGTGTTTAAAAATCTACGTTATAATATTTTAAAAGATTTTATCTAAAAAATTATTATAGGTTTTTTATTATATAAAAGTCTTAAGTATAATTTTGTTATATGACGCTTAATAATTAAAAAAAAAAAACAGAAACAGCTTTATATAAAAAATATACAAAAATTATGTTCTGTGTATACGAGTTTGACAGTTGTGTCATGTGACCGTCATGAAACATCATATATACGGTGTTGATTTGAGTCACTCTTTTAACTATTCAATTTTCATTCGGTATCGCTATCTTCATGTGTCAAGTCTTATCGAAGTAAATCTCGAGCATAAATTATTTATTCAGGTAAGAGTTATTTAATTAATTATTGTTTTTTTACTGTTTTTATTTAGAAAAATGAATTTTTTTTGTATATTTTATACTTATAAAGATTTTCTGGGGATATTTATGATGAATGTTTTTGAGGTTAGTTTTATGTGTATTTTTTATATATTAAAAAATTTTCTTCAAATTCTTGTTACACATCATCAGAAATTAACAATTATAAATGTAATTAATCAAGAATATATTAATTATTATCTGCTTGAATTTTTATTTGTTTTTAATTAAATACTTAAAACGAATACTTAAAGTAAACACGTGGTCTACAATAGTATATATTTTAGTATAAACAACCCATGTTCTGTAGTATAAAAATTAAATTTTTTTGTATTTATTTTTAATAATTAGAGTTATATTAATATTATTTTACAGCTTTTACATCTCGCACCATGGCTGATAATAACGAAATCCCTTATTCCGAAGATGATGTCTTCGAACAACTGATCGATAAAGACCAAACAGTGTAAGTTTTTAATTAGAATTTTCATTCTAAAAAATTAAACTTTCTTTTAATTTACCTTTTTTTGATATGTAGATTTTACAATTTGTTTTTATATTGTATTGTATAATTCAAAAATTTTATTTTCAGGGAAATTGTTGGTTACGTAGAAGCCATTGAAGGTAGGAGAAATGTTAAGAATTATGTTCTCTATAAATTCACCCTCACCAATGGTAGCAAACGTGTTACCTGTCTTATATGGGGCGATACACTCATAAACAAACACCAATCTGATATTACCATTGGACGTGTAAGTATCAATTTATATAATTTATATTTCAAAAAATTATTGTTTTAATTCTATTTTATTTTCAGATTCTTTGTTTGGATAGTGCGAAATGTAAGGCCTGCATTTTAAATTACCAACGACAGGAGAATAAGTTTGTGCCTTTCGAATTGATCATTCAATCGAACACAATTGTTACTTTTCTTGGGCAACATCAATCACCATCAGCTGATTCTATTCCTGTTGCACAAGAAGTTGATTTTGAACAGATTGGAAAAAGTGAAGGATTGATATGTAAGTATTTATACAATTTTAAATTTTAAATTATATACAAATTCAATACTTCAGAGTAAATTAGATCTTTAGCTGTTCAGAATTTAATTCAACTTGAAAAAAATCATTAAGTGAATTGTAAAAGATCATGTATCTGTAGAATTTCATGTGCAGAAGGAAAAGCACATTTCTCATATTGACTAATCTCAGAAATTTTATTTTTAAAATCTAATTTTATTTACATTAGTGCCTCATAAAGGTCTGAAGCTTGATATATGATCTTTTGATATATATTTCATGATGTCAGTAGAGTTTAAAATAATTTTGTGAAAGCGAATCATCTTTACTCTAAAGTAAGTACGTCAAATTAATTTTCATGTAAAAATTTGTGTTTTAGCTTTTTCAAAAATTATTTAATTATACAAACATGATAAATTACATTTTGAGGGTTATTGTATCACAAAATTTCACATCTGGATATTAAACAAGTATATAGATATTTCATAGTATTATAATATTTGAATACTAAAATTTATTATATTGGAATCAAAACACTGTTCAGACCTGAAAAATGATACACGAACCCTTGGAATGTCTTCCATGTTGTTTCTATAATTCAGTAACCATAGAAAATGCCTAACGACAACTTTTTATTTTACAAAATCCATACTTCAGAGTAAATTAGATCTTTAGCTGTTCAGAATTTAATTCAACTTGAAAAACATCATAAAGTAAATTGTAAAAGATCATGTATCTGTAAAATTTCATGTGCAGAAGGAAAAGCAAATTTTTAATATTGAATTTATCTTAAAATTTTTATTTATATAATATTTTTACATTTGTATATAATAAAGGTCTGAAACTCGATCCAAGATCTTTTAATATGTAATTCATAATTAGTTTTATATAATCAAAAGACATTTATAGAAATTTATAATTTTTGTTTAGAGAAAATAAATATTAAAAAATTTTTTCCACAGCAATTGATGGTTATTTGAAAACTGTTTTTACCCAAGTTCCTAGCCAGTACCAAAACATGTCTTATGGGTGTGGCTCAATCACAAATGGCATCTATAAAATTAATGTCCAAGTTACTAATTTCATACCAGTTGAAATGCAAAAAGGTCAGGTGGTAAGGGTTTGTGGTACTGTGAACGCTGATGGTAAATAAATTCTATTATTAACTTAAGAAATTATTTTTAAGGTAGATCATTTGATTATACATTTTATTTTTTATTTTAGCGGTTCCTCTTCGGATCTAATGCCAAAACATGAGTGATATAACAATCACTGAAGGTCAACCACCAATGCCACTGCGGGATTTACTTAGAGGTGTCAGAATTCCTCGTAGGCAACGTGATAATTGAATATTACATTCACTGGTTAAAATGCCCATAATTCAGGAAGGTTTGCCACTAAAAACTGCAAGGTCTTAAAAAATATAATTGTAACATCGAGGAAATCCTGGAATAGTATATGTAGAATATTACATGAATGACCTTTGTTGTTCAGTTCAATTAAAATTTGAATTAACATTTTTTATTGGACTGAGCAGCCAAGGTTATTGATGTCTTTTTACATATTTTAAAAAAATTTTGAAAAGAACAGGAAGAATATTAAAAATTTGATTTTGAACTTTTTTGGTTTTTAAACCCGAACCTTTCTGAACTCTAACAGGCATTTTAACCAGGGATGATACAATTTTAAAAGGACACACGAATATGCGTTAATCATAAAAAATAAACCTTGTTCGCTATTCAGATTTCTAGATTCCCTTTTGAAAATTGTTTCTTCATATTTTTATTTTTTTTTATTCAAACTTTTATACGTTTCATCTTTTTATAAAGTTTAATGTATTATTATATAATACAAATGATAATTATTTAATATTTATTGTTATGATCAGTATTTAATATTTATTAGTATGATATTAAGGAATATGTGTACAAATTGTAAGACGTTGTAAAATATGTAATCATCTCTGGTTAAAATGCCCATAATTCAGGAAGGTTTGCCACTAAAAACTGCAAGGTCTTAAAAAATATAATTGTAACATCGAGGAAATCCTGGAATAGTATATGTAGAATATTACATGAATGACCTTTGTTGTTCAGTTCAATAAAAATTTGAATTAACATTTTTTATTGGACTGAGCAGCCAAGGTTATTGATGTCTTTTTACATATTTTAAAAAAATTTTGAAAAGAACAGGAAGAATATTAAAAATTTGATTTTGAACTTTTTTGGTTTTTAAACCCGAACCTTTCTGAACTCTAACAGGCATTTTAACCAGGGATAATACAATTTTAAAAGGACACACGAATATGCGTTAATCATAAAAAATAAACCTTGTTTGCTATTCTTAATATTACAAAGATTAAATTCATCTCTTCTGGAACAATACGTTTCCAGCCAAATTGCATTATGTCTTCTTCTAACTTTGGTGCCTTCAATTAACAATAAATAAAATATAGTAAGTTACATAATTATGTATTTTACATAAAAAAAATATTTAAAAAAGAAATATTTAAGAACTAAGGCTTTTCAGTCTATGACCTTCTTACTTAATATTAATGAACAAAATAACTTTTTTAATCTATTAAGAATATCGCAACTCGAACAGTAGGTTTCAAAGTTTTAGAATATAAACTAACTTTATAAAAAGATGAAACGTATAAAAGTTTGAATCAAAAAAATAAAAATATTAAGAAACAATTTTTGAAAGGGAATCTAGAAATCTGAATAGCAAACAAGGTTTATTTTTTATGATTAACGCATATTCGTGTGTCCTTTTGTAATTGTATTATCCCTGGTTAAAATGCCTGTTAGAGTTCAGAAAGGTTCGGGTTTAAAAACCAAAAAAGTTCAAAATCAAATTTTTAATATTCTTCCTGTTCTTTTCAAAATTTTTTTAAAATATGTAAAAAGACATCAATAACCTTGGCTGCTCAGTCCAATAAAAAATGTTAATTCAAATTTTTATTGAACTGAACAACAAAGGTCATTCATGTAATATTCTACATATACTATTCCAGGATTTCCTCGATGTTACAATTATATTTTTTAAGACCTTGCAGTTTTTAGTGGCAAACCTTCCTGAATTATGGGCATTTTAACCAGAGATGATTACATATTTTACAACGACTTACAATTTGTACACATATTCCTTAATATCATACTAATAAATATTAAATACTAATCATAACAATAAATATTAAATAATTATCATTTGTATTATATAATAATACATTAAACTTTATAAAAAGATGAAACGTATAAAAGTTTGAATCAAAAAAAATAAAAATATGAAGAAACAATTTTCAAAAGGGAATCTAGAAACCTGAATAGCGAAGAAGGTTTATTTTTTATGATTAACGCATATTAGTGTGTCCTTTTAAAATTGTATCATCCCTGGGCCCTTATTCACAAACCATCTCACTGGTGAGAAGTGAAACAGTGAGATAGATTTCAAAATAGGGTTTTGCGCATGCGCGAACCCGATGTTTTCAGATTTTTTAGTATTTTTCAAACAAATTTATGTGAAATAAACCGCGTGAGTTGGTGAGATAATGAAAAAATCCTTCTTCTTATGTTGTTTTCTATCTCACATCATAGAGATCTATCTCATTATTTCATTTTTCACCACTCACCAGTGAGATGAGTTGCTATCAGTTCTGAATCAGCTATTTTTAGAAAAAGTAATTTCATTAAATATTTTAATGAAGGTGACGGCCTATTTTAAATGACTAACAAGACATTTTTAGTATATGAAATTTGTGAATTAAATGATGATAAAGAATTAATTAGATTACTAATTTCGGATTCTAAATAAGAATTTTAAAAAAAAGTGCCCAATGCAAAAATTGTTAAAATTTGAATTTAAATTTTAAAAATGTTAAAGGATACATATATTTTTATTTCATATAAAAGAACAAGTATTTTCATTTATGTTATTTTCCAATCAGATAAATTTAATGTATAATTTGAATTTAATATTGATATATATTTTCTTAAAAAAACGTGTATACATTTAATTCATTGTAAATTATATTTTGTTTCAAAATAAAAATTTATTATAAAAGCAAATACATATATTTCATGTATATTTAAGCATAACAAATTTATTTATATTGTACAAAAAAGATTTGTAGATGTAAGTACTAATACAAAAGTAAACTTTATAATTGTAATATAAAATTTGTAAAAAAGTGTAAAAATGATCATATTTTGGAAAAAGTGTTATATAAAAATTCCAAAAAAATTTTTCAAGTACTTTTCAAGAACTTTAAAAATTGATGTGTAAAATTGTTTTGGAAGTTTTCTATCATGTTAAAAAAGTAACTTGAAAATAAACATTTTTGCCAATTTTTTTAATGATAAATTCGCTTAGCTTTTCGAATATGATATAAAAAAACTTGAAAAAATATATTTTAAAGTACTCTCAAAGAGCTTTCATTAGCTTTTTTTAAATTTTCTGCAATGATTTTCCGTAGAATCATAAAGTTTTAAAATTGCGAATTTTTACTGTTTTTTGCAGAAAATCGGCAATTTGAAAAAGTGTTTGAGCGAATCTTGAAAATAATTGGCAAAAAATGTTTATTTTCATGTTACTTTTTTAACACGGTAAAAAACTTTGAAATTAAAGAGTATTTGAAAATCTTTTTTTTTAATTTTTCCGCGACACTTTTTTTCCAAGATATAATCATTTTTCTACACTGTTTTTTTTTACATGATGTTATCGAATTTTGGAGGGGTACTGTATGATTAATGAAAAATAAATAAGCTTTGAAAAATCGTATTAACCAGAAACTTAAATTATAATTAAGGCAATGGTAAAGCAAAGTATACATAAATGAAACTTCACAATTAAAAAATAAATCTATTCTTCCTTAAACTATTTAATAATGTTATAAATTGTTTTGCTATTTTAACTATTTCGTTTATCTCATAAAAATAATAAAATCAGGTTATTTCAAATTAAATATTGAATCTAATATGGAATGATAAATTAACAAGTTGTGTTAAAATATCTAAAATATTACAATTTTGAATCATAATATATTATTGTTTTCATCCCTGGTAGAAATTTGAACATTAAAAATGGTGTAAACAACAATTTATGACCATTGTCAATAGTAATATTTTGTCATGTCAATATTGGCGAATGAATGGCAATTTTTTGCTGAATCTGCAGAGCTCAAATTTTTCGGTATATTGGTTAGCATCTTATAGGCAAAAAATGCTAATATAAAAATGTTGTTCAAAATTTTTGTATTCAGCCAAAAAAATACGCATTTTAAGTAAACGGAGAGAAAAAATCAGTAACAGCCATCTAAAAATTAGGTAAACTGTGGACAACTTTTTTTGACTAGTTATATAACTTTTTAGTAATGAGTCCTTAATTTTTCAGATCATAGGTAAAATCATAACCTCACTTTTGCCATGTGGCGAGAAAATATAGATTAGTGTTTATTCACATTCCTTCGTCAATGTTTATTTTTATTGGAATTTATAAAAATAAAAATAATATTAAATTTTATTAAAATAAAAATATGAAACGCAGTACGAAACGAGTATAAAAATATCGTTTTTTAAAATAATAAATGGAAAATTTTATTAATCGTTTAAAAATAACCTCTAACAATCCGATCACAACTCAAAATATACGCGCGAATATATTAACAAAAGTGATTCTATTAATGATTAATGATAACTTTCAAGAAAGAACCTTAAATGATTCTTAATAGTAATCAATTGGAGCACAATTTGATAGACTCTACTGTTAACTATCTATATTCAAATAATAGTGGATCAGACTCAACATTTTATTAGCATTTTTTAGCACTATAAAGGTTGAAAAAAACGTTTCATATTAGTTCAAATAATGGCCATAAAACATTCCCATTTTCTGCTCTTCACTTTAAAGAAATGGCCATAAAATGGTAGAAAAAGCGTTTCATTTTCTACCAGGGATGTTAATATGTTTAAAAAATCAAACAAATGCATATTATTATTAATTAAAGTTAAATAAATATATTTAAAATGTAATTTTGATAAATATCTTTACTTATTACTGATTAAATCTGTACAAGTAACAGGTCGTTTACATGTCTTTTAATAAATTGTATTTCTTGAAAAAATGTTTTATATCCTTTTAACTTTTAAAAATTTGCTAATTTGGAAATCATTTTTGACTTGCAAACTCAATTTAAATACTCAATTTTATATGTAGTTATGAAATTATCAGATTTGATTTCATCAACAAAAGCACTAATGAATTTCTGTAATAGTTAATTTTTTAATACTTTAAAAATATAAATACACTCACAAAGCATGAATTCATATCTTAAAATACAAAATAATAATGAAAAAAAAATAAATATGAAAACATAATAGAATTATAATAATAAAAATGTCTAAAAAGTAAATAATATCTCTATAAATCCATAAAAATTATGATATGAATCAAAATGTATTAATTAAAATAAAAATATAAAAAGTTTGTGGTCATTTACTTTCATCTATTTTGAAATTTGAAAAATTTTATTTTATTAAATATTTTTAAATATTTTTATCGACATTCAATAAATTTATTTAATAAAAACTGCCTTTTTTATGGTACTAATAATTTTATCCTACTTTAAAACAAAACCTAACAATCATTGTAAAAACAAAAATCTAAATGAGGAAGAAAGAAAGGATAAAATAAATTTTTTTATTTTAGATTCATTAATTCTTAACCTATTATTTTTGGATTTAACTTCTTTATAACTGAGTAAATAATTATTTTTAAATTTAGTACATAGTAGAGTATATAACCAAAAACTGAATTTCGCGCGTTTTTTACACCAAATCTACTAAAAGCTGATGTTTTTAGTTTCTTACCAACTCATCAACTCCCTTCTCATTTCTCACCGTGAGATGGTTTGTGAATAAGGGCCCTGGTTAAAATGCCTGTTAGAGTTCAGAAAGGTTCGGGTTTAAAAACCAAAAAAGTTCAAAATCAAATTTTTAATATTCTTCCTGTTCTTTTCAAAATTTTTTTAAAATATGTAAAAAGACATCAATAACCTTGGCTGCTCAGTCCAATAAAAAATGTTAATTCAAATTTTAATTGAACTGAACAACAAAGGTCATTCATGTAATATTCTACATATACTATTCCAGGATTTCCTCGATGTTACAATTATATTTTTTAAGACCTTGCAGTTTTTAGTGGCAAACCTTCCTGAATTATGGGCATTTTAACCAGTGAATGTAATATTCAATTATCACGTTGCCTACGAGGAATTCTGACACCTCTAAGTAAATCCCGCAGTGGCATTGGTGGTTGACCTTCAGTGATTGTTATATCACTCATGTTTTGGCATTAGATCCGAAGAGGAACCGCTAAAATAAAAAATAAAATGTATAATCAAATGATCTACCTTAAAAATAATTTCTTAAGTTAATAATAGAATTTATTTACCATCAGCGTTCACAGTACCACAAACCCTTACCACCTGACCTTTTTGCATTTCAACTGGTATGAAATTAGTAACTTGGACATTAATTTTATAGATGCCATTTGTGATTGAGCCACACCCATAAGACATGTTTTGGTACTGGCTAGGAACTTGGGTAAAAACAGTTTTCAAATAACCATCAATTGCTGTGGAAAAAATTTTTAATATTTATTTTCTCTAAACAAAAATTATAAATTTCTATAAATGTCTTTTGATTATATAAAACTAATTATGAATTACATATTAAAAGATCTTGGATCGAGTTTCAGACCTTTATTATATACAAATGTAAAAATATTATATAAATAAAAATTTTAAGATAAATTCAATATTAAAAATTTGCTTTTCCTTCTGCACATGAAATTTTACAGATACATGATCTTTTACAATTTACTTTATGATGTTTTTCAAGTTGAATTAAATTCTGAACAGCTAAAGATCTAATTTACTCTGAAGTATGGATTTTGTAAAATAAAAAGTTGTCGTTAGGCATTTTCTATGGTTACTGAATTATAGAAACAACATGGAAGACATTCCAAGGGTTCGTGTATCATTTTTCAGGTCTGAACAGTGTTTTGATTCCAATATAATAAATTTTAGTATTCAAATATTATAATACTATGAAATATCTATATACTTGTTTAATATCCAGATGTGAAATTTTGTGATACAATAACCCTCAAAATGTAATTTATCATGTTTGTATAATTAAATAATTTTTGAAAAAGCTAAAACACAAATTTTTACATGAAAATTAATTTGACGTACTTACTTTAGAGTAAAGATGATTCGCTTTCACAAAATTATTTTAAACTCTACTGACATCATGAAATATATATCAAAAGATCATATATCAAGCTTCAGACCTTTATGAGGCACTAATGTAAATAAAATTAGATTTTAAAAATAAAATTTCTGAGATTAGTCAATATGAGAAATGTGCTTTTCCTTCTGCACATGAAATTCTACAGATACATGATCTTTTACAATTCACTTAATGATTTTTTTCAAGTTGAATTAAATTCTGAACAGCTAAAGATCTAATTTACTCTGAAGTATTGAATTTGTATATAATTTAAAATTCAAAATTGTATAAATACTTACATATCAATCCTTCACTTTTTCCAATCTGTTCAAAATCAACTTCTTGTGCAACAGGAATAGAATCAGCTGATGGTGATTGATGTTGCCCAAGAAAAGTAACAATTGTGTTCGATTGAATGATCAATTCGAAAGGCACAAACTTATTCTCCTGTCGTTGGTAATTTAAAATGCAGGCCTTACATTTCGCACTATCCAAACAAAGAATCTGAAAATAAAATAGAATTAAAACAATAATTTTTTGAAATATAAATTATATAAATTGATACTTACACGTCCAATGGTAATATCAGATTGGTGTTTGTTTATGAGTGTATCGCCCCATATAAGACAGGTAACACGTTTGCTACCATTGGTGAGGGTGAATTTATAGAGAACATAATTCTTAACATTTCTCCTACTTTCAATGGCTTCTACGTAACCAACAATTTCCCTGAAAATAAAATTTTTGAATTATACAATACAATATAAAAACAAATTGTAAAATCTACATATCAAAAAAAGGGTAAATTAAAAGAAAGTTTAATTTTTTAGAATGAAAATTCTAATTAAAAACTTACACTGTTTGGTCTTTATCGATCAGTTGTTCGAAGACATCATCTTCGGAATAAGGGATTTCGTTATTATCAGCCATGGTGCGAGATGTAAAAGCTGTAAAATAATATTAATATAACTCTAATTATTAAAAATAAATACAAAAAAATTTAATTTTTATACTACAGAACATGGGTTGTTTATACTAAAATATATACTATTGTAGACCACGTGTTTACTTTAAGTATTCGTTTTAAGTATTTAATTAAAAACAAATAAAAATTCAAGCAGATAATAATTAATATATTCTTGATTAATTACATTTATAATTGTTAATTTCTGATGATGTGTAACAAGAATTTGAAGAAAATTTTTTAATATATAAAAAATACACATAAAACTAACCTCAAAAACATTCATCATAAATATCCCCAGAAAATCTTTATAAGTATAAAATATACAAAAAAAATTCATTTTTCTAAATAAAAACAGTAAAAAAACATAATTAAAAATTTAATTAAATAACTCTTACCTGAATAAATAATTTATGCTCGAGATTTACTTCGATAAGACTTGACACATGAAGATAGCGATACCGAATGAAAATTGAAAAGTTAAAAGAGTGACTCTAATCAACACCGTATATATGATGTTTCATGACGGTCACATGACACAACTGTCAAACTCGCATACACAGAACATAATTTTTGTATATTTTTTATATAAATCTGTTTCTGTTTTTTTTTTTAAATTATTAAGCGTCATATAACAAAATTATACTTAAGACTTTTATATAATAAAAAACCTATAATAATTTTCTAGATAAAATCTTTTAAAATATTATAACGTAGATTTTTAAACACATGCGCATGCGCACGCTGTGAGCCAATCTCGAAATTCTATCTTAGCATCACAACATCCGGTCATGACTTTTTTATAGAGGGATAATCGCAAAAATATAGTCAAAAATCATTAAATTTTTTATTATATTGAAACTGATACACTATTCAAACCTGTAACATGATACATGGACCTTCGATATATCTTTCATGTTGTTTGTATAATTTAGTAACTTTATCAAATGTCTAAAGTCTATTTTGCTTTCGAAAATCATTTTTAACCTAGAGCAAATTAGATGTATTGTTCTTTAAAATCTAATTGAACTATTAATACATCATCAAGTACATAGTAAGGGATAATGATGAGTTAATCTTATAATCAAAATTGACTGAATTTTAGACTTAAATGAGAGTATATTGGGAGTTGGTGTATTATGTTTCAGCTTCGGACAGTGTACCAGAATATTAAATATATAATATTCTACAGTTTGAAATTTTCATATTATGCAATATGGTACAATTGATTTAATACACCAACTATTAATATGTCTTTAAATTAATTTTTTTTTTTTAATTTTGAATGTTAATCAAATTCAATAATTATAAAATTAATTAACTCTCCTTTTTTTTTTGTTTCAGGTTTGGATTCCAAAGCCGGTGAAAATTATTTAAATTCAAAAATTGCATGTGAAAGAAGACTACATTTTAAACTTATTATGTATATAAAAATAAACAAATAAAGGTTGTAATAAAATATATAATAATAAACATGATTTTATAGTTTAACATTTGTATAAATTTCATTTTAATTACAAAATTTATTTGATTCTTAATTTGCAAACATCAACCTAAATTTTAATTTTAACCTTTACCTCGACCTTAACCTTTACCTCGACCTTAACTTTTACCTCAACCTTAACCTTTAACGAAACTTAAACCTAAACTTGTAATTTTTACTTAAACCTTATACAAACATTTATTTTCAACCTCAACCTTAATTATACCTATAACTTCAGTAGATAGGCTATAGGCATACTGGCACACCCGGATTCTCGCACACCCCCTCTCCTTTTCCAAGTGTGTTAGAATCCGTGTCATTTAAAATACATATGAATTCCTCCCCCCTGTTTAAAAATGAAAAAGGATAAAACACTTGTCTCCCTCCACTAAGTGTGTTACAATCCGGTCCATTTAAAATACCTATGAGTCTCCCCTTCCTTAAAAAATGTATTGGATACTTATTTTGGGATAGAGAGAAAGGGCTGTCCCTTCTTATTTTTAAAGAAAGGATAGAGCGCCGCCCACAATATGTTCTATTTTGGAGAGCGCAGGAAAATTTTTCCACGCTTAGAAGAGAGGGATAGGGCAGACCTTTTTCACTGCGCTGCCCACTGTGCGTTTTCTTTAACGTTGCATGAAAATTTACCTGCTTTTAGAAGAGAAGGAAAGAGATGACCTTTATCTCAATGCAGTACACTACGTGTGTGTTCTCTTTTGAGTCGCAGGTGCATGAAAATAATGGATCATGTAACCTGTATAATAAATGAGCAAACTATAAATTTGCCTTCTATTATATATATATATAAATATATTTATTTTTTTTAAGTCACTTTGTCATGCCCCGTCTTTTCTTTTTTTTAAAGAAAATCTTTTTTTTTTGAGAAGAAGATTTATTGAAAGGGTCAGCTGCCTGTTCTCTTGTTTTTTTGAGATAAACAGATATTTATTAAGAGGGTCAGTCGTATTCTTTTTTCATGTTTTAAAAAAAGGAACAAATGCTCGAAAAATATATACGAGACCCCACCTTTGTAAAAAAGAAAATCTTTTTCTATTGAAAAATAATTTTTTGTCTGAGGTGTGTGTCAGTTTCCTTAAGGAAAAACAGCTTTTTGCAGGTGGTCGGAAATTTGAAGAACGAAATTTTTTTTTTGAGAGAAAAGTTATTTATTGAAAGAGTCTTTTCTTTAAAAACTATTTTTTCATAACAAGTGTGTGTGTGTGTGAGAAAAAAAGTTATCTTGCAGGTGCATTTATTATAAGATTTACGAG
Source organism: Anastatus disparis (assembly GCA_017163975.1). Classification (NCBI taxonomy): domain Eukaryota; kingdom Metazoa; phylum Arthropoda; class Insecta; order Hymenoptera; family Eupelmidae; genus Anastatus; species Anastatus disparis. The sequence goes on along the minus strand of JAFFSR010000271.1, from coordinate 966,686 downwards.
AACCTTTTTTGTAAAAAGGAGAATTCCTTTTCTTTAACCTTCAGACCGCCGGGATTTGGAAAAATGAAAAGTCGATTTTCCCTATAGAAAAGTGCTTTAGGCCTACTAGGTTAAAAAAATATTTTTTCTCATATCAAGTGTGTGTGTGGGAAAAAAGTTATCTTGCAGGTGCATTTATTATAAGATTTACGAGAACCTTTTTGTAAAAAGGAGAATTCCTTTTCTTTAACCTTCAGACCGCCGGGATTTGGAAAAATGAAAAGTCGATTTTCCCTATAGAAAAGTGTTTTAGGCCTACTAGGTTAAAAATTATTTTTTCTCATATCAAGTGTGTGTGTGGGAAAAAAGTTATCTTGCAGGTGCATTTATTTTTTCTTTGAATTTACTAAGAAAAAAATTAAGAAAGCTTGATCTATCTCAGGTTTTTAAAAGTATTCTTAAGAAAAAGATATTTATTGAAGGGATCAATTATTTTCAAAGAAGGATTGCTTATTTCAGAAAATATATACATGACTTCGCTCTTAAAAATGCTCCCTCTTTTTTTAAATTTGTTAGTCACAGGTATATGTATGTTTTTGAGAAAAAAACGATATTTATTGCAAGGGTCAGTTCCACGACGATAAAAATTAAAATCTTAGGCGTGTACAAAACTAATGAAGGATGGACTAAATTTTCTCTAAGGGAGGTGACAAATTTTTTAAAAGGAAATTTTCACCAATCGTAGGATTTTCATGAAAAACATTGTAAAATAAGTATCCTAATTTTCTGTATAAATACCTCGTTCTAAGCTACATTTCGTCAGTTCGAGGATCATCTTCAACTTTTCCTAACTACAGAAAAAGATTTCGAAGATCAACTTAAAAGAAAATAGAAAAATGGCTCAAGACAAAATTGGAAATATTAAAGCAGTTCAAGATCGCATTAGATGGTTAATAGCAAATGGACCAACATTGCTTATGATGTTGGAACATGTGTCATGGGCGATGCATGCAGTGGATTCCCGTAAGTATGAAATAAAATATAAAAATATTAAAATGATTTTTTTTACATTAATTTTTTCTTTTCAGTGCCATCACTGCCTCCGATGGCTGCTATGCAGCAGCTATATAATCATCATACACCAGGAACTTCATCAGAGAGTTCCGCTGAAAATAATCAGCAGTCGACACAGCAGTCGACATTACAAATAAATCGGCGGTCGAGGAATCGCAGCTCAAGCTCGAGTTCATCCTCAAGCTCTAGCTCGAGTTCATCCTCGAGCTCTAGCTCGAGTTCATCCTCATCAAGCAGAGGAGCAAAACAGAGCAACAAGGGACAAAAAGATCAATTAATGATCTTGGACCGATCCCCATGAAGAAAAAGACGCTAAGTAAGTTTATTTTTTTTAATGATTTTTTTTTTAAATTTTACATATAATTTTATTTCTAATATTATTTTCTTATTTTTGTTTACAGATGATTCTGAAAACAGACATCGTCATGAAGAGAAATCGGTTCCCTCTACCTCTTCAGGATATAGAGCAACAAGGAACCAATACCATCAACCTCCTCGGCGGGCCAAGAATTTAAGCAACAAACACCGTCTACTTCAAAAGGTAATTTATTCAAAATAAATAAATAAATTAATAAAATAATCATATTATTTAATTTTTCAATTTTACTTTATAGGAAGCAAAAAAGTTCAGCAAGAAAAAAACCAACTTCAGCACGGGAGTGGATGAAAAAAGTTGGCCGACAGCTTGCTGAAAAAATAAGAGTTCGGCTACTACCAGCGCGTCATCATCAGCAGACCGACATTCGGCTACAGCGTGCACGCCATCAGCAGCAGGCCGACATTCGACTACAGCGTGCACACCATCAGCAGCAGATCGACATTCGGCTACAGCGTGCATGCCATCAGCAGCAGGCCGACATTCGGCTACAGCGAGCACACCATCAACAGCAGACCGACATTCAGCTACAGCGTGCACACCATCAGCAGCAGTCCGACCTCGTATGCGCGAGGATATAATTATACGCGAGGATATAACTATAATAGAATAGTTATATTTAAAACTTTATATTTTAGTATTTTGTTGTAATACATATATTTATATATTTTTAATGAATATCTATTAGGATTTAAAAAAAAATAAAATAAATAGAAATAATTTGATTCTTCTTTTTTTTCTTTATACTCATATTCCTCCTTTCCAATTCCTTTACAATAAGTAACTTACAACTCTTAATTTTATAGATAATTAAATACAATAATATCATTAATATGAAAACTAAACAGTCAAGTTAATAAAATAAAATAAAGTGTAAATAATACATACAAATTTAGTTAGTACATTAAAATTATGTAACGAAAAATTTATTATTATTGATTTGAATATTTATATCTTTAAGATTACTAACATTAGTTTACAAAGATCATGTAAATTATCTTGTTCGTATTTAATATTAATTAATTTTTTTTTTTTTTTTTTTTTTTTTTTTTTTTTTTGAGGATCATAAGAAGGGTTGAGAAAAAACCAGAATTCTTTTTTTTATTTAATTTAATTTATTTCCAATATAACTTTATACATTCATCATTATTAGAAATTTTATCGACTTCATCTTTGGAAAATTTCGCATCTAGGTAATCATGTAACCATGTGCGCATCGAAATAGCATTAATAACAGCGCACATAGGTTTTCACCTTAAACAGAGGTCGTGGTTGAAACATGTATATCGTGTACAATTCATTATTCTTTCTAATGATGGGCATCCGAAGTCTTCAATGTTGCTGATTGTCCTGAAAATAAAGAGGAGAAGGTAATGTAACTTAAAGTATATACAACACGAAAAATAAAGTATTAATATGGTTAAATACAGTATGTTGAAGTATTAAAATAATTAAAAAGTATAAAAAAGTATCAAACAAGTATGGAAAAGTATAAAAAAGTATGAAACAAGTATGAAAAAGTATTAAAACAGCAAGAAAAGTATGAAAGTTGAAACATAAATGTATTACTTACACATTTGGTAAAAGATCAGCTAACCATTGCGCTTTCTGCTCACCCTTGACAAATACTTTCTTGACTCCTTGCGAACAAATTTCAAAAATTTTTTGAAGACGATGGTAAGGTATATCTCCAGAGTTCCATTGTATTCCATGGTGATACTTTTCCAGCCATTGCGATGTACTTTTTTCTTCTTGACTCAATTCTCTCCATGTCATCGGAGGTTTAAAGAGATACGCAGTTGGAAAAGCAGTTTTTCTAAAATTCAGAAAACTGACTTCTTTAAAAATAAAAGAATCCCTAGACATGCCTTGAAATCCTTGTATGTCACAAATATAAACGTTCTCTTCAGAAAATTCTAATATTGCATTTTTAATCATTGCACCATAGTCACGGGTTCTAGCCATCGTACAACTCTGAATTTCTTTCAGCGAGAAGTGATTTGAGAGACTGAATAGGAAAATTCTTACAGTTTTTGGATAGTTTAAAAGAACAATTTATCCCTTCCTAAAAACTTTTCCCTTCTTTATTTTCCAAATTTTTCTTTTTTACCATTGGTCAAATCTCGAAATTTGTATCCCTTCTTAAATTTTCTTTTTTACTATTGGTAGAATCTTGAAATTTGTATCCCTTCTTAAATTTTCTTTTTTACTATTGGTAGAATCTTGAAATTTGTATCCCTTCTTAAATTTTCTTTTTACTATTGGTCGAATATCGAGATTTGTATTCCTTCTTAAATTTTCTTCTTTACTATTGGACGAATTTTCAAATTTTCACTAACTTTTCCTTTTACTATTGGATGAAATTTAAAATTTGTATCCCTTCTTACATTGTTTTTACCTATAAAAAGCGAAGATATTTCTTGGATGACTACACTTCGTATATAACAATCAGTGAGATTTATTCTTGAATATTGTGTGAGTTGAAACTGTTGCTCCAGTCATCTTTTAGTTAAAAAAGTAAAAATGACTTCAATCGATTTTTTTGAACGTCTTGTCCAATTACTTCGTGATACTTTACGAAGTATAAACGAATTGAGCAATGAAGATATTCATTATTGGTTAGATATGTGTAATTCTGCTGTCATTAAATTAAATGAAAAAATCGTTCGACCTAACCTCACAAGAGGGGAGAAACAGAAATGTCAAACTTGTATGACACATCTTTCGTGCATACAAGTTCAGTTGGAACAAAATCTTCATCAAGGAGGCAATCTACAATCTGAAGAAACAGAAGCTAGAGTCGAGTGGCGAGACGTAGAGTCAGCTTTCCAAAATCGAATCAGAACTGGTGTAGTGGTAAATATTAAACATGTGGACATTCTGAGTTTTTTAAGTGATGCACAAAAACTTTTTAAAGTTAAGGTTCAGGCTTGCTTAGAAGAATATAATGCGTTAAAAATAAATTCTGATTTCATCTCTGAATTTTCTGTGCAGAAAAATACTGAGGAATTAAATGATACTAAATATTTTACAAGTGAAAGTAATACAGTATACATGTCAACTGATTTAGAGGAATGGTTCAAAGATAATATCAAAGAGCCTATTCTTACTCAAATAGAGGAATTTCAAGAAAAGGATTCAGGGTGGACTTTGAAGAGTATAATAAGTTTGTGTATAAATATGAAAAAATATTCTCCTTTGAAGGGTAGTTCTTATATACCTCTTCCGAAGTTTATAGAAAATAAGAAAGCGTGTGTTAATGTTCGCAATAATGACAATCAGTGTTTCAAATATGCTGTACTTTCCGCATTATATCCTAGTAACCGTAATCCTCAAAGAGTGGATCATTATCTACCGCATAATAATAAGCTGAGGTTTGATAAAATTGAATTTCCTGTAAAAATTAAAGATATTCCGAAATTCGAAAAATTAAATAATAATATTTCAATAAACTTATACATGTTGAAAAAGTATGGTCCGAAGTTTGAAGTATCGCCGTGTCATATTACATCAGAAAAAAAGGTACAACATGTCAATTTGCTCATTATTCAAGATTTCTACATAGATGAGTATGAAGAAAATAATGATGCTGATGATGGAGACATGCCTCAATATCATTATGTTTGGATTAAAAACTTGTCTCGACTTCTGGCTTCTCAAGTGTCTAAAAGCCATATAAAATCTTACCATTGTGAGAGGTGTTTACAAATTTTTTATAGTGAAGAAAGATTTGTAATTCATGAAAATAATTGTAAAAATTTAAATAAATGTAGAATTAATTTGCCCGACTCAAAAAATAATATTCTCAAATTCGAAGATTACAGCAAGAGTGAAAAAGTTCCTTTTGTTATTTATGCAGATTTTGAATGTTTATTGAAACCTACAGACAGTGAGAAGGCTTTTCAACTTCATGAAGCATACAGTATTGGATACTACATGAAATGCAGTTTTGATGATAAATTATCTTATTATAAATCATACAGAAGGATTAACGAATGTGAAGAGACACCTGCAGAATGGTTTGTAAGAGAATTGAAATCAATCAGTGAGAAAATTGATGAACTCTACAAAAATCCGAAACCAATGAAACTTACAGATTTAGAAGAATTGTCTTTCCAGAGGTCAACTAATTGTCATATATGTAGAAAACCAATCCGTGCCGAAGAACTTGCAGTACGAGACCATTGTCATCTCACAGGACGGTAAGTTGTTCAATTGGTTATAATTAAATAAAGAAAATTAATCTGGTTATTTTACGTTTATTTCTTTTTAGTTTCAGAGGTGCAGCTCATAATTCATGTAATTTGAATTATAAGATTTCAAGATTCATTCCTGTTATTTTTCATAATCTCAATTATGACACTCATTTTATTCTGAAAGAAATCGGGACTTCTACATTGATGAAGGGACGAATGACTCTAATACCTCATAATAAAGAGAAATACATTTCTTTCACAAAATATATGGATAATAGTGACATCAATTTTAGATTTATAGATTCTTGGCGTTTTCTACCATCATCATTGGAGAAGCTTGCATCGTACCTCGAAAACGTGCCAATAGCAGTGAGAGAATTTCAAACAGATGGATTTACAGATGATAAGATAAATCTTCTTAGACGGAAAGGTGTATTCCCGTACGATTTTGTGGATGGATTCGATAAATTGATGTCTACAAAGCTGCCAGAAAAAAAGGACTTCTACAATAAACTAACGGATTCTCATATAGCTGAAGAAGATTATAAGCACGCTGTTCAAGTTTGGAATGATTTCAATATAAAAACTTTAGGAGAGTACTCGGATTTATACTTAAAAACCGATGTTTTGCTATTGGCTGACGTCTTCGAAAGTTTCCGAGAGACCTCTCTTAAAGCCTACGATTTATGTCCTGCTCATTTCTACACAACTCCAGGCTTAACGTTTTCAGCAGCTCTTAAAATGACGAAGGTAGAATTGGAACTTTTGACAGACATTGACATGCTAATGTTTATCGAAGCAGGTATCCGTGGAGGAATAAGCCAGTGCTGTAACCGGTATGCAAAGGCAAACAATCCATACATGGGTCCTTCATATGACGAAAATCAGAAAAAGAAGACCCTTCTATATTTTGATATTAATAATCTTTATGGTTGGGCGATGATACAACATTTACCGATAGGAAAATTTAAATGGATTGATTATGAAACAATTCCAGATTTCTTCAATACATCGCCAGATTCGGATATAGGATATATTGCTGAAGTGGATTTAGAATATCCTGTGGAAATCCATGATGAACATCGGGATTTACCTTTTTGCGCAGAACATCGTCCACCACCAGGCTCGAAGCAAAAAAAACTGCTTACTACTTTGGACAACAAGGAAAGGTATGTCATACATTATCGGACGCTTAAACAAGCGTTAGATAATGGACTTGGATTAAAAAAAGTACATAGAATTTTAAGTTTTGAACAAAAGGCTTGGCTCAAACCTTATGTTGAATTAAATACTGAGAAGAGGAAGCAAGCGAAGAATGAGTTTGAAAAACTCTTCTATAAATTGCTTATTAACTCTGTATATGGAAAGTGCATCGAACGAGAGCGGTCACGTGTTGATGTGCGATTAATAAATAAATTCACAGGTAGATATGGAGCAGAAGCACGCATAGCTCAACCAAATTTTCACAGTTGTGCAATTTTCGATGAAAATTTGGTAGCTATTCAGCTGAAGAGAACGAGTATCACAATAAAAAAACCTATATACGTTGGTTTTTCCATCCTTGATTTATCAAAAACACTGCTATATGAGTTTCATTACTCATATATGAAACAGCGACTAGGACAAAAATGTAAACTTCTATATACAGATACGGATAGTTTAATATATGAAGTTGAAGACATTGATATGTATCAAACAATGAAGGAAGACATTCACAGATTTGATACTTCTGATTATGCTGAAAATAATCAGTTTAATATTCCACGTGTCAATAAGAAAGTTCCTGGATTAATGAAAGATGAATGCTGTGGCAAGATTATGTCTGAATTCATAGGTTTGCGGAGTAAAATGTACAGTATTTTGGTTGATGGAGGAGACACAGTGAAAAAAAGCTAAAGGTATCAAATCTAACGTCGTGAAGAAAACAATCACTTTCGAGGATTACCGAAGTTGTCTTCAGGATCTTGTCATTATACACCGTGAACAGTGCAATATTCGATCAAAATTACACACAGTGCATACTGAAAAGCAAAGAAAAATTGCACTAAGTCCACACGATGATAAGAGATTTTTATTGCCTGATAGTACAGACACTTTACCATGGGGTCATTTTAGAATTGAAGAGATACAGATGGCGCAAGCTGCACTTGAAGTAGAGAGGGAATATGCAAGAAAAATGGCTGCTGAAAAAGAGCAGGAGGTGGAAAAGAAGAGGGGACACAAAGTATCCAATAAAAATAGAGTAACGCGAGTGGGGATGGATGTTACAGAGCATAGCAGAGAGGGGGAAATTGAGAGAGGGGATGAACCATCCAATGAAAATAGTGCAGCACGAGTGGGGGTGACACTTCATGGCAACCAAGGTGAGCAAATCATTATTGAGTATGACGTATTAGAGGAGTTCATGCATGACTGGGATCCATCAATAGAGGGGATAAGTTCCGAAGAAGGTGAGAGAAGGGATTTATTGCAAGTGGCGATGGAAAGGGCAGAAATCGAGGTGGGGTATGGGCTATATCAAGGGACGGAGCACGATGAGGAGCACATTCAAGTAATCGAAGAGCTTGAGAACGATCAACCTCCTACAAAGAAACCAAGAGTCAACTAACTAATCATGTAAGTTTACAGTATAATTTTTTTTTTTTTTTTCTAATAAAATATCATCTTTAACAGAAATTTTAATTTTTACTTTTTTATTTTTGATTCCAGAATGGATTTATCAACACTTAATAAGATTGCTGGAAGCGACTTCTTGCCAAGGAAAAAAGTTACAGACTTGGAAAAGATCACCAGTACATGGTGACAGCACTTAAAGAGGTGAAGACACGATATGGTGTCAAGATTGTAGCAGAATTCGAGCAAAGTTTTCAAGTATTTCTACCAGAGAAGATTTCATCAGCAATTCTAAAAGATGAAGAATTTTTTTACAAACTCTGCGATGAAGCAAACAAACTACGTTTGGTTGCAATGTATTTGGGAGGAACTTCTTTCAAATTCGATCGGGTATAAAATATATATCTACGAAATGATTTTTAAAACTATTTATTGTAACTTGTACATAATAATACATAAATAAATAAAAATATATTAACATTATACATTTGTTTTTTTATTTATCATCACCACCTATAGTTATAATTATATTACAATATTTTATTTAAATATATCTAAATAATATAACAAAATACAATTAAATTTTTTTATTTATTACATTATTATATTTAAAAATACATTTTAATTTTTTCAAACAATCTCATTTTTATCTATCCAACTATTATGCTTGTTACTTAGACCTAACCACTTAACATATACACGTTTACCACTTTTCTTTAAAACTTTTTCTACTAAATAAATTTCTGGATACATAGTCTTTTGAATTTCCGTTTCATAAAAGCCTCCGGAGACTGGTTCATCATAATAATCTTTGACGTGGTAAGTTATGGGATTGGTTTTTACAACTCTTGTTATTGTGAAAATTTCAGTAGACCAATTTGGTGTATAGCCTTTTTCAAAAACTTGTTTTATCTTACTTATTCGCACTTTATCTCCTACTTTGAATTTTGGTTTTTTACAGGTCTTTTTTCAGTTGGGTAATTTTTCTTGACTTCTTTTTCATTTATCTTCGTAACGTTTTCAGGCTCGATTCCTATTGTCCGATGTTTTCTTGAATTGTATGCTTTCACTAACTCAGGCAGAATATCCAACCATTTATAACTTCCTTGTTTGCTGAATTCTAACCACATTGCATTTTTTAAAGTTCTAATAAAGCGCTCACATATGCTTGCATGAAGATTACTATGTGAAGAGTAGTGATTTATCTTGTACTTTTTCATAAGATTCTGAAAGTTTGAATTGTAGAATTCTTTTCCTTGGTCAGTTTGTAAATTCGATGGCACCCGTCCTTGTTTTAATATTGACTTCATAGCTAGAGTAACATCATTGCCACTCTTCGATTTGACTGGTACAGCCCATGCATACTTTGAAAATATATCTATGACAGTTAGTAAGTAGCGAAAACCTTTGTTTTCCTTAAAATAAGGTATCATTTCTACAAGGTCAGCTTGCCAAGTCTCATCTAATCCACGTATGTCATATTTTCTTCGCTTGTACCTTCGACGTGCTGGCTTGTGTAGCTCTTCAACTACTCTTTGACGTTCCATCTTAAACTTCAACTTTAGCAATATCCGATCGTCTATTCATTTCTTTAATTATATATTCAATACTTGCAAAATTTCGTTGAGTCATATCATAGACATAAGTTAATTTTTCGTCTATTTCTGCTTTATATATTTCAACTTTGTTCTCATATTCTTGTATAGCTTTAGCAACTTCTATAATTTTAGAAGATAAGTAATCAACTTCTTTCTGTAGGATATTATTTAGTGAATTCAAACTAATGGCATCATTTGAATCATTAGCCTCTCCAATATTGCAAAGCCGCTTATTTTCTAAATCAAAATGACCATCTGATGTAACATTGAATCCAATACCTCGAGGACCACGACTCACTTGCGAGCCCTCAAGTTTTCTTCCAAACACATCGAGACTCATGTTACTACTGTTGATTTGAAAATTGTGTACGTCAATATATATGCCCAGCTTCACGTAGTTCCTCTATGATTGATTGGATTTCATTGTTGTGATTATTATTTCCAGCAGATCGTTCGGCTATTAATAATCGCAGTCTTTCGACAAGCTCATTCGGATCATCCCAGTAGACTAGATCTATGGAAGTATTCTTTTTGCTATTTTATATTTAGGTATGAGACCCCCTCCGCTGGTAGATATTCTACTGCGATCACTGCGGAACATTGGTGCTATGATTTTTGAATATTTTCTACTCTTCGAAGAGCGTATATTCTCACTTTTGCTATGTCTTTTTCTATGGGCATTTGTTGCTTCCAGGATAATGCGATAGTTCTTGCGATCTGTTGTACTTAAAAGATTATCATCTGGTTCTTTTTTGAAAAGCAATTCCATTAGACCACTGCTTTTAGGAAAACTTAAATCTTTCACTTTTATTAGTTTATCATCAAATTGAATTTGTGAATCACCCATCATGTATACCCCACTGACTTTTCTCACTCCGTATATGTTATCGATTTTGCTGCGGCTTCCATTTAGCATTGATAAAAAGTCTGTCGGTTCAGTTTCTTTATGCGCAGGTACAAATGGTGAATATATAGATTTGAATGATGAATTTGCAGAATTGAATGATGAATTCATCATTGTGCTATTTATCGGAGAAAAATCATCGCCATTAGAAGCATTATTATCAAACGCAGAACCCGAGTCATTAATATCGTTTAAAATATAACTTGATTCGTCGAATCTCAATCTTTTTTTTGCCGATTTTCTGTTACTGTCTATAGCTGAAATGTGATTAGAACGTGACACACTTTCAGTTGTCGAATCGACAAGCTTTTCAAGTGGTGTAATAACTGGTTTTAAAGTATCACCAATAACCTTTTCAAAATCATCTCTCTCTTTTTTAATAAAGAGTATTTTTTTTTAATAGCCTCACGTGCTCGTAAGAGCTCGCTAAGAACATTTTTTTCTTTCTTAAAGTCAGGCATGCTGACAAGATGCTGTCTACAATCGAACTGCAAAGATTAAGATTTATACTTCCTTTTTAATGGCAAAACAGTCAAATCCTTTTCTATATCTACCATCATTCATTGCTCTATCTTTGTCAATAACAACAAATCCATACTTGTCATTCTTCCAGCATTCAGTACAAAGATTTCGAAATTCATTTAAAGTTAAGTCAGTATTCACATGGTCTTCATAGATATGTTTGAGATTAACATCATCTTGACGATAAATTACCATCAAATTAATATTGTCCCTGATGAGATGTTTCGGTATATGAGCATATGACTGACATAGATAAAAGCTATCTACACTTTTGTGTCTCCCCATACAGAAAAAAGCTCTGACGTTATCCTGCTTCTCACAAGCCACATCGTCAAAAATTATAATTGAATTTGGTAGGGCTTCATCTGGAGACACTACAGATGCATGTTCACTGAACGGTAGATATGATATACCTTCAATTGGCTCTAAAACTTTTTGAAGAAATTGATATTTCGGTTGATTTAAGGATTTAGAGTATACATACAAATTTTCAAATCTAAGACCATTAGGGTGTGTAATTAGAGCCAATAAACTATTAGTTTTTCCACAGTTTGATGGGCCACAGAATACTGCTCGTATATTATCTGGAAGTAACTCCCCATGTCGCTTTTTTTCTTTTCGTTTTCTCAAAATCAAAGTTGGCGACGGGAAGTTTGACGTTCTGCTCAGTAAAATCCATGTTTACGTAACAAAGTCAAATCTAAGATTGACCTTTTCAAAATATAAACGCTTGTTTTATATTTTGATCATCAGTTGTAAATCAGCACTCGAAGAGAGATGCTCGTACACAAATCACAGAAGCACCCTAAGGGTAAAGGGTTACTTGATAAAGTAATCAATAACTTACCTATTGAAATGCATATTCCTGGATATCAATATTGTGGTCCCGGAACAAAACTGAAAAAGCGTCTAAAAAGAGGTGATGCAGGTATCAATCCACTTGATCAAGCATGTAAAGAACATGACATATCTTATTCTGATAAAAATGCTAATCGAAAAGTAGCTGACATGAAGCTCGCTGATAAAGCTTGGCAGCGTGTTAGAGCCAAAAATGCAAGTCTTAGCGAAAAAGCAACTGCTTTTGTTGTTGCAAATGCTATGAAATTAAAAGGAAAGACAGGAATGGGTGTAAAATTGAGTAAATTAGTAACTGCAAGTAAAAAATCATTAAAACCAAGTAAACATTCTCGCAAAGTTATACAGTCCGCTTTAAAAGGTGCACGTGAAGCTCTCAAGATTGTTGGCGGTAAGAAAAAATTATCATTCCACGTATTCTACCTGTTCCATCAAAAATAGGTGGCGCTCTGCCTTTTCTCATACCATTGTTCGCAGCACTAAGTGCAACTGGTGCTCTGGCTGGAGGAGCTGCTGGAATAGCTAAAGCAGTAAATGAGGCTAAAGCTGCACAGAAAAATTATGAAGAAAGTAAGAGACATAATAAAACTATGGAAGCTATTGCTCTAGGAAAAGGTCTCTATCTTAAACCATATAAAACTGGAATGGGATTATTTATGAAACCTCATATCGGTAATGGTCAAGTTAAAAAAAAAAAACTTCGATTTAACTTTGCCAAATCGTGCACTGACTGACTATGATCTTATAAAGTATGCTCGTATGATGAAAATCCCATATTTTCGAGATGTTTTCATGAGAAATAATCTACCTTCTGATGGCCCATGGCATAACGAATCTGCTATAGTTAACTTAGATGATTTTCAAAACAAAGGCACTCACTGGGTATGTTATCGAAAACGAGGTTCTGAAGTGATTTATTTTGATAGTTTTGGTGATCTTAAACCCCTATAGATCTCATGTTATATTTTAACGTGAAAGAAGTGAAATACAACTATAAAAGATATCAAAATTTTGACTCATTTATTTGTGGACATCTTTGTCTTCAATTCTTGTGTGAAAGACTATAAAAGAAGAGTTTTCAGACAAGCAGGATCATTCTTTTTCAAACAGTCATGGAAGATAGTTTCACTTTGAGTCTTTCAGGCAAATCTTCTATCTTAGAAGCGCAATATTTTCCTTCAATAGAACTACCACAGCATAAGAATTTTGTTTTGGGTTTAGTTGAACTTTTAACATTCAACTCGATTCCCAATGTTGACGATTCGAATAATAAACTTCATATAAACGGAGAGAAGATTATTATTATTCCTACTGGCAGTTATGAAATTGATGCTATTAATCAATTTTTGCAAAAAGATTTGAAATCTAAAGGAATCGAATTTTCCTTAAAAGCTAACAACAATACTCTCAGAAGTGAAATTTATTGCAGCCATGAGATAAATCTTAGACCTCGGGATTCAATAGGCAGTCTTCTCGGTTTCACTCGTCGCGTTCTTCATGAAGACACTCATCACAGCTCTGATTTACCTGTGAAGATATTGAAAATAAACGCACTCAGAGTAGAGTGTAATATTACTACAGGTGCTTACATCAACGACAAAAAGTTCACACGATCCATGAGTTTTTCCCAAAAGTTCCTCCAGGATATAAAATCATAGAAGTTCCATCGCATGTCATATATTTACCACTCAATGTTAAAAGTATAGATCATCTTCAAATCCGAATTGTTGATCAAGACGGAAATTTAGTGAATTTCCGAGGAGAGGAAATTACTGTTAGACTTCACATAAAATCTGTATAATGGGAATCGTTTATAATTCAAGTGTGCATATAAGTCAGCCATCATGTCAACCCACCATCAGTCGTCCAAAGGTACTCAAACCGTTAACACGGAAGAGCATCCAGTTTCTCAAAAGCATAGGTCTCAAAGTACGTGGAAAAAGATAAATTGTATCATTCTCTGCTGCTTTCAGAAAAATGGACGAAATTCTAAGCATTCAATCAGGTGTCGCATTCGATGAGTCTATTGCTCATTATGAGGTTCACGCACATCAACCATACTCCACATTAAGTTTCAATAACAGTGATGAAATCCGTATTTCTATTCAGCATCAAGATTTATGCCTCTTACCATCATGTAGTTACATCCATGTATGTGGAAAATTACAAAAACCAGATGGACAAGCACTAACTAAAACTAATTTCGTTAACAATGGCATTTGTCATCTGTTTGATGAAATTCGATATGAACTTAATGCTGTAGAGATAGATAAAAGTAAAAATGTTGGTCTGAGTAGTCTCATGAAGGGATGCACTTCATTTAATCCAAATCAGACTCTAACATTAGAAAATGCAGGCTGGCTTGGTGTTGAAGAAGCAAACAAAACAATTGTAGATGATCATGGAAATTTTGACGTTTCTATCCCTCTAAGTATGATTTTAGGCTTCGCAGAAGATTACAAGAAAATTGTTGTTAATATGAAGCATGAACTCATTCTCACAAGATCAAGAAATGATCTAAATGCTATAATACAGGAAGGTACTGTAGCCAACAATGTAACCACATATGAAACTTATCAAATAAAAATATCAAAGATAGAGTGGTTAATGCCATATGTTATTGCATCAGATAAACAAAAAATCCAGCTGTTAAGTTTCATTGGCAAAGATAATCCTATTTCTATGAGTTTTCGTTCTTGGGAGTTATTTGAATATCCTCTTCTTCCAACAACAAATAAACACGTCTGGACGGTAAAAACTTCAAATCAATTGGAGAAACCACGTTTCGTGATTCTTGGATTACAATCGGGAAAAAAGGGATCAAAAACTAAAAATGCCAGTCGCTTTGACCACTGTAATATTAGTAATGTGAGACTTTTCTTGAATTCGCAATATTATCCGTACAACAATCTCAATCTTGACATATCTAAGAATCAGTTTGCTATTCTCTATGATATGTATGCTAATTTTCAGAAAAGCTATTACGGAAGAGATTCACAGCCATTGTTGACGAAGTCTCAGTTTATCAACTTTGAACCACTCATAGTTATTGACTGTTCACGACAAAACGAATCTCTAAAGAGCGCTCCTGTCGATGTACGTCTAGAATTTGAGTCTCAAACTGACTTTCCAGCTAATACTTCAGCTTATTGCATGATCTTACACGATCGCATCGTTCAGTACAATCCTATTAGTGGAGATGTTCGGAAGCTTGTCTGAATTATCTTCACTTTTACGTAAAAAAATTAATATTTCGAAATGGAATATGCGGTAGACATGATTGGTTTTAAGCAAATGGGTGGTGAATATGTTCTAAAGGAAATAGCAATCATTCCTCTCAACGACAGTGGTGATCCCATCGTTCATCTATTCAAAAACCTTTTTCATGGAAAAGGCTCTCTGACAAATTGCAAGAAGAAAACATTCGACTCAAACATAATCATGGAATAGCTTGGAACACTGATGGACTAGATTACTCTCAAATTGCAAACTTACTCCGTGAACATTTACATGATGCTACAAAAATTTTTGTTATTAATGAATTCAAACGAAAATGGTTGCTAAGATTCAAATTTCCCGTTTATAACATCAATGAATACGGATACCCATTAAATCCATCTTTCAAATGCGTTACTGTGTGTACAAACCATAATCCAATTCATAAGACTGTCTGTGCACTACACAATGTCAAACTCATGAAATTATTCTATCTCTCACAAAACCATTTATAAGAAGAAAAAAAAAAAAGTAGAAAAAGTAGAAAACGCTATAGGCATACTAGTTCACATTCGGATTCTAAAACACTTGGGCTGTGCTAGAATCCGTACGGGTTCTAACACACCATGGGCTGAGCTAGAATCCGTACGGGTTCTAGCACACCATGGGCTGTGCTAGAATCCGGGTGTGCCAGTATGCCTATAGCCTATCTACTAACTTCAAAAACAAGTAACACAACTGATAACTTTATATTACTTTAACTTACTCTTGATTTAATTATTTTATTATTTATCTATTCATTTATAAATTTTATTATTTATCTATTCATTTATAAATTTTATTATTTATTCATTTATTTATAAATTTTATTATTAATCAGAGAAATCTGAATTGTTTGCATTTATTCTGTTCATATTATTAATTTTTTTCTTATTTTTCTGTTCATATTATTCATTTTTTCATCATTTTTATTTTTATTAAAAATTAGAATCATTCAACATTAAATAATTATATTAAGTTTATCGAATTATTTTTGCTCATCATAATTCTAAATTCATAGCTTAAAATGGTCCGTACAAATCAACGTACTCCTGAGGAAGAAATTATTTATCAAAGACAACGGCGAGAACGTAATGCTGAACATCAACGACGCCGGCGACAAGCAGCTCGCAATCATATTCTTGATAGTTCTAGGAATGATATTCAAGAACTTCCACATATAAATGTTGAAGAAAATTATTTAGGGAAAATGAATGTATTATGCAAGCATTGTAATGCAAAACATTTTAATGGTGAAAAAATTTCGAATAAAGGATTGTCTTTTAACGATTGTTGTGGTCATGGATCGGTTGTTTTAAATCCTATACCTACATTTCCTGATGAACTTCTAAAAATGTTCGATAACTCTCATCCGTATTCAAATACTTTCTTTCAGAATATTCGAAGTTACAACAGTTCTTTGCCATTTGCATCGTTTAATGCAAATTTACATAATTTTCAGTCTAGGCGTCCTGGACCATATTGCTTTAAGATTCAAGGGCAAATATATTATCAAATTAATACTGCATTATTTCCAGAAAATAATGAAAATCCTTCTTACGGGCAACTTTTCATAATTGATCCACAAGAAGCAGTTAATTTTAGAATAAATCAATGCCCATCGATCAATCATGAGACGATGGTAATACTAGATAGAATAATTAGAGAAAATAATATATTTGCTCGATCTTATAAAATGATGAAAGAAGAATTAGAAAATCAACAATTAGTGAACAATAATGAGAATACAGAGTTGCAATTACTTTTTTCGCTTAAACCTGGAACAGACAGGAGGAGATATAATTTTCAACGTGCAAATGAGGTAGCTGCAATTTTTTCAACAACAGCTGATGGTGAAATTCCTGAATCCTACGTAATTATTAGAAATAAAAATACTAAAACCTTGCAATGTGTCAGTACAATGGATCCTAATGTTGAGCCATGGATTTATTCATTATTTTATCCTTATGGTTCACAAGGATGGCATAGAGATTTAATGCGAGTTGGCAATACTCATCAAAAAAATAAACGTATTACTCGATTAGCTTATAGTAGGTACAGAATAGCTATTAAAGATAACGAATTCAATCCATTTATCATGGATCGTAGATTATTTCAACAATGGATAGTAGATTTTTACGTCAAAATAGAAAAAGATAGAATCAAATTTTTCAGAGATCATCAAAAAGAAATACGAGCAGATACGTATAAAGGCTTACATGATTATATGCAAAATGCCGCTGCTGATATTGATGGTCGAATAGGTAAAACAATTATTTTACCATCAACGTTTATAGGTTCACCTCGTCATATGCAGCAATGCTATCAAGATGCAATGGCATTAGTTAGTGAAAAGGGTAAACCATGTCTTTTTTTAACTATGACATGTAACCCGAAATAGAAGGAAATAGAGGAAAACTTTTTACCTCAACAGCAAGCTTCTGATCGACCCGATCTCTGTGCTCGAGTTTTTGATTTAAAAAAAGATTGTTTACTTGATTTGGTGACAAAAAAAATATTTTGGTGAAGTAGCAGCTTATGTATATGTTATTGAATTTCAAAAAAGGGGTTTGCCACATATGCATTTATTAATTACTTTAAAACATAAATAAATAATCCTCGATTACATGAAATCGTGATGAAAAATATGATACATGGACCATGTGGAGACTGGTGTATGGTTGATGGTAAATGTTCAAAACATTTCCCGAAAAATTTTCAAAATGAAACTATATTGGACGAAGATGGCTACCCTCATTATCGCAGAAGAGATGATGGTATTACTTATGAACAATCTAACATCCGAACTGTAGATAACAGATGGGTAGTACCATATTCTTCTAAACTTTTAAAAATGTTTAATTGTCATATCAATGTGGAAGCAGTGTCAAGCATTAAAGCTGTAAAATATACACTGAGAGAAAATTCATGCCAATAGAGCACGTAGTCTACGTATTCAAAGTTAGTAAGTAATATCCTATGCTTTAATAACAGCGCCATCTACTCTTACGAGGTTTGTGCTATCCAAAAACTGTTTGTTTACATGCTTTAGTAGCTCCCTACTCTAATATCCTTCGATAGCTAGCGCTGTATCCTCTCATGGGACGTGAAGGAAGTAAACGTGGCTTGTCCACTATTCTTTCTTTACTGCTAACTATGGCATTCTTCTATTGCTCAAGTCGCCTCCTGTTTTCCTATATCCAAAATCATGTTGCAAAGTTCGTTAACGTATTTTCGTAGCGTGAATTTTTTATTTCTTTTCTTTTTTTATGAAGAGAGATACGTTATAAATATAACTTGTTAAA
Organism: Anastatus disparis; assembly: GCA_017163975.1. Taxonomy (NCBI): domain Eukaryota; kingdom Metazoa; phylum Arthropoda; class Insecta; order Hymenoptera; family Eupelmidae; genus Anastatus; species Anastatus disparis. The sequence continues at coordinate 948,009 of JAFFSR010000271.1, read as the reverse complement.
CTTTTTAACTTTAAATAATTAATTTTTAACTTAAAATTTAATTATTTTAAACCGCTGGGGGGCAGATGAGCATGTACGATTTTACGCCAGAGATATTTCGAAGTAACGTTGGTCTAGTGCGTAACGTTCACGCTTTTCCTTTTGAGTAGGCGAGTTCAACTCTCGGCTAGGGTCTTTTTTTTAATTTTTTTTTTATTATTTCAATAGTTTTTATTGCTTTTTTTTATTTATATTTTTTTTATTTTCTATTTTTTGATTAATTTTAAAATCTATTTTTTCACAAGTTACTTAAAATATGCTCGTTTTTTTTATTAATATTTTTAAATAAATTATTTCATATAGAAAATAATTTAAAATATTAATAAATAAATAATAGTGATATTTACAATACTATAGTTCAATTTAGTCTTTATAAACATATTTCAATATACAATATATATTATAACGTAAATAATAATAACTCAGTTTTATTTATTTATTGTAATTTATTGTAAATTTTATAAACTAAATTATAAATAAATTAAACTATACTATTATAAAATAAACATCACTATTATAAAATAAACATCACTATTATTTATCAATATTTGTAATTACTACCTATAAAGAATAATTTATTTTTAAAAAATTTTCATTGAAAAAAACAAGCGTACTTGTGAAAAATTAAATTTTAAAATTATTAAAAAAATACAAAATCTAAAAAATAATAAATATAAAAAGGAATAAAAAATATTAAAACAATAAAAAAAAATTAAAAAAAAAGTGACCCTAGCCGAGAGTTGAACTCGCGTACTCAAAAGGAAAAGCGTGAACGTTACGCACTAGACCAACGCTACTCCGAAATATCTTTGGCGTAAAATCGTACATGCTCATCTGCCCCTCAGCGATTTAAAATAATTAAATTTTAAGTTAAAAATTAATTATTTAAAGTTAAAAAGTTTAATAGGTTATATTTATAACGTATCTCCCTTCATAAAAAAAGAAAAGAAATAAAAGATTCACGCTACGAAAATACGTTAAAGAAATTTGCAACATAATTTTGGGTATAGACCAGCCGTGTTTGCTCGCGTCGCCACCCAAAAGAGGAGGCGACTCAAGCAAACAAAGGATATGAGAGTGGGGAGTCATCGAAGTATACCACGCGAGTCATCAGTGAATGCCGTTCATGCTTTAGTTACTCTCCATACCATCTTTTTTAGTATAAGGTAATCCAATACTAATAGAGCTTCTCACGGCCTGTCATATTCGTATCAATGTTTTATATGCTCGCATAGATGGCAGTTCGCATGCTCTATTAGCATGAATTTTCTCTCAGTGTATGTATAAATATATTTATAAGGGACATGATGCTGCAAATGTAATAATAGGTGAACAAAATGAAGAGAGAATTATTGATCATGATGAAATCCAAGACTTCATAGAAGCTCGATATGTTAGCCCTGTAGAAGCTTCACACCGAATATTAAGTAAACCATTGCAAGATAAGAGTCATTCTATCGTACGACTACCTGTACATTTGCCTAATGAACAATGTATAGTGATTCCTAATAATGCAGATAATATTCTAATAAATTTCAATCAATCAAGTAGTATGTTATTAGATTACTTCAAACTAAATTTGCAAGATGAAAATGCAAGACAATATTTATATAAAGATATTCCTTGCCACTATACTTATAAAAAAAATAAAGTAACTAAAATCACAGAATGGGAAACTCGAAAAGCACATTTCGACATTTTTGGCCGTATGCATTCAGTTAGTCCAACTGAATTCGAATTGTTTCATTTACGACTGTTATTATTACATGTAAAAGGAGCAACAAGCTTTGACTCTTTGAAAACAATTGATGGTGAACTTCTCCCTTCATTTTCTGCTGCATGTTTAGCTTTAGGACTCATAGAAGATGATGAAGAATGGATTCGTGCAATGGGAGAAGCAAAAGTGTGGATGATGCCTGAACGACTACGTCGACTATTTATTCGCATTCTTATACACTGTCAACCAATGCATCCAGAAGAGATATGGAATCAATTCAAAGATGATATGTCAGAAGACTTTTCACGAACTAACGATACAATTATAAGCTATCAAATGGCGTATGCTCATATCAATAGCTTATTAATAAATGAAGGTCGAAGTTTAACTGATTTTCCTACAATGGAACAATCAGTAGAAATTGATATTGTCTCATCCGAGGATAATGATCCAGCACAAATAATAGAAATGGGTGAACGGCAATATGAACAATTAAATAATCAACAAAGAGAAATTGTAGATTATGTTCTTCGTGCAGCTGATTCAAATTCTCACGAACAAAACAAATGTATATACATTGATGGTCCGGGAGGATCTGGAAAAACGTTTATCTACACAACAGTCTATTATTTGTTATCGGCGAAAAAGATAAAAGTATGTTCAATGGCCTTTACTGGAATTGCAGCAACCTTACTTCCTAATGGAAGAACAGTGTATAAAACATTTGGCTTACCAGTTCCTATGTTTCACGATTCTTCTTCAAGTTTATACTATATATAGTATAGTTCAAGTTTATACTACATATACTACTGTATATATATATATATATATATATATATATATACAGTACCGTCCATAAATTCGTGAACAAAATTTTGAAAAACATCACTCCTTTAAAGAGCATTATCTCTGGTTCTAATGGTCGTAGAATAAAAATCAAAAAAGTAAATTAAAGTATACGAAAAATACTAACTTTTTATGGTGTTTAAAATTTTTCCAAACCATTTTTTCCATTTTTTATCCTTCTTTAAAAAAATGTCAATTTTTCACATTTTTTAACATTTTTTCAATCACTTATATCTTTTTTGAAAATGATTATTAATGAAAAATTTTAACGGGAATCGAAAGAATTCTAAAAAATCTAAAATTTATCACTGATGGTTTTTTTCCTACGAAGCTTATTTAGGTAGTTATAAGCAATCCAATATATATATATATATATATATATATGGGACGTTTCATGTCAACTCGACTGACAAAAAAATAGAATTTGCTGAAAATCCGTGAAGAGGTTCCATTTGATACCCAAAATATACAAAAAAATTTTTAGAGGCATAGGTCAAAGGGATTATGAGTAATAAGTAATAGAATATTGTGATTTTTCAAATTTTTTTGTTAAATTACCAACTTAATTATTTTTTTCCTCAGAAACTAAGGATTTTAGAGATTCACTTATGAATATATTTATTGTTGCAAATGATGAGTAGAATCTACACAAATTTTTTCAAATCTCAGAATTGCTGTCTTCTGATTGGTTCATTTTGTACTTTCATGTAATTTTGAATTTCTGGTGTTCGACCAGGTTGATTTCACTCAGGTTGCACTATGTTATGTCTTTTTATAATATCTTGAAGTGAGCTTTGTCTCATCTTAGGCATAGAACTGAGAGAAGAGCTATAGAACTTTGAATATTAAAAAATAAAATTGAATTTTCAATTTAAAACATATATACTGTGGATTTGGTTCTTCGCTTACAGATAATGCAATATACGAACAAATGATTTTTAAATATCTTAAAAGAGATCTATTTCTTAATAATTTAATTATTAATTTAGAATCTGAATTGAAATATCAACTGTTCATTATTTAGACATCCTCAAAATACACTCGTAACCAAAACATATTTATGTGTTTCCATAAATTATTATAATGATTTTAAATATGTGTTGAAAAATTTTTTTAATACATACTATTTATTTAGAATTAATATTTATATCATACATCTAGAACTAAAAGAAATGAAGTAAAATAAATTCTATAGGCATGAAATTGATTTAATATAAAAATTTATTACGAATTCAAAGAATGTTTTATTTATAGACTGTGTAACTTTTGGCAAGTATTTTTTGATTTCATCCTCATTCTAGTGACATTTTAATTTTGCAAATAGACTATGCATTGAGAAAATTCAAAAATATATTTAGGAATTGATATTTATATCATTTATCTGGAAATAAAAGAAATTAAATTAAATAAATTCAAGATGCATAAAATTTATTCATTATAAAATATTACAAAATTAAAAAATTTTGTATTCGTGGATTGTCAAACTGTTGACAAGTACTTTTTCATTTTATTTCCATTCTAGTGACATTTTAATTTTTAAATACTTTTTAACTTAAAAAAAATAATTATAATAAATGAAAATATGATAGAGCGATGATTAGTTCTATTTTTACAATCATTACTCAAAATAAGAATATCAAAAGTCTTTTCCTTTTAGAAGAATGTTATGTAGTGATGATTATTATTATTTTTGTCATTAATTATACTATAATTAAAAATAAACATATAGCAATGACTAATAGTATAAGGTAATTAAGAATGATAATCTAAACCAATATTTAAAGCTACTCTGCTGCATCTTAATTATTTCAGTTACTAGAAAATATTAATCATAATAAAAATAATAATAATAATCATTATCATGATCATCATCATTATCATAAAATATTTAATAATCAAAATAAAAACTATAATAATGACCAATACTTTAATCTTTTAACATCCTAACTTTAAACAATATGAAGTATGTTTTATTTCGGAAAATGTTATTTAATAATAATAATATTTATTTTTATCCTTAAATATATAATTTAATCAAAATTAAGCAAATAACAATAACTTTTCTTTACATTGGCCGACAGAGAAAAATTATGAAATAACAGTGTCTGTATAAAAATTATATTCAGAATATAGTTTTGCTCTTATGGTACCATCAATTGGAATCAAACAGTGCTGGTCCTGAAGATGTTGTACCCGTCTGTTATTGTGGAACCGTTTGGCTAAAAATTTTTTAGTTTGATCATAATTTTTCTGGGTAGAATATTTGAAGGTTATATTTGGCATTCTTTCAGTTGTGCTTAGCCCATGAAATAGATCTTCACTTGTCAAAATTGGCTCAATTGTTGATCTCTGTAGGCTTGCTCTAAGAGCTCCTCTTTTTACTGTTGCCCCAAGACCATCACATGGACCTTTCCCATGGGCTGTGGGATAAAAATGCCATTCAGCGTCTGATCCAAAATCCATTTTATGATGAGCTAAATTAATTTTTTTTTGAAATTCTTATACTGTTGGGGGGCACCGTCAGAGAAATAATAAATCTTTTTTATGGAAGAAAATTCATCATTCAAAAAATTCTAAATTATTTCATGGAACGAATAAACTGCTACAGCATCATGAATTAAGCAATCAGAAATTATAACCAGACTTTTATGTTTTGTGATTTCATTTTCTTTGTAATAAATTACGACATTATAGATTGTAGCTTGGGCGTTATTCCAATGGAAACCAGGAGCAGCATCTTGAATCGTGAACGCGTAATTTTCGGCAAAGTCCACAATTATTTGAAATTCATGTGGTTCCAGATGGACCTTTAATTTTCTTGAATATGAAGATTGTTTGGATGCTATTGTTGCATGAGGAAGTAATCCTTTTACTTTTTCACAAAAATATTATACAAATTCAGGCGTTTCCTTGATTAAAGTTTCTAAAGTTGTTTGTGGATTATTAATCCACTGCTTGAAAGAAATCGAGGTGACGTAATTATCTTCAAACACTTTTAATAAGAATTTCTCTAGATTGATAGATCCTGGACATTTCTCGCAGTTGTTTAAATAACACAAGTCAGATGGCGATTCACAAATTAAAAAATCAAAACAATCTACATATGATGTTATTTTCTGTTCTTCATTTTTTGTAAAATTAGATAAATGACTATCTGTAAAAAAAATAAGCCTTCAAAATTGGAAGTACTACTATTTATATTAAGATATATGATTATAATAAATTAAAGTACCTAAAATCATCAACTTTACATTTTGATGATAAGAACAGACACACACGCTGTGAGCCCCACTGCTTCCTGCTAACACACAGTTTTTAGGACGCAACATAGTAAATTTTGTGAGACCAATTTTATTCTCTGGAAATTCCAATTTATAAAGCTGATATAACTCCGTTAAATTCAACAGAATCAGTCGCTTTTGAAGTTTCTCTTTAATTCCATCACTATTTCTTGTACATATTACATCCTTCATGCCAGGCATAGTCCAATTTATATCATCTCTTAAATAAAAGTTCGTAACTGAAGAGATTATATCACAAGATATGGATTTACCTAAGTAGAAAATATTTTATGTAAAACGAAATATTCATGATATTATTCATTATAAACAACTTTTGTTTGTTTAAAATATTTTTAATACCTATTTAGTTAACATGGTTAATTTGATTATAGACACTTAAAAATATTTTATTTTAAATAGTTAAAATAAAAAAAAATAATGTAAATGTTATCAATATATTAGAAGCACATCTTATATTATTTCTAAAGTATAAAAAAGAAATATTTTAAATATTAGGTAATATTTAATTTATTATTTTCATTTAAACACAATAACTTTAAAGTGTGACGGTCGTACTTCCCGTTTTACTTTTATTGGTAACGAATGCGAAAATTGACACGCGGGGTATTTAAAATAATCGAACGAACATTAAAATGTTCTCTCGAACGCGTGGAAATAAGGAAGTAGACTTTAAATAAATCAAACACTATTATATTTTGATTTAAAAAGGAACTTAGGATAACCTCATAAGTCCTTATATACACGGTGGGCCATTTTAATCTATGCACCTGAAAAACTCAGTAAGTTCGCATCCTATCAAAAAATAACCTTTATAAAAGTTGTAGGATACAAAGGGGGTCAAACAATAGTGACCTTGAATTTGACCTTCAAGCTGACCTTCAAGGTCAAATCAAGGTCAACTTGAGTTTTTTAAATGGAAACCCCTATTTTTTACACCGAAATCGGAAAGGGCGGAAAATTTTACGTCCGAATATGCTCTCAGGTCATCTGACCTCGATGACCTCAAAGGTCAGATGAAGGTCATAAATACGAAATAATCGGATGGCTATAAAAAATCTTAGGTAGGGTATTGCCGAAAAAGTAAAGGTCATTATTTAAGTAATTTTTAACGAGAAATTCAGTGGTGACCTTTATTTTGACCTTGGCGATGACCTTTAAGGTCAAATAAAGAATAAAAGGTGCTTATGAGGTCAAATACTGGTGACCTTGAATTACACCTTGAACTAAAGTTTTTTTGTTTCTTGCACTTACTTTTAGCGTTACCCAGAATGATTGACGTGGACGTAGTAAGTTTTGTGTCCTTTGGGATTGACGTGGCTTGATTAACGTGAGTCCCCTTGCCTCTCAGGATGGGGTGCTTGATCAGCGAAAGTTTCTTTGCCTCTCTCGAATTTAGCCAGGAAATAAATGTTCGAAGGCACCTTCATTTGCCTGAAGATGAATCGTTAAATCTGAATTCGCATTAATGAACAAGATGTTAAACACGAGCTCTTTCAGTTAAGTTGCATATCGTTATATCCGTAGGGTGTCGTCTATCAGAAAAAGTGCAACTTAGAGTCTCGCTCCAACACGAGCTTTGTTATTAGATTTTTTTAGTATGACGGACGTGTCATGAATTTTTGAATGTTAATGAAAATTCTCTGCAATGTGCTCTTACTCCAATCTCAAAGTGTTAAACCATACACATCCATTTGATGCAATAACTAACTTCAATATTTGTGGGACACGCACAGATTTCCCAGACGCAGATTTTAAAAGTGCTTTATTTAAAATGATTTAAGTATACTTCTTCTGGTTGTTTCATTTTAAATAATATTAAAATTATTTTAAAGTTTTACAAATATCGAATTTACATTAATTTTTCACTTTTATAGTTTCAAATTTTTAAAATTTAATCATAGTGCACTACACAGAATTTGTATTATTTTTCAGATGTTTATGATTTTTCTGTAAATTTATTAGTTGAGCTTGTTAAATACTGTCATATTTAAATTGTTAAAATTAAATTTTTAAAATGGCTGATTACCCTCCCACTGAAATTGTGGACATGATTATGCTTCTGGGAGAATGCCATAATAATGCTCGTGCTGCAGCAAGGCTATATGCTGAACGTTTTCCTGGTCGAAGACACCCTACTGACATTACTATACGCAATTTAACTGAAAGAGCTCGTGCTGGACATCTTGTTCGTGAACGGAGGCATAACGAGTACAACGAAAACGATCCTCGTGTAGTAGCTGTTCTTGCTATTATTCATCTCGATCCACATGTTAGCAGTCGTCAAGTTGAAAGGGAACATGGTATACCAAGAAGAACGTTTTTAAGAATTCTAAAAGTCCTTCGATACCATGCTTACCATATTACTTTGGTTCAAGCATTACAGGTACATCATATGCAACAGCGAGTTGAATTTTGCCAATGGGCCATTCAAGAAATTGACTATAATCCTGACTTCTTTAACTTTGTCTTATTTTCCGATGAAGCAATATTTCAAAGTGACGGGCAACTTAATAGACACAATTGCCATTATTGGTCACATGAGAATCCTCATTGGCACAGAGAAGTAGATCACCAACATCGCTGGAGTATTATGGTATGGTGTGGGATTGTAAATGGTTATTTGGTTGGTCCTTACTTCTTTGAGGCTAATGTTGATCAACACACCTACTTAGAGTTGCTAAGAGATAGGCTGCCAGAACTATTGGCAGACGTCGATTTAGAAACCAGACAAAGAATGGTATTCCAGCAAGATGGCGCAGCGCCACACTTTGCAGTAATTGTTCGACAATTTTTGTATGAAACTTACGCTGGGTGGATTGGACGTGGAGGTCCGGTTAACTGGCCCGCAAACTCCCCAGATATGACTTCACCAGATTTTTATTTGTGGGGCTATTTAAAGAATATTGTCTTTCAACAACAGCCTACAACGCGAGACAACATGCAAGATCGGATTCGTGAAGCATGCGCTGCGATTCCAAGACGAACTTTGTTAAACACCATCCAAGAATTCCGTAGACGTTTAGGGCTGTGTCTTCAGGCAAATGGAGGTAACTTCGAGCATTTGCTTCGTGGTTAAATTTGTGAGAGGCAAGGGGACTCACGCTAATCAAGCACCCCATCGTGAGAGGCAAGGGGACTCACGCTAATCAAGCACCCCATCGTGAGAGGCAAGGGGACTCACGCTAATCAAGCACCCCATCGTGAGAGGCAAGGAGACTCACGCTAATCAAGCACCCCAAAGGAAACAGAATTTACTACGTCCACGTCGTTGTTTCTGGGTAACGCTAAAAGTAAATCCAAGAAACAACAAAACGTAGTTCAAGGTCTAATTCAAGGTCCATTATTTGAACTCATATGCACCCTTCATTTTTTTAGAAGTCATTTTTTGATAGGATGCAAAATTTAACGGGTTTTTCAACCTGGATTTCGTTTTACCCATTATGTCCGTATGGGGTAATCAGGACCTCACCGAAAAAAACATCATCTAAACGTAAAATTTCGCGCTCATTCGATTTTTGATGTCAAAATAAAGTGTTTCCATCTAAAAAAGAAATGTTACCTTGAAATAACCTTGAAAGTTATTGCCAAAGTCAAAATAAAGGTCAACACTGAATTTCTCGTTAAAAATTACTCAAATTATGATCTTCATTTTTTCGACAACACCTTACATAAGAATGTTGACAGTTACCCAATTATTTCGTATTTATGACCTTCACCTGACCTTTGAGGTCATTGAGGTCAGATGACCTGAGAGCATATTCGGACGTAAAATTTCCCGCCCTTTTCGATTCTGGTGTAAAAAATAGGGGTTTCCATTTAAAAAACTCAAGTTGACCTTGATTTGACCTTGAAGGTCAGCTTGAAGGTCAAATTCAAGGTCACTATTGTTTGACCCCTTTTGTATCCTACAACTTTTATAAAGGTTATTTTTTGATAGGATGCGAACTTACTGAGTTTTTCAGGTGCATAGATTAAAATGGCCCACCGTGTATATTCTTTAAAATATTTCTAAACAAGATATAAAAATACCGTAAAGAGATGTTGTCGGTTGTTCGGTTGTAGAAACGAATCTGATGTACTTTGGCTAGTTGGTCGAGCTTCAGGAGTCCAGGTAGCTTTTTGGGCGTTGCCCAAAAAGGCGACAAATTGGTAGTTTTTTAGTAGAAGGGTGAGACACCTCCTCCTACGCTTTTCAAGGACAAATAGAAAAGCTTATAATTTTCTTGATTAGAGGGTGGCATGTCTTCTTTCCCTCTTGCACAAACCCCTTAATTTTTTAGGTTTGTTTGTTTCTTTAAACATGTGTTTCAAACCTTCTTAAACGTGTAAGTTTATTGGGACCCCTAAGAGGACAATTTTCTCTTAGAGATTTACAAATATTGTAAAATGCGTTGAGTGACCAAAAAAACTAAAGTGTCAGTACGTGACAAACTAGCTAAATAAAGGATTAAATAAAATGTATAAAAGAATATTTCAATTGTAGTCGACGGATGACAAAAATATAATAAATGTCGAAGACATTTATTTCTTTAAGCAGATTTTATCTTTTGTTAACATGTGTAGCTACATTTGTCATTAAAGCTTGTCTACACATGTACGCTAACAGACTATACTATTATGTTAGAGTATAAGAAAACTAAAAAATATATAAAATTTTATATTAAATGAATTTATAATATTTCAAATAAACCGCGGATATTATAAAAAGGGGAAGTAGGTAAAGATAAAGAAGTCGCGCATGACTTCACACCTCATCCCTTACAAAAGCTGTTTGTTATAAACAGCCTAGATGTACGCTGGTGATACACTTACAATTTAAATCTAGTCGTTCGCAATTTACGTGAAAATTTTATATTTAAGTACAATATTAATTTGGCCTAATCGTCGCATGTTTTAGTTTGTTAAAGTGAACTATCTTAGAGCCATTTTTTATCCTTATCTCTGCTTTTATGTCCCCAATGATATTGATTATTTCGTACGGTCCCTCGTAATGACTATCGAATTTAGATCGTTTGATTTCTTTTAAAAGATAAACAGGATACCCAATTTGAAAATTTTGTATATTCAAGTAACGGTCGTAATACCGTTTATATTTTTCTTTTGATTGATTTAACCTGGCGGCTGCAGTAGCTTGGGTGTGCGAGAACTTCCGAAACAGGTTATCGATATGTTCGATAAATGTTAGAGGAACAGCTTCGTTTGCGAACTCTGATGGAATTCGAGCTTTTCGGTTGAAGAAAACTTCGAAAGGTGTAAATTGGTGGGCTTCGTGGACGTGGGTGTTATACGAAAACATACCAAAACGAACCCATTCGTCCCAGGTATCATCAGCACAATAGTGCTTTAAGTATTCAATAAAAGTGTGGTGAGAGCGTCTCAATGAACCGAGAGACTGAGGATGGAAGGCTGTAGATTTTATTTGTCGTATCTTAAAAATAGAACAAACTTGGGCCATAATTTTACTAAGAAAGTTAGTGCCCTGATCTGTTTGAATGATTTTTGGGCAACCGTACCGAGAAATAAAATCCTGAGAAAGGGCTAAAGCTATTGAAACAGCATCTATTTTAGGGAGAGGAAGGGCGTCAGAGTATTTTGATAAACAGTCTTGTAGTGTTAGTAAGTAGCGATTTCCGTTCTTTGTAATCGGTAAGGGTCCTACTATGTCCATTTGCATTTTATCGAGTACTTTAGTCGGGGTGTCCGTTATCTGCAAGGGCTGTCGTGTCTTTACTCTGGTTAGTTTGTTTTGTTGACAGCTAGGACAAGATCTAACATAATTCCGAACGTCGTCCTTCATTCCAGTCCAATAGAAATTCTTACGAATCTCTCCATAAACCTTGTTTATCCCCGCATGTCCACCAGATACAGAATCATGGTGCTCTTTTACGATGTCAGATCTTTCCGTTTCAGCTGGAAACACCAGGTCATTCGTGCATATGACAATAACGTAACCTTGTGCTCCAAAAATGTCAACAAACAAACTCTCAATTCGTTGCCAGTCAAAGGAGTCAAAACCGTTACCTTTCTTACTAACTCTTACTGTAGTGATATGTTAATTGTCCATGGAGGTTTTTAAGCATGTCAAAGCGTTTTGTATGTCTGTAGGTGTGGGAGTGTCCTTTGTAGTGTTTGAAACGACTAGATTAAAAATAAAATGTCCTTCGACAGAAAATGTAATACATTGTCCAATAGTCAGGGGTAAAACGTCTGTAAAGTCTTCCTTGGATAGCATATTGTTGCCGGTGATGTCTTGGCTCGTAGGAGTATCGAAGGTTAGATCGGCGGAAATAAAATGAATGATAGAGTTGGGTTGCATTAACAAATGGTCTTTAGTGAATCGAATGCAAGCGTAATCAACAGATAGGACCCGACATACAATCTCAACGGCTAACTTACCTTTCGAGCTTTCATGCTCTTTTAGTGCTATTTCCGCACGTCCACAGTACCTAGGCGGCTCTCGATCATCCGTCTCTGTGTCTTTGCCACATTCTATTACACACATTACCGATGATATCCCATCATCCATTTCCAGGCCTGATAGCCTTTTCGGTACCTTTCGGGTACCGGTCTCAATTTTTCGAGAATGGTCACAGTACCTAGATGATCTAAAGCGGCCCGTCTCTGTATTTATCAATCCACGTTTCTTGACTGAATGTCCGTCTAGTTTTGCGATCTCTCCGCTTGCGTCATCAACTTGAAGCGAGCCGCACGCAAGGAATGTTTGGATTAGTAGAGTATCAATATTCTGGGATTCGTGGTCATCGCAGAAATCAGGAACCGATGGAGAGTCGACGTCGACAGCCATCTTTTCCAGATTCCTCGACGACAGTTCGGACAAGGAAGGATTTATTACAGGATTCCTTGATAACGCATCGGCATTCGAGTTCACTCGACCAGGTTTGTACATTATTTTGAACTCATATTTGCGAAGACGGACACGCCATCTTGCCAAACGCGAGACCGGATTTTTCAAGTTGTAGAGCCAAACGAGAGGCTTATGATCAGTGAAAAAGGTAAAAATTCGGCCATATATATATGGTCGAAAGATTTCGCACGCGAATATCATGGCTAAAAGTTCTTTCTCGGTGGTAGAGTACTTTTTTTCTGCTTGATTTAAAGCTTGAGAACCATACGCGACGGGAAGATCGTTACGCAAGCCACCTTGACTTAAAGCGGCTCCTACGGCAAAATCTGACGCGTCCGTTGTAACTATGAAGGGTTTGTTAAAGTCTGGGTACTGTAGTATTGGGTGGTTACATAGGATGTTACGAAGGGTATTGAATGCTTCTTCTTGGGGTTCCGACCAAATGAAAGGAGTGTTTTCCTTTAGCAAAAGGGTTTCTCCAGTACCGTGTTTCTTGAAAAACAGAATAGCCTCGCGATTTTCTAGGAACTCAATTCCTAGGATCCCCTTTACCCTTATTGAAAAATTTTCAGGTACAACCTGAAAATTTTATGAAGCCTTGAATCGATTGAGAGCTAGTCTCGGGTACGCGAACAATTGCTTGAGTTAAGGTATCTTCAACGTCCTGCGTATTCCTTAAACCTTGCTCCCTTTCGGCATTAATTTCGCGAGCCAGCGTTTGTTCGGTCTCGATATGCGATGCAACACCCCCACGACCTCGAGCGTGAGCTGAACGTCCCCTTCGAGGAGCCCTATTAAATTATACTGTAATCTTAAGAAACTACTCACGACTGCAGAGATGAGAATAAATAGGCACTTTACAACGTAGGGTTTTATAGTATATAATATCTAACTGACCTATATAATTATTTTGTATTTTATATCAAATATCTAGGTAGGTTTTCAATAGAAGTAAGTAAATAGTAATTGCAATAAGTATAATGTAAAGAAAAATATTATAATGAAGTTAATTATACTACGTAAAAGATAATTTAAATAATATGAATATGTATATATATATATATATATATATATATATATATATATATATATATGTAATTGTAAATGTAATAATAACTATGATTATACAATATTTCTAATTATAAAGTAAAATAGTACCTGTATATGTAAATATATTTATATGTGATATTTTAATATATATATTATTATATGTAACCTAGATAGAGCATGTATCAGTGCAATATACCAAAAATACACGATAGAACGTGCGTATGAAAGAAATGACTTGTAGAATACGTTAGGGTATGTTATAAACGTTGCGTATACAATGAGCTTAAGTACACTTTAAAATTTGATGTTTTTCAGATTTACGTGGAAGATTTTATACATATAAAAGCGCAATTTATTCAATTAATAATGTTTCGTATTTATCGGTTTGCACGGACAATTAGTTTTCACATGTACATTTAGCTTAAGTCTATAATGTTAGTCTTGAAGATGTCAGGATTTTCGCTTCCTGGACTGAAATTTTTTCAACATTGAATACGTCAATGTTGAATATGGGTTAATAAAGAGATGAGGATTGTTGCAATGATTTCCCAAACTTAGTGATTAAACTTGTTAATCGTTTTACTATGGCAATTGTTACCTTAAATTTTATAGATACGTTTTGTGTTACGGTGATTTTATTACTCTGTAAAACATGAAACTTAGTGCAAATTTAATGCGAAACTGGAAGCTTGCTTCCACGTGATCTTATTAATTATTATCGAGTTTATTGTTAAATTTATCTATTACAATCTTAGTAGTTGGTTGAAAATTAAAATTTTTTTATTTGTTAGCTATATTTAGTGAAATCCTTTGAGTTATGTGTTATTTTTTTACGATTTTTGCAAATATAGGTGATCGAGTGGAATTTTATGAGATTTCTTTATTCTGTAATGAGTTAAAAAGAACGTTAAGTTAGTTAGTCGCAATTGTTTCCTAAAAATATTGAACATTGATAGACTAACCAAATTAAACATTTTAATAGTATATATTTTAATAAGACGTATTTTAATTTTGGTCTTTAACCGTTTTATATAATGTGCTGCTGGTTAGTAAAGATTGATCTGTTGAATCTATTTTTCCGTGCTGTTAAAATGATTTTTCTTTATCAGAATATTAATTCAATTCGTTTTAATTGGTATAATTCGCTATAAGTATATCTTTAAGAAATTTACTGTCAATGCATGGTCATTTTGTCTCTTAAATATTTCAGAATATTTAAAAATAAATAGTAAAAATTGACAAGTAACACAATTTCGATAATGTAATCAAACGTCAAAAATGTTTCTAGCTTGAAAATTTTCCTCAAAAAAAAAATATAGTATAATACCATAATTAAATTAAAACAATAAGAATTTTAATTCATATAATAATAACAGGGAACTTATACATCTTTAGAAATAACAAATTCAAACAGTAAACCATTTATTTTATTTATATACCTTTGTCTTTTCATATTGTTAAAAAAATTTAAACAATTACAAAATTACTTGAGGATTTTTGATTGAGTCAGATTTTGTTATTTAAAACTGTAGATGAAGTGTTTTTAATTTAATAATGAGCAGGAAATTATAATACTATATTCACAGTTAATGATTAAAATTTTATACATTCAAATTAGAAATAGGGCGTGTTTGCGCGCATGGATTTCATATTTCATAGTAAGTTAAAACAACGATTTTATGTAATATTTAAAAGGACCTGTAATAAGTTAAAAGAACGATTTTATGCGGCCAAGATTAACGAGAATTTGTAATATTTGGCAATTGTTTCCTAAAATATTAGCAGTGTATGATCGATGGTTGAATGTTCAGTGAGTAAAATGTTTTTATTTTGACTTAATTGTATTGATTGCGTCATTTCATGCGCTTTTTATTGTTTTATTTTATTTACCCTATATTCTTGTTCTTTTAAAATTTAAACTTTACGACTGGTAGATATTGAATGACTTTTTATTTTACTTAATGTATTTTTCCGTATATTTTATTTCAATTTTGAATATTTTAGTTATTTGCAGTTATCTGTATTAATAGGGTATATTTTAATATTTGTCTTCAAGTGCTGAGCGGTCTAAAGTGATTTTTACCTGAGTCCCTTTTAGCAAAGCTGTGTCCGTATATCGTTCATACATCGTTCTTTGACTCGAATAAGTTGGGGTGTTTATATTCGAGAAATATACGATGTGAATAATATTCTATTTATTACTAATTAGACTGCGTTATTATATAACAAAACGAGCAAAAGAAAATATTTAAGAGTTGATTTAAAGTAAAAATAAAATGAGTTTTAATGTAAAAAGTTAATTTTAACCAGGTTATATGTAAACAAAAAAAATTTTTTCATTATAAATGTAATAATGATTTGCCAAATAGTAACCTAAATAATTAAATTTATATATGTTGTAAAGAAAAAGGAAAAGGAAAATCATTCATTTAAGTTATATCTATTGAAATAATCTATCAAAATTTTAATGTAGCATATTCGTGATAACAGTTATTTTGTCACATACGATATGCTATAAAATTCTACTAAATCAGAAATTATTAATGCCATTTCAAAATGTAGAGCATCAGCTTTCCAAAAATCAACTATGGTTTTTAACACAATCCTTTTATCATCGCCCTTTCAGTGTATAATCTAAAATATTAGTATAATAATTCTTTACTTGGTATCTAAGATAATTTAATTATTAGATTGAGCAATTACTGTAAATATTTTGTTTGCGCTAAATTTATTTTAACAGAAAATATTATTTGAAGCAAAAGCATATCCATTCTTTTTATTGCGGTACTTTATTATCCTAACGATGGCGCGAGAACCCAACCCAAAAGTTCAACCCATAGGTAGTTTCGTTCGGTACCCTTATTTTGTTTTCCTTTTTTCTAAAAGTAAGGATTAAAGTAATAAAATAAAATGCGGAAATTCCCTTATGACTATGTGGATTTTTCCAAATCCTTATTTTTTTCCTCTTCTAAGGCGCTATACCTTTTACTTAAAACTATAAAATAAAATCGAGAGATCATGCAGAAATTGTTTAAAACGTTATAAGTTAAATTTTAATATTATTTAAATTTTTGAAAAATTTTTGATTTTATTCAAACCGAAATAAAATTTTTATAAGAAAATTAAGGTATTGTTTTTGAAGGTGCCTACACATAACTATTTTAATTCGAGGTAATCATTGCAACAATAATCGTCTTTCTTTTCGCGTTTTCCTACTTCCCTAGCTAAAGATCACTCAATTACAAAATATTATAATTTTCATTTACCTATCCAGTACGGTGATTTCGGCCAGTGATGAGCGGAGTGATTCCACGGGCTTTCGGCTCTCACAGCTTCTCCGGTATTCACCTGGGACCTCTCGGGAAACTGTGGAAAACCGCAGAGGAGAGAAGAGGCCTCGTACTTTTTCCTTTGAGGTTCAGTGGCGGTCACTTTCGAACTTCAGCACAGTCACTTTTAAATGTTTATGTTTATTGTTTTTATTTATATATGTCCCTTTTGTTTTCACTCAGTGTGATCGCTAAATTTCCGCGGTCGAGTCGATTTAAATCTACCCTACACCTAGCACCAGTGTGACGGTCGCACTTCCCGTTTTACTTTTATTGGTAACGAATACGAAAATTGACACGCGGGGTATTTAAAATAATCGAACGAACATTAAAATGTTCTCTCGAACGCGCGGAAATAAGGAAATAGACTTTAAATAAATCAAACACTATTATATTTTGATTTAAAAAGGAACTTAGGATAACCTCATAAGTCCTTATATACCCATATGGAAAAAATTTTTGGATATAATTGTAAATAACTGTTAATAACTGTAAATAAATGTAAATAAATGTAAATAACTGTAAATAACTGTAGAAAAATGTTAAAAAATGTGGGAATTGAGACATAAATAACAGTTATTTACAATTATTTACAATTATTTACTGTTCTTTACACTTATTTCCAGTTATTTATATTTATTTACAGTTATTTACATTTATTCACTTTTTTCACAATTATTTACAGTTATTTACGATTATATATAGTTTTTTACAATTATTTGCAGTTATTTACATTTTCGAAAATTACCACGAATTTATTCAATAATTTTATATATAGGCGAAAATTTTTAAAAATGTGAATAACTGTAAATAATTGTAAAAAACTATGGAAAATTGTAAATAGTTGTAAATAATTATAAATAACTGTAAATAACTGTAAAAAACTGTAAATAACTGTAAATAACTATATATAATTGTAAATAATTATTAATAACATTAAATTATCCACTAATTCAAAAATTTTTGAAAATGTAAATAACTGTAAATAATTATAAATAACTGTAAATAATTATGAATAATTGTAAATAATTATAAACAACTGTAAATAATTGTAAATAATTGTAAATAACAGTTAATAACAGTTAATAACTGTAAATAACTGTAAATAATAGTAATTAATAATAAATAATAGTAAATAACTGTAAATAACTATTATTTATGTCTCAATTCCTACATTTTTTAATAGTTATTTACAATTATTTACTATTATTTACAGTTTTTTACATAAATTATTTCCATATGGGTATATTCTTTAAAATATTTCTAAACAAGATATAAAAATACAGTAAAGAGATGTTGTCTGTTGTTCGGTTGTAGAAACGAATCTGATGTACTTTGGCTAGTTGGTCGAGCTTCAGGAGTCCAGGTAGCTTTTTGGGCGTTGCCCAAAAAGGCGACAAATTGGTAGTTTTTTAATAGAAGGGTGAGACACCTCCTCCTACGCTTTTCAAGGACAAATAGAAAAGCTTATAATTTTCTTGATTAGAGGGTGGCATGTCTTCTTTCCCTCTTGCACAAACCCCTTAATTTTTTAGGTTTGTTTGTTTCTTTAAACATGTGTTTCAAACCTTCTTAAAACGTGTAAGTTTATTGGGACCCCTAAGAGGATAATTTTCTCTTAGAGATTTACAAATATTGTAAAATGCGTTGAGTGACCAAAAAAACTAAAGTGTCAGTACGTGACAAACTAGCAAAATAAATGATTAAATAAAATGTGTATAAGAATATTTCAATTGTAGTCGACGGATGACAAAAATATAATAAATGTCGAAGACATTTATTTCTTTAAGCAGATTTTATCTTTTGTTAACATGTGTAGCTACATTTGTCATTAAAGTTTGTCTACACATGTACGCTAACAGACTATACTATTATGTTAGAGTATAAGAAAACTAAAATATATATAAAATATTATATTAAATGAATTTATAATATTTCAAATAAACCGCGGATATTATAAAAAGGGGGAGTAGATAAAGAAGTCGCGCATGACTTCACAAAAGATACCAAAACTTAACAGATTTAAAAAATTCGAAAAAGAATTTTCCCTATATTTTGCATTTGCTTCTCTTACCATAAAATTATTATTCGATATTTATAAATTAAAATATTGAAAGAAAATTGAAATTACATACAAATACTAAAGTAAATACCTATTTTGTGATAAGGTGATGACAAAATCCCCTTGTCTTCGATAAGACTACGAGCATATTTGATCATATGATAAGAAGCATCAAAATATAGTTTTATTTGAGTATAACTCCATGTGATTGGCAACATCGTAATAATTTTTATTTGATTATCTCTTGACGTAGATGGATCATGGAGAATTACTTTCAAGTTATTTAGTAGTAATCCAATAGAATCATTGATAATATGCGGTGGTAAAGCAATTGCTGCACAAGAGTCATCCATTCTCAACTCATCTAAAATATCATCCAAATCATTGTTAATGCAATCATTACTGGATCTAGATACAGCCCATACTGAAGATGGACTTTGTAAACTATCTACTTCCATAACTGCAAGGAATAGAATAGCACAGCAAGAATAAGTTTATATTAGAAACTTTACAGACAAAAAAATTCTAAATAAGAAACATGCGAAAAAGATATTATAAAAGCCAATTCAAAAAATTAAAATACATAATTCAATAAATGTCATTTAAATTTTTAACGCATCTTAAGTTTTACAGAACTAGAAAGCTACTACAAAATAATGATTGTTGACAAACACATAATGAAACTACAATAAGAGCTATTTATGTGATGCATCTTATAGGAAGAATTAAATGTTTTAAATACTAATACTTTGAATAAATATTTTTAATTTTGTGAGAATATTTAAAATTGATATATTTTAGTTGATATTTGCAATTATCGGTTACCTACATATTAAACTTTCAATAGGATTTTTGTAAGTTACACTTCTTTGCTATTATAATATTTGTTATAAAATCAAGTAATTTTTTGTTTTAAAATAAAGTAATAACATGCAAAATTAACATAAAACAGAAGCAACTATAACTTAAATATTAAACATTCAACAAAAGTTTTGTAAGTAAGAGTTTTTTGCGAATAATATTACATCTGGAATAAAATAATTGCATGCAAAATTTATATAAAAGATAATCTTTACGGTAGTTGTCGACCCATTACATCATAAAAAAATTATTTATTATAAAATGCGTTGAAATTTGGTTTATAACTTCAATATAACTTTATAAATAAATAGTTAAATTTTTAGAACGATTAACGGATTCATAATTATAATATAATATTTTAAATTTGTAATTTTAATGATATTTATTATATATAATAAAAATTTCAGTATTATATCTTACTTTTGAAACCGCTAGAGGTTATAAAATTTTAACTATTTATTTGTGAAATTATATTAAAGTTGTGAATTAAATTTTAAAGCATTTTATAATAAACAGTTTTTTATGATGTAAGGAGTCGATAACTACCTTAAACAGAAATTGTGTGAATTAAACTTTACCATTTTTATTACATCTAAAATAAATAGCATGCAAAATTTACATAAAACAGAAGCAACTATAACTTAAATATTAAACATTCAACAAAAGTTTTGTGAGTAAGATTTTTTTGCAAATAATATTACATTTGGAATAATATAATTGCATGCAAAATTTATATAAAAGATAATTTTTGAGGTAGTTGTCAACCCATTACATCATAAAAAAATTATTTATTATAAAATGCGTTGAAATTTGGTTTATAACTTCAATATAACTTTATAAATAAATAGTTAAATTTTTAGAACGATTAACGGATTCATAATTATAATATAATATTTTAAATTTGTAATTTTAATGATATTTATTATATAAAATGAAAATTTCAGTATTATATCTTACTTTTGAAATCACTAGAGGTTATAAAATTTTAACTATTTATTTGTGAAATTATATTGAAGTTGTGAATTAAATTTTAAAGCATTTTATAATAAACAGTTTTTTATGATGTAAAAAATCGACAACTACCTTAAACAGAAATTGTGTGAATTAAACTTTACGATTTTTATTACATCTAAAATAAATAGCATGCAAAATTTACATAAAACGGAAGCAACTATAACCTAAATATTAAACATTCAACAAAAGTTTTGTATATAAGATTTTTTTGTAAATAATATTACATCTGGAATAAAATAACTGCATGCAAAATTTATATAAAAGATAATTTTTGAAGTAGTTGACGACCCATTACATCATAAAAAAATTATTAGGGGTTGAAAACTTAAAATATCTTATCTCGCGATTTTATTATTATACCAGGAATTTTCTTTTTGGAATTAGTTTTTGATATTAAAATACTATGATTATATAAGTTACAGCCCATTTAAGAAACAGGAACTACCCCTATATAAGGGTTGAAAATTTTAAAAAATCGTATCTTGTGATTTTATGAATTTACCAGAAATTTTCTTATTTGTGTTGATTTAAAAATTTAAATCCAATGATTATTTAAATTACAGCTCATTTGAGGAACAGGAACTACCCCTATATAGGCGTTAAAAATTTAAAAAAATCGTATCTTGCGATTTTATAAATTTACCAGAAATTTTCTTTATTGTAGCAATTTTTTATATTGAAATACAATGATTATATAAGTTACAGCCCATTTAAGAAACAAAAACTGACCCTATATAAGGGTTGAAAATTTAAAAAAATCGTATCTTGCGATTTTATGAATTTACCAGAAATTTTCTTTATTGTAGCAATTTTTTATATTGAAATACAAAGATTATTTAAGTTACAGCCCATTTGAGAAACAGGAACTACACCTTTATAGGGGTTGGCAACTTATAAAAATCTTATCTCGCGATTTTATGAATTTACCGAAAATTTTCTTCTTTGTATTGATTTGATATATTAAAATACAATGATTATTTCAATTACAGCCCACTTAAGGAACAGGAACAAAACCTATATAGGGGTTGAAAACTTAAAATATCTTATCTCGCGATTTTATTATTTTACCAGGAATTTTCTTTTTAGAATTAGTTTTTTATATTAAAATACTAAGATTATACAAGTTACAGCCGATTTGAGGAACAGAAACTACCCCTATATAAGGGTTGAAAATTTAAAAGAATCGTATCTTGCGATTTTATGAATTTACCAGAAATTTTCTATATTGTAGCAATTTTTTATATTGAAATACAAAGATTATTTATGTTACAGCCCATTTGAGAAACAGGAACTACCCCTTTATAGGGGTTGACAACTTATAGAAATCTTATTTCGCGATTTTATGAATTTACAAGAAATTTCCTTTTTTGTATTGATTTGATATATTAAAATACAATGATTATTTTAATTACAGCCCACTGTATTATCTCGCGATTTTATTATTTTACCAGGAATTTTCTTTTTGGAATTAGTTTTTTATATTAAAATACTAAGATTATACAAGTTACAGCCGATTCGAGGAACAGGAACTACCCCTATATAGGGGTTGAAAACTTAAAATATCTTATCTCGCGATTTTATTGTTCTACCAGATATTTTCTGTTTTGTATCGGTTTTTGATATTAAAATACTACGATTATCTAAGTTACAGCCCATTTGAGGAACAGGAACTACCCCTATATAGGGGTTGAAATTTTTTAAAAATCGTATCTTGTGATTTTATGAATTTACCAGAAATTTTCTTATTTGTATAAATTTAAAATGTAAATACAATGATTATTTAAATT
The DNA here is from genome assembly GCA_017163975.1 of Anastatus disparis. Lineage (NCBI taxonomy): Eukaryota > Metazoa > Arthropoda > Insecta > Hymenoptera > Eupelmidae > Anastatus > Anastatus disparis. The sequence continues at coordinate 925,137 of JAFFSR010000271.1, read as the reverse complement.
ACAGCTCATTTGAGGAACAGGAACTACCCCTATATAGGGGTTGAAAACTTAAAAAAATCTTATCTCGCGATTTTATTATATTACCAGGAGTTTCCTTTTTTGTATTGGTTTTTTATATTAAAATACCATGGTTATATAAGTTTCAGCCCATTTAAGGAACAGGAACTACCCCTATATATAGGTTGAAAATTTAAAAAAATCGTATCTTACGATTTTATGAATTTACTAGAAATTTTCTTTATTGTAGCAATTTTTTATATTGAAATACAATGATTATATAAGTTACAGCCCATTTAAGGAACAGGAACTACCCCTATATAAAGGTTGAAAATTTAAAAAAATCGTATCTTGCGATTTTATGAATTTACTAGAAATTTTCTTTATTGTAGCAATTTTTTATATTGAAATACAATGATTATATAAGTTACAGCCCATTTAAGGAACAGAAACTACCCCTATATAGGGGTTGAAAATTTAAAAAAAACGTATCTTGCGATTTTATGAATTTACCAGAAATTTTCTTATTTGTATTGATTCAATAAATTTAAATACAATGATTATTTACATTACAGCCCATTTGAGGAAAAGGAACTACCCCTATGCAGGGGTTGAAAACTTTAAAAAATCTTATCTTGCGATTTTATTATTTTACCAGGAGTTTTCTTTTTTGTATTGATTTTTTATATTAAAATACCATGATTATGTAAGTTTCAGCCCATTTAAGGAACAGAAACTACCCCTATATAGGCGTTGAAATCATAAAAAAATCGTATCAATCGATTTTATGAATTTACCATAAATTTTCTTTTTTGTATAAGGTTTTTATATTAAAATACAATAATTAATTAAGTTACACCCCATTTAAAGAACAGAAACTACCCCTATATAAGGGTTGAAAATTTAAAAAAATCGTATATTGCGATTTTATGAATTTACCAGAAATTTTCTTAATTGTATTGATTTGATATATTGAAATACAATGATTATTTAAATTACAGCCTATTTAAGGAACAGGAACTACGCCTATATAAGAGTTGAATAATTAAAAAAATCTTATCTCGCGATTTTATTATTTCACCAGGTATTTCCTTTTTTGTATTGGTTTTTTATAATAAAATACTAAGATTATATAAGTTACAGCTCATTTGAGGAACAGGAACTACCCCTACATAAGGGTTGAAAATTAAAAAAAATCGCATCTCGCAATTTTATGCATTTACCAGAAGTTTTCTTTTTTGTAGACATTTTTTTATATTAAAATACAATGATTATATAAGTTACAGCCCATTTGAGGAACAGGAACTACCCCTACATAGACATTGAAGTCTTGAAAAAATCGTATCACGCGATTTTATGAATGTACCTTAAATTTTCTTCTTCGTATAAAGTTTTTATATCAAAATACAGTAATGAATTGAGTCACAGCCCATTTAAAGAACAGAAACTACCCCTATATAAAGGTCGAAAATTTAAAAAAATCGTATCCTGCGATTTTATGAATTCACCAGAAATTTTCTTTTTTGTATTGATTTGATATATTAAAATACAATGATTATTGAAATTACAGCCCATTTAAGGAACAGGACCTATCCCTATATATGGGTTAAAAAATTAAAAAAATTTTATCCCGCGATTTTATTAATTTACCAGGAATTTTCTTTTTTGTATTGCATTTTAATATTAAAATACATAGATTATTTAAGTAACGGCACATTTGAGGAACAGGAACTACCCCTCTATTAGGGTTAAAAATTTAAAGAAATCGTATCTCGGGTGTAAATGGGCTGTAACCTATATAATCATCTTATTTTGATATAAAAAATTTACACAAAATAGAAAATTCCTGGTAAATTTATAAAATCGCGAGATAAGATTTTTTTAAATTTTTAACCCTCATATAGGGGTAGTTCCTGTTCCTCAAATGAGCTGTAACTTATATATCATAGTATTTTAATATAAAAAACCAATACAAAAAAGAAAATTCTTGGTTAAATAATAAACCGCGAGATAAGATTTTTTTAAGTTTTCAACCCCTATATAGGAGTAGTTTCTGTTCCTCAAATGGGCTGTAATTCAAATTATCATTGTATTTTCATATATCAAATTAATACAAAAAAGAAAATTTCTGGTAAATTCATAAAATCGCGAGATACAATTTTTTTAAATTTTCAACCCTTATATAGGGGTAGCTCCTGTTCCTCAGATGGGCTGTAACTCATATACTTATTGTATTTTAATATAAAAAATCAATACAAAAAAGAAAATTTCTGGTAAATTCATAAAATCGCGAGATAAGATTCTTTCAAATATTTAACCCTTAAATAGGGGTAGTTTCTGTTTCTCAAATGGGCTGTAACTTATATAATCATAGTATATTAATATATAAAACCGATACAAAAAAGAAAATTTCTGGTAAATTCATAATATCGCGGGATACGATTTTTTTAAATTTTCAACCCTTATGTAGGGGTACTTCCTGTTCTTCAAATGGGCTGTAACTTATATAACCATTGTATTTTAATATAAAAACCAATCCAAAAAAGAAAATTCCTGGTAAAATAATAAAATCGCGAGATAAGATTTTTTTAAGTTTTCAACCCCTATATAGGGGTAGTTCCTTTTCCTCAAATGGGCTGTAATTCGAATAATTATTGTATTATAATACATCAAATCAATACAAAAAAGAAAATTTCTGGTAAATTCATAAAATTGCGAGATACGATTTTTTTATGAATTCAACCCTCATATAGGGGTAGTTTCTGTTCCTCAAATGGGCTGTAACTAAATTAAGTATTGTATTTTAATATAAAACCTCATACTAAAAAGAAAATTTCTGGTAAAATCATAAAATTGCGAGATACGATTTTTTTAAGATTTCAATCCCTATATAGGGGTTGTTCCTGTTCCTTAAATGGGCTGTAATTTGAATAATCATCGTATTTTAATAAATAAAATAAATATAGAAAAGAAAATTCCTGGTAAATTCATAAAATCGCGAGATAAGATATTTTTATGATTTCAACCCCTATATAGGGGTAATTCCTGTTCCTTAAATGGGCTTTAACTTAATTATTCTTTGTATTTTAATATAAAAAACTCATACAAAAAAGAAAATTCTTGGTAACTTCATAAAATCACGACATACGATTTTTTTCAATTTTCACCCCTTATGTAGGGGTAGTTCCTGTTCATCAAATGGGCTGTAACTTATATACTCATTGTATTTTAATATAAAAAATCTATACAAAGAAGAAAATTTCTGGTAAGTTCATAAAATTGCGACATACGATTTTTTAAAATTTTCAACCCTTTTATAGGGGTAGTATCTATTCCTCAAATGGGCTGTAACTTATATAATCATTGTATTTTAATATAAAAAACCAATCCAAAAAAGAAAATTCCTGGTAAATTCATAAAATCGCGAGATACGATTTTTTCAATATAACTTTATAAATAAATAGTTAAATTTTTAGAACGATTAACGGTTTCATAATTATAATATAATATTTTGAATTTGTAATTTTAATGATATTTATTATATAAAATGAAAATTTTAGTTTTATATCTTACTTTTGAAACCGCTAGAGGTTATAAAATTTTAACCATTTATTTGTGAAATTATATTGAAGTTGTGAATTTAATTTCAAAGCATTTTATAATAAACAGTTTTTTATGATGTAAGGAGTCGACAACTACCTTAAACAGAAATTGTGTGAATTAAACTTTACCATTTTTATTACATCTAAAATAAATAGCATGCAAAATTTACATAAAACAGAAGCAACTATAACTTAAATATTAAACATTCAACAAAAGTTTTGTAAGTAAGATTTTTTTGCAAATAATATTACATTTGGAATAAAATAATTGCATGCAAAATTTATATAAAAGATAATCTTTAAGGTAGTTGTCAACCCATCACATCATAAAAAAATTATTTATTATAAAATGCGTTGAAATTTGGTTTATAACTTTAATATAACTTTATAAATAAATAGTTAAATTTTTAGAACGATTAACGGATTCATAATTATAATATAATATTTCAAATTTGTAATTTTAATGATATTTATTATATAAAATGAAAATTTCAGTATTATATCTTCCTTTCGAAACCGCTAGAGGTTATAAAATTTTAACTATTTATTCGTGAAATTATATTCAAGTTGTGAATTAAATTTTAAAGCATTTTATAATAAACAGTTTTTTATGATGTAAGGAGTCGACAACTACCTTAAACAGAAATTGTGTGAATTAAACTTTACCATTTTTATTACATCTAAAATAAATAGCATGCAAAATTTACATAAAACAGAAGCAACTATAACTTAAGGGAGTTGTCTTGCAAATTGACTTCTAACGAATCTTTCTGAAATTTTGAACATAGTTGAAGTAAAGTAGGATGAATTAATTCTGAAAATTTCAGAGAATTTTACCGTCAATATTTTAAGTAATTAATCATTAAAAATTTGTACTTTAACACGCAGCCTTATGAGAGCACATGTAAGAAAATTCGTAAATCAGTCATTGTACTAAAAAATTTCTAACGAAAGTCTTTGAAAAATTAATATGATATAATCTAATATATAATTTATCATATTTATCAATTTCAATAACATTTACCAGATAGTTTTTAAAATATTCAATTGTAAACTTTAAAAATAACTTGAGATTGCGTACAGCATGTTAAAGGAAAGGGAACGTTTGGCAACGTTGCGCTATATACATACATAGTTTAAACTATACCACGGAGCTGGAGAAATAAGAAGACTGCTGTTGACAATCAGGCGATGTTGTCACGTCGACAACCTTCCCTCGCACAAGTGGGTGCGCGTGCACACGTATAAGCTGTAATAGAATGCTGCTATGTATGTGTGTACAGGTCGGTGTTAAAAGCGTTAAAGAAGGGAGACGCTATTTAGAAAGTATAAGTTCGCACGGGGCACTGAATATTTTTGATACGTACTGTACCAAGACAACTCCCTTAAATATTAAACATTCAACAAAAGTTTTGTAAGTAAGATTTTTTTGCAAATAATATTACATTTGGAATAAAATAATTGCATGCAAAATTTATATAAAAGATAATTGTCGACCCATTACATCATTAAAAAATTATTCATTATAAAATGCGTTGAAATTTGGTTTATAACTTCAATATAACTTTATAAATAAATAGTTAAATTTTTAGAACGATTAACGGTTTCATAATTATAATATAATATTTTAAATTTGTAATTTTAATGATATTTATTATATAAAATGAAAATTTCAGTATTATATCTTCCTTTCGAAACCGCTAGAGGTTATAAAATTTTAACTATTTATTTGCGAAATTATATTGAAGTTGTGAATTAAATTTTAAAGCATTTTATAATAAACAGTTTTTTATGATGTAAGGAGTCGACAACTACCTTAAACAGAAATTGTGTGAATTAAACTTTACCATTTTTATTACATCTAAAATAAATAGCATGCAAAATGTACATAAAACAGAAGCAACTATAACCTAAATATCAAACATTCAACATAAATTTTGTTAAGAGGCGGTCGGGTCTATTCGCCGCTACATATAGGGTGGCGCTGCGGTCAGGTGAGAGAAATCTATTAAATATTTTTTATACAGCTATTTACAATTTTCTGAGACGACAATATACTTTTAATGTTGTCATTTCCTCTAGCCATCTATATGTAGAATAATTATTAATACTTATCTTGTTTGAAAAGTCTGAAATATTGTTATAAAGCGAAAAATGCGATGCAACGTAGGACCGATGTAAACATGCGTGCACCTTCCCTTAGTGCGACAGAGAGAGCAATACTAAAGAATGATGTATGCTAATGTTTACGTCGGCTCTACCTCGCGCCGCATTTTTCGCTTTATAACAATATTTTAGACTTTTCAAACAAAATTAATATTAATAATTATTCTACATATATATGGCTAGAGGAAATGACAAGATTAAAAGTATATTATTGTTTCAGTAAATTTTAAATTGCTATATAAAAAATATTTTATATTTTTCTCTCACCTGACCGCAGCGCCACCAAGCGGCAAATGGTTCCGACCGCCTCTTAACAAGTTTTTTTCGCCAATAATATTATGCCTAGAATTAAATAATTGCATGCAAGATTTATAGAAAAGATATTAATTAATTATAAAAAATAATTTTCATAAAATATTCAGTAGATGAACACCAACATTGCAGGTTATTATAATCTTTATAAGCACGTTTTCTGCATGTCGAACATATTATTTCGTCTAATGTAACATTAATCAAAACTTTTCTAATATTTTCTGACACTTTCTGTAATGACTTAGTTTTTCGATTATTCTTCAGTTTAAAGGGATTACAACATTTATTATAACTCACTAATTTACTTGAAAGTCCCATTTTAATATTTAAATATTTTGTTATATTATATTTATTATAATTGATTGATAAAAATTAAACATCGATGTTATTGTTGTAATCTTGAGCATGAAAAACCATGAAGTGACAAATTCTGAGTACGAAATCAAACATAAGAGAATGGAAGCTCGGTCGGGACTGGGGACTGGAGAATTGCTCCGAAACGATAAATTTAGTGTATCGATATATGCTATCTTTGTTCAGCACATTGATTTTATATCTTCTGTCTCTGTGATACAGAGTTGTGCAATTTTCTAGAGCGACCCTCTTGGGACATGGCGATCATGCACATACATACATGTAGTACGTTATACGGTTGGTGGTGCTATACATCTATACTACGTAAGTAAGAGAATAATTTATGTATCTCTAATACTAAAAAAATAACCTCTCTGATTGGTTAAACTCATTATTATCCTATAAAATACTTAAACGAAAAATGATTAGATCAGAATGTATGGAAGTAACTCAAGTAATGATTGTGTCATCTGTCTGTTTTCTCATCATGAGAAAAATAAGACGGAATCATGTTTGATTCATGTAAGCTGAGAACTGAGAACTGAGTAACGACTACAACTTTCTGCCTGAGGTTCGAATTTATAGTCGTTGTTCAAACTCAAGCATTGAGGTTTAAATTCATAAACAAAACTGAAGTACTGGTTACATCCTGTGTCTTTTTTTGTTATCATGAGAGAAGCAGAGACAGAATGAGATTTGAGTAACGAATCTTTACTTGAGTTGGGTCTATGAATTCGAACCTGAAAGACGGAATGAGATTTTATTATGAGAGAGACAAAGACAGAACGATGTTTGAGAATGGAGCATACTCAATGCTTGAGTTTGAGCAACGACTATAAATTTGGGCCTAAAGTTGGAATTCAAACTCAAGCACCTATACAGCATGAAAGATTGCTGCAAGGTTTCAGTAATAAGAATTTTATTACTGAAACCTTGCAGCAACCTTTCATGCTGTATAACTCAACTCAAATTACGGTGTTACTTACGTATCGATGTTACTTGAGTAACGTTTATAAATTTAAAAAAATATGCTTAAATTTAGCTAGGGTAAAGATTATAATCAAGGGGCGCGGTAGCGCCCCGGGGGGCTGCTCCTGAGCGATAAATTTAGTGTATCGATATATGCTATCTTTGTTCAGCACATTGATTTCATATCTTCTGTCTCTGTGATACAGAGCTGTGCAATTTTGTAGAGCAGCCCCCCCCCCCCCGATGGCAAGTAGGCGAAGCAATCGAGCGCTCTAAGGGTTAAATCAGATGGAGCGGAAAATAGGCGACGGAACGTCACAGAACCTCAATTCCGCATCTTTGTATTCCGCCAACGGAATAAAGACGACGTAATAGACGACATCAATTTTTATTCTGTTTAAAAAAATTATTAGTGCTTCAGTAACCTCACGTAATATTTTTAATTTGCTTTCCATAGCTGTACTTTTAATTTCAATCAAACTTTTAAATTCTATTTTGGTTAAGTATTTGTTTAAACAATTTCAAAAAGTCTGTGACGCTTCTATTATCCCGCCAAATTTGTTTCCCTATATTCACATGGAGCGGAATAGAAGTTCTGTGACGTTGATTAGCAATTTTATAATTAAAAAATAATGATGTCAATTGAAATATTTGGTTATAATAACAAACTATATTTTATTTTTATAAAAAAAGAATCTCATTACAATAACAATAGGTGATTATTTCCAACTTTTTTAACATTTTTGTTGTTAATTTAAAATTCGCGGATACATTTGTATGCTATTTTTAACAATTTTTCAGCTACATTCCGCGCCATGTGAACATAGGGAAAAAATTTGACGGAAAACAAGGCGACGGAATGAATGTTTTGTGACGTTCCGTCGTCTATTTTCCGCTCCATCTGATTTCACCCTAAGCCTTTTATACGTTATGTTTTCGTATTTAACCTTGCAATTGAAAAATATTTTTTAATATTTTTTTATTGCTGAATCTTTATAAAATTATTTTATTTTTGTTTTTATAAGATTTGAGGCAAATAAATGTACACTAAATAAGATTTTATTTATAATAAAAATCATTAAGTTTTATTTGTGTCAACTTACAAGGACGTCAGAAATTAGTCTGACTACAAAACAATAAAATAATCAATAATAATAAATAAACATGAATATAGCTGCGCCGCCAACTTCATAAATCAAACTTTCGAACATCTGTTCGATATGTTCGCCACATTACCCCCCTGAGGAGTAAATAAAACCAGGTTTATTAGGAAAATGAACTTTCCGACCTGAACAGGTCTTATATTCTGGTTTTGATGGCAATGATGTAAGTACAGATGGCGATGACGGTAATACCTTAGAATCTGGTAAAGATGATTGGGTAGATAATGGTGTAGAATTTTCTTGATCTTCAAAAACAAAGGCAGGTTTAACACGATCGATTGATACCTTATTTGGTTTGTTGTTAATCTTCAGCGTGATGGTCTTGTTGTCGCGATCAATGACTTCATAAGGTCCTCGATAAGGTGGTTGAAGAGATCTACGCTCTGGTCCTTCCCGTAAAAATGCATGCGTACAAGAAGAAAGCTCCTTGAAAACAAAAGTCCTGGGTCTAGAATGTCCTGATGCTGGTGTTGGTCGAAGACGAGACATATGCTCACGTAAACATGTGAGAAAGTTTGTTAAATCCTCAGCATTTGAAGCGTTAGATACAAACATTTCCCCAGGAAGCCGAAGAGGTTCACCGTAAACAAGCTCCGCTGATGAAGCTTGAATGTCAACTTTAAAAGCTGAACGGATTCCCAATAAAACAAGTGGTAGAGCTTCCACCCAGCCAATATCAGCGTGTGCCATAATAGCAGCTTTTAAAGGGCGATGGAGACATTCAACTTGACCATTGGCTGAAGGATGCCAGCTTGTTGTAAACTGGTGTTTAAGACCAAAATGATCTTTGAAAACTCTGAATAAAAATGAGGTGAATTGAGAACCTCTATCAGATGTCACGACCTGAGGACAACCAAAGCGAGAAATCCAGCAACTGAGAAATGCTTGGATAACAAATTCTGCAGTAATGCACTCTAATGGAAAAACTTCAGGCCAACGAGTAAAGCGATCAACCACAGCTAAACAATATCTAAAATTATTTACAAGAGGGAGAGGACCAATAATATCTACATGAATATGTGAAAACCGATGTGAGGGTAAATCAAAAACGCCAATTAGTGATTTTACATGTCGAGAAATCTTGGATCTTTGATACTCCAAACAAGAACGAGCCCAACTTCGACAATCTTTTTGAATTAAAGGCCAAACAAAACGATCGCTAACAAGCTTAGCTGTAGCATTGGCACCAGGGTGGCTGAGATTATGGAGCTGTTCAAAAATTTGTCGACGAAACGGAGTTGATAGAAATGGTCTTGATTTACCAGTTGATGTGTCACATTATACAAATACTCCAGATCCTGGAAGTTGAACTTTTTTAAGTTTAAGTGACCTAGGCTCTTGTAAATAGTTTTTAATTTCATCATCATTATCTTGAAATTCAGCAAGCTTTTTGTAATCTAAAGGCATGCAAATTGCTTCAATGCAAGAGAGTGTATCAGCAACAACGTTCTCCGCTCCACTGATATGTTGAATATCCGTTGTAAACTCGGAGATGAATGAAACTTGATTTCTCTGTACAGGTGGTAACTTATCCTTTTTTTGTTGAAAGATATAAGTTAAAGGCTTATGATCAGTAAAAATCATAAAATGATGACCTTCAAGAAAATGACGAAAATGTTGAACCGATTCGTAAATAGCAAGAAGTTCTCGGTAATAAGCGGGTGAATCACTCTGCTTTTTGGTCATTTTTTTAGAAAAAAATGCAAGAGGTTGCCAAGAATCATTAACCAATTGTTGAAGACATCCTCCAATAGCAGAGTTTGAAGCATCAGTAAAAAGTCCAAGAGGAACACCAATTCGAGGATGAACCAAAAGAGTAGCCGAAGATAAACAATCTTTACAAGCTTTAAAATCTTTTTCTAACTCAGTTGTCCACGGCACTTTTTGAGAGCCTTTAAGTAAAGGTTTACTAATAGCTTCATGAAGAGGTGCTTCGAACTCTGAAGCATGTGGGATGAATCTACGATAAAAATCAATCATGCCAAGAAAACGACGCAAGCCTTGTGCAGTTTGCGGCAAAGTGAATTCTTGTATGGCCTTGATACGATCTTCAGGAGGTCGAATTCCAGAAGCTGATACTGTATATCCAAGAAAATCTAATTCTAAAACTCCGAAAACACACTTAGATGAATTAATGACTATCCCATATTGAGAAAGACGTTCAAACAATATTTTCAAATGATGTTTATGCTCATCAACAGATCGAGAAAAAACCAAAATATCATCGATGTAAGCGTAACAAAAATCTAAACCATGAAGAACTTCATCGATAAAACGCTGAAAAGTTTGACCAGCATTACGCAATCCAAATGTCATAAAAGGAAACTCGTAGAGACCAAAAGGGGTGGTGATTGCAGTTTTACAGATGTCGTCCTTGAAAACCGGGATTTGATTGTAAGCTTTGACAAGATCAATTTTTGGAAATATTGTACAGCCATCTAAATTACAAGTGAAATCATGAATGTGACGCACCGGGTGACAGTCAGGAATGGTACGACTGTTTAGACTACGATAATCGCCACAGGGTCGCCAATCAGAATTGCCTTTCGGAGCTAAATGTAATGGCGATGACTAACAACTCTCTGAAGGACGAGCAGTGCCAGCTTCCATCATATCATCAAACTGCTTCTTTGCAATTTTAAATTTATCCGGAGCTAAACGTCTAGGAGCGCTTGAAACCGGTGGACCTGGTGAAGTTCGAATATGATGAACTGTTTCGTGTTTGATTTCACGATCTCTTCCGCAAGGACGAGTCAAATCAGGAAACTCAGCAAGGATACAGGTGAATTCAGGCGATGAACATGTGTTAACCGTTAGAACTGTATTTATTAATTTGTAAAGTTTAATTTATTAAACTTTATTTAATAAACTTGATTTATTAATTTTATAAATTTTTAATTATTATTATAACTTATTTTTGTAATTTAGGACGTTGGTTCTTTAGGATAGGTATCCAAGAATAAAAGAATATTTATATATATATATATATATGTGTTGAATTGAACTTATCTTTATTTCTCCTTCTTAACCTTTAGTACAATAATTTTAGGCGAAGCGTAGCCTTAGACGGTAAGTATGAAATTAAGCTGGCGAGCTAAAGACTCTTGGGTTTTTATACTATGGGTAAAAGACAGTTGCATTCTTTCGTATGTATGATATTATTGATACTTTTATAATTTCGGGGAAAAGATTGATTGAATTTTGCATATGATGCAGTTTAGAGTTCGATCGCCTCTTGTGCGTCGCATTCTTGTGTGTCGCATTCTCGCGAATGTATAACGTTATTGTTTGCTATCGCAGTCTCAAGGTAGAAGACTTGACATATGATGCTTACGGAGTTCAATCACCCTTGAGTGAAATGTTTGTGTCATTTGCTTGTGTCATTTAATAATATTCTATCGCAAGCGGATAATGAGTCTATTAGCCTAGGTAAAATTTGTAGTTTACATATTTTTGTATTGCCAAGTTGATTACAATCATTTATACTCGATAAGGTCGTATATTTTGATATATCATACGTTGTTAATACATATTAGTTAGTTACATATAATGTTGCTGTGTTTTCAAAACGTCTTTTAATAGGTAAAGGTTCAAACTTAAGGATTTTGTACGGGTCATTGTGGATAATGGGATATTTAGTAACTATTACGAGTCCGTCTGTTTTAATGTAGGATGTGAAAGTCATAACTTGTAATATTAAGAAATAATTTTTCATTGTTGGTGCTATTAACATGTCATCGCATTGCTGTTTTTTATACAAGCTTTGTAGACCATTTATTAGAATTTCAGGTTTTAATAATGCAGGTGATAATATTCCGTTTCTTGCTATATTTATAGAATTGAATAAATCCGTTATATAAGCTTCATATTCTTCTAGCGATGCATCAATTTCTTGCAAACTAAGTAATACAATTTGGTTGCCTTGATAATTGTTGAGCATTACTGATATTCCAAGACTCCAGTTTATTAATTTATCTTCGTTTTCTTTAAATATATAGAACTCCTTTGTAAATGAATCGAAGGTCTCTTTCACAAACAATGTTTGATTTTTAATTGCTATTAACGAATCTTCTGTATGTTTGTATAGTTTGTCTATCTCTTGATTTATAGAGTCAGCATCATCAGAATTTGAGGTACCAAATAAAAATTTACTCGCTGTTCCTACAAAGTTGAATAATCCTCTCTTCTTTCTGTTGCCTTCTAAGTGTAAAAATAAAGATAGTCTTGCGAATAATTCATGTAGTCGTTTTTCTTGATGCATTATGAAATCTTTTGCAGTACAGTGAACATTATTACATACTTCTTTGATTTTTGTTAATCGATTTTGCATGTCTATTTTATTTTGTATAAGGGCTGTAAGATTTATATAATTAACAATAGTCCAAGTATCTTCGAACACATAAGCAGTTCCGTAATTTTTCTGTAGTATTGGTATATTAGCTGGTGTAACTTCTATATCTGCTTCGCAGTGATGAAACATGTCAATTAGAATGACTGTTAATATTATCATTGTCGCCTTCATCTGTAACAAAGAAGGGATTCGAGATAAGCGTGATCTCGTTAAAATGTCGTCTTAGAATTTTTGTTTTAAATAAAAGCTGAACTGTATGACTTTTATTATTGACTGTGAGAATTGTTGCTGGCCCTATAAATCCACGTGATGTTCTAAAATTTACCCTATCCCCTGGTTGTGGGTTGATTCTTGAAGTTTGTCTATTATCTACTGTGTTTTTATTAATTTCCTTTTGTCTTTGTATATTTTCTCTTGCTTCTTTTGCTTTCTTTGTATTTTCTTCCAATCGCTTATTTAATGAATTCAACTTGTCAGAGTTAAAATTTTCTTTAGGTAGAATTCGTCCAAAGAATAATTCATAAGGTATATATTTTGTTGTAGGATGTATTGTTCTATTATAAGCAGTAATAATTGGGTAAAAGCTTTTATTGTTTGAAACTGCTCCAATTATTCTTTTCTTCAAAGTTCCTATAATTCTTTCTACTATACCGTTCGATTGCGGATGTAATGGAGTTGTTGGTATATATTCTATTTTATGTTTTTCTAATAAATTTTGAAACGCCCTTGATGTAAACGTAGCTGCATTGTCACTGATTATTTTCTTTGGTGTTCCCCATTCACTCATTAAATCTTCCATAGATTGCGTAGTTTGATCTAGATTTTTCAATTGATAAACTTTAGCATATCTTGAAAGCGCTTCTATAATAAAAAGTAATTTTATTCCTTTTTCTTCGGCATGATCTATATACCATAATTCGTTGATTTCCTTTGGCGCATTAACCTTTTAAGGACGGGGATTTTGACGTTGAAATTCGACTTTTTTTTTAAACAATATTTGTGCATAAAATGAAAAAATATATCACGTGGAGTGCCTGATAAAATTGGTGGTCGATATATCGACCAGTCCCGTCCTTAAAAGGTTAATAATAGTACCTGGAGCTTTGAATCTACTATTAAAATTTCTTTCTGCACAGTATTCGCAGGTATCGATCCAATTTTTAACCTCTTCTGCTTTTGTTTCCCAACAATGTTTACGAAGTTGAAACATAGTTTTATCATAAGCCCAATGAGCTTCGCTATGGGCTCTTGTTATTAATGTTTTTCTAGTCTTTTCACAATCCACATGAGTCTGTGCTAGACTCTTAATTCGTATTCTTCTTGGAAAACGAGCAAGTTTTGATAATAAATCTTGAGCCGGAGCGTCGTCAAAATTGCTTAATTCTATAATTTCTCCTTTATAATTAGGGTAATGATTACGTAAATAATTTATTGGTGATCGTATTAATTCTTCATTTGGAGTTAGTATAATGTCTCCTTTACATGCCTGTTTTATTTCTATCTTTCCATATTCAGGTTCCTTTTCTGTCCGAAAATATACAAGTGTAATTTCTTTTATACCGCTCTTGGCTGCTATGGCCTTTAAATGATTTGTAGCATCGAAGAATTTTTTTCTGTTAAAACCTCTGAGCTCCAATATTTGTCCTTCTGTGTATTTAGACAATATTTCCTTTAAGAGGAGGTCACGTATCTCTGTCCTTTTCTAATCAAAGAAATTATGTTTTTACAAAAACTAATAACTTTATCAAAAAATGAAGAGATAGCCGCATCTTGTATCAAAAAAAGCAATATTTTCTTTGATAAGAAAATATTAATTTTATTGCTTTGTTCTCAAGAAAACCTTGAAAAACCAAATTGTCCACCCTAACCTCTATGATTTAAGTTTTTCAAGATTTTCATGAAAACGAAGCCATCAAATTAATTCTTTCTTATCAAAGAAAATATTGTTTTTTTTATTACGAGATGCGGCTTTCTCTTCATTTTTTGCTAAAGTTATTAGTTTCAGTAAAAAACTCAATCCTTTGATTAGAAAAGGACAGAGATACGCGACCTCCTCTTAAGACTTGTTTTATGTCCTGATCATCAGTATTGTTGTATATTATGTCACCTTCTATAGCATTAACGTACTTTATTCGTGGGTTTTCTCTTTTTGCTACAAATGCTCGGCTAAGAGCATCGGCATTAGTATTTAATTTACCCTTTTTATATTCTACTATAGGTTGAAAATCTGTAATTTTTAATAAAAGTTTAAAAATTCTAGATCCGATTTCTGGTGATTTTGATTTGATGAGACCTGCTAATGGTGCATGATCTGTTATTAAAATGAAAGGTTTCCCATATAGAAAATGTCTAAAATGACGCATTGCCCATACTGCTGCTAATAATTCCTTTTCGATAGTCGAATAATTCTCTTCAGCTTGATTGAGTGTTCTTGAAGCATAGGCACAAGGTAAATCTTTTCCTTTCTTGTAATCACCTTGACTAAGAATTGCACCAAGTCTTTCATTACTCGCATCTGTTGTCAATATGAACATCTCCTCTAAATTAGGGTATTTTAATATTGGTGATGATGTTAATTTTTGCTTTAATATTTCAAAAGCATTTTTGCATTTATCGTCGAAATTAAACGTGACATTTTTACTCATTAGTTTATTAAGAGGTGTTGTGATTTTACCGTAATTTAATTTAATTTTTAAATTTTCTATAGTTTAAATTTCCAATGCCCTTTATGAGTAGAAAATGCAGTACGCTCTCTGTGTTCTGGAAAAACCGGTACTTGATAAAAGCCCGAGGCCAAGTCAAATGCAGAGAAGTATCTCATACCTCCCAGTTGGTCAAGAATTTCATTTATTGACGGCAATGGGTAATTGTCTTGAAGTGTGTATTCATTTAATTTCCTAAAATCTATTACAACTCTATATTTTTGTATTCCTGATGCATCCATTTTCTTTGGAACACACCAAACAGGTGATACAAAAGGCGAATTTGACTTTGTTATAATACCTTCATTTTCAAATTTTTCTATTTGTCTGTCTATTTCCTTATGTAAAGATAATGGGTGTCGATAAAATTTTGAAACAACTGGTTGATTAACTGTTAAATCTATACGATGATACATATTCTTGAGCGATAGTGCATTATCTCCTTCTAATTGAATAATATCATTGTATTCTTTAACTAATGTTTGTATTGCTAATGCCTGTTCTCTCGGCAAATGCGATGTGCGTGTATTATCTATAATAAGTTTATCACGATGATATTTTTCTGTCATGAACGTTTAGTAGCCCGATCTGTAACAAAGAGACGGCTCCCTGGAGAAAGGCAGTTAGTTGCCGTCCTTACGAACTGCCGCTGAGGTTTTCCGAACTATAGGTGCAAGGCTGTATGCACTTCTTCGCTTTATTCTGAAATTTATTATGATACCAACATAACCTTTTAGCATCTTGTCTAGTACCTGATCTGCTTCCCGAACGACGACTGCGACTACGGTTATGAGAGCTAGAATCACGACGCGCAGAGAGTTCTGCTACTTGTTTAGTCAATGATTCAATAGCACAGATTAAAGCGCTCTCCTTTGAAAAACCTGGCTCAACAGAAGTAGCACGAACTGAAAGGTTAGGTGCCACAGGAGATACCTCAACAATCTTGTCTGCCAGCTCGGACAATTTTTCTAAAGTTATTTCCGATTGCGCCGTGAGGATAGCCTGGACATGTGAAGGAAGTCGTCGTAGTCAAAGCTGTCCCAGAAGATTGTCCTGAATTGCAGTTGAACCAGTCAACGTGCGGAGGTGTCGAAGAAACTGCGAAGGTTTACGGTCGCCAAGCTCTTCTTCGTTGATGAGTTGCCTTACACGTTGCTCTTCGGACGCTGATAAACGTTCAATAAGTTTATTACGTAGGTGAGTGAAAGGGTTATTAGGAGGAGGGTTATTAATTATATCTTCAACCTCCACAGCAACACGGGTTTCTAGCTGGGAAACAACATAGTGAAATTTTGTTACCTCACTTGTAATATTTGATATTACAAATTGAGAGTCCGCTTGCGCAAACCATAAACTTGGTCGGTCAGTCCAAAAGGGTGGTAACTTGACCGCAACCCGATGAACATTTGGCGCTTGAAAATTTTCATTTACCGCAAAATCCTCTGCAGGAATTTCATTATTATTATTCTGTCGTTGAAACTGCTGCTGTTGTTGTTGTTGTTGTTGTTGTTGCTCCCGCTGTTGTGTCAATTCCCTGTTCATTCGCTCATTTTCCTCTTGCAGCCGTTCCATCTGCGCACGGAGATCAGCATAATTCTCGTCTCGAGGAAGCACCATGATAACCTGATTCTCTTAAATTCCCGATTTTTTTTTTTTATAACTTTATTCTTTTTTTGTCGGGGTCATCAATGAGGTAAATAAATGTACACAAAATAAGATTTCATTTATAATAAAAATCATTAAGTTTTATTTGTGTCAACTTACAAGGACGTCAGAAATTAGTCTGACTACAAAACAATAAAATAATCAATAATAATAAATAAACATGAATATAGCTGCGCCGCCAACTTCATAAATCAAACTTTCGAACATCTGTTCGATATGTTCGCCACAGATTCAACATAATTTAATGAATACCATAATTTTTTTTTTTTTAATTTCTGTGATTGTTATTACTATTTAAATTTATGTAACTTGTTGTTACTTTATCATTATTAATTTTCATCTGCATTTTCACCTTTATTTACTTTTTTACTGAAATAACTTTTATCATAAAATTATCATAAAAATGAATAAGTCAAAGAAACTTTAAATTCCAAACTGTTAAAATAATTATAAACAAGTATTTTAATAACTATGTAAAATATTTATTGTTTAATAAAATAAGTTTCTAAAAAATTTATTTTCTAATAATTGTTAGTTTTATAATTATAAAATGTTGCAATATTAGTATACAATGGAATTTGATAGTTTATATAATTACAGAATGTGTAGCAATGAAATATCATATTTTCAATATTTTAAAGAAGCAATCTTATTCTTAAGAGAAATTCAATGGTTGTATAAAATGCCAGTAATTAAAATTCTCAAAATGTTGAAACTGCAAATCATTGACAAAGAACTATGTTTTCTGATTCATTACCACCTGTGAAATATATATGTTATAACATAAACACAAAAGTTCCAAGAAACAGAATTAATTATAGAAAAAGATTTTGGAGAAATAGGAAAAATGTTTATCTAATTAGTATTCACGCTTGTGGTGATCTAAGTGCGTATACACCTCAAATATATTTGGAGGTAAAAATGGTCCATCTTCTTATTTTAGTATCTTGTTGTTATCATTAATTTGAAGAAATAGAAAATGTTTGTCTAATTAGTTTTTTGCTTGTGGTGATCTAAGTGCATATAAATCTCAAATATATTTAGAGATGAAAATGGGCCATCTTCTTATTTTAGTATCTTGTTGTTATCATAAATTAACTCTTAAAAACACAAAATTAAAGAAAGTGACGAGAAAGAGTATTTTAATTATTTTCCATTGTAAAAATATTTAAACAAGCTATTGAAAGTGTTGATGTAGATATTGGAAAATTCTTTAAACGACCATTCAGAATTTAAGACTTGCTTGCCAAGAAACATCAGATAGATGGCTTACAATGAGCCTTGAAGCTCATAGTGAACATTATTTTTATGTTGTTGCAAGAGCTGTTTTGGAATTATATGGAGCTAAAAGTAAATACTTTAAATTATAAATTTTAATAACTCTCAATATATGAAAATTTTATTTTTAGATAATCTTTATTTAAAAAAGCTTGTTCAAAAAGGTACGAGAAAATCACAGTATTTTAGTTTTAAAAATTATTTAAAAGATTGTATCAATCGATATAAATAAATAAAGAATATCACTTGTGATAACAAACTAAAAAACTGTGAAATGTCTTGGAATGATAAAATCTTGATGAGATTAAAATATGGAATCTACATCTAAGCTGCAAATCATTGACAGAGCAAATTCTAAACTGATTAAAAATGTAACATGTTATTATTTTTTTAAGGAATTTGTTGATTTCTATTTGAGTTATATTTTAAAGTTAAAACTAAAATTTAGATTTAAAATAATTTTAAACTTTATAAGTATAATTCATTCTTCACATGAGATTTTTATATTTTTGTAATAATTATTACAAAGTAAAATTAAAACTTGCGTTACTATAATTATATTTAAACAAACCAAAATTGTATTATTTTTTATTAAAAATATTAACTAATACACATTAAACTTTAATGAACATAAGAAATCAATGATCAAACATGATTTTTAAATTTTTTCATGCTTTATTTTAAGCATTTGACATTTATAATTATTATAAGATTATTTGTCAAGTATGTACAATCAATTACATATTTATATCTGCTTAAAATTATCTTTATATCAAACAAAGTATGAAAAAAGAAGTACAATTATTGTTTCAAAAATGAAAATTAACTTTGAATATTAAAAAAATAACTGTACCTTGTATAATAAGAAAGGAGTAAAATTTTTTACAATATTCAATTATTTATATTAATGAAAATTTAAACAAAAAAGTTTAAAATTATGAGGGTGAAGAAATAAACAGATTTGTATGTATATTTCAAAATTGAATACTTTAAAAAGCTTACCTTTAAAAAGTTATATAGTGGGCAAGTATGCTTGGCGATTTATTTTAATTAATGATTTTAAACATTTTGATGTCTTTAACATATTATAAACTATTTTTAGTAATAAAATCAAACCTTGACATTAGAATTTCATGAAATCACGAAATAAATGTCAAGTATATAATAAAGGTAATAAAACTATGAGATCTTACCATAATTTTTAACAAAAGATTTTTCAATTTTTTTTCTTTATAAATTAACGTTGAATTTCAGTAACAAAATTGTATTATTTCTTGTCATCTTTTTTTTATCATTTATTTAAAAATGTTCTGAAATTTTTTAAATTTTATTAAATATTTACAAAATTAATTGCCAGGCCCATGGGTAAATATTTTATGTCAATGTTTAAAGTTAAGAAATTTGTATATAACATATGTACATATAAACTTTCATTTTATGTAACATTACAGATAAAATGGGACATAACATGTAAGTATTAAAATCATTTTCTACTTATAACACGTTTCTAATTTTCAATTTAACGGTAATATAATTCTGTAATATTATTTTAATCAATTATTGGAATTTATAGTTATCGAAATCAAATAAGAAAAAGGATCTGAATATTTTAATATCTAATATTTATAAAAATCTTAATTTATTGGATTACATAAAACTATTATATAAATAATCATTCCTAAATGTATAATACGTATTTAAATAATTTTTCAATACATATGTATTATATATTTATAAACTCATCTTGTTTTAAATATTTAAAATCATAATAACAATTTATTGAAGTACATAAATATGTTTTGGTTGTGAGTGTATTTTGCCCTATTGAAAATAATGACGCCTTTTAAAGACGTCTTTAAAAGACGTCTTTGGACGTGTCTGGATTTGGAACAAAAAAAGACGTCTTTTGAAGACGTCTTTTAAAGACGTCTTTTTTATTAATATTTTAAAAATAATACCCACTAAAATGTTTCAAAAAAGAACGTACTTAAGCTAAAGTGTATATACTTGAAGTACGTAATTCGGATTCTAAATTAATACTTAAATTATTAAAAAATAGATCTCTTTTAAGATATTTAAAAATCATTTTTTCGTATATTGCATTATTTATAAGCGAAGAACCAAATCCACAGTATATATGTTTTAAATTGAAAATTCTATTTTATTTTTTATTATTCAAAGTTCTATAGCTCTTCTCTCAGTTCTATGCCTAAGATGAGACAAAGCTCACTTCAAGATATTATAAAAAGACATAACATAGTGCAACCTGAGTGAAATTAACCTGGTCGAACACCAGAAATTCAAAATTACATGAAAGTACAAAATGAACCAATCAGAAGACAGCAATTCTGAGATTTAAAAAAATTTGTGTAGATTCTACTCATCATTTGCAACAATAAATATATTCATAAGTGAATCTCTAAAATCCTTAGTTTCTGAGGAAAAAAATAATCAAGTTAATTATGAATCTCTCTCTAAAATATCAAGATTTTCAGGAAAAAAAATGATTAAGTTGGGACTTTTCTAAAAATTTTGTAAAATTTCCAAATTTCAAGGATCTATAGCTCTTGATCCTTCTAATCTAAATCCTTGAAAATTTATTTACATCTTTTGGATATCAAAAAGAATATATTCTTAGAGTTTCAGAGATTTTTATTTTTCTGCTCTTCCAGTTGGTGTGGAATGTCCCACATATACATAAATATATATATTAGGGTGGCGCTTATTTCCCAAAATGCTTGAATATCGTCTCCCGTCCCGGGGATCGGTTGTTACTATCCAAAAACTATAAATGAATCCAAAAAATCCGGTATAGAAAGTTTTAAACACGTTTCAATTTTAAAAAAACGCTTTTTTCTCATTTTTTCCAAATTTTTCGTACTTTGATGCTCTAATTCTTTTCTAAATTATTTTTGGGACTTTGTGCGCATATAAATCATTTCTGTCAGTAAAAAAAATATCCCCCATAGTGCTTTAGAAGCAGAATAATTTGTTTTCACCGAGATGTAGCTTGTTAATTCAGTAAAAAATTTTTAAAAAAGTACTTTTTTTTCGTGTTTTCAATTTTATAGATAGGTTCTCGTCACTAGAAGTGCAAACGAGTTTTACTATGTAAAAGTAGAGTTGAAAACCTTTAATTTCATTTTTTATACAAGTTTCCAAGTGCTTTCATTACCGAGATATGATCATTCAAAGTTGGTACGAAAATCGAAATATAAAATCTATGAATCGATTGAGAACCGTAGAGATATTTATAGAAAACAGAGGATTCATAGGTAATGAGAGTCATGTTAATAGATAATGTTTACAGAAAAAAATAGAAGATACATGATCTCTCGCTGTCTTCGTTTGCTTGCGCATGCGCATAAACTTTACTGGATTACAAACAGCGATAAACGAATGTAAATAATTATATTATTCCGATTGTTGCAGTAAAAAGTATATTTAAACGCTTCATTCTTACATTCTACCTTTCAAGACATAATATTTAGCTGTTTACTTCTAATCCTCTATACTATAATTTGAGAAAAACGTGCCTAAACAGAGACAGAAAGAGATTTCATATCTTCCTTCTCCTGGACATTTCACGAACGTGGCCCTCCATGTATTTCCCACTATATGTATAAGAACTATTTCTTACTCGATCGCAACGCTAGCCTTGCGGTCACTTTTAAAAGTCTAGGTTGCCTGTTTCCGTTATAACTAAAGTTGGCATTCACAGACCCAACTCAAGCGATGGTGCTACTTGAGTATCAATGTTACTCAAGTAATATTGATACTTGTAACTAAACTACAATTCATAAATGTTACTCGAGTAACATTGATACTCAAATAACATAGTTGCTTGTGTTGGGTCTATGAATTCCAACTTAAGACCCTAGACTCTCTCTCTAGCAGAAGCAGTGTTTAGTGTGTATGGTTGAACCATAAAGTAAACATGTAAAATTAACTGTCTTGATAATTTGAAATACAGTAGTTTGTTTTATCAGAGAATAGAAAAATAGAAATACTTCACTAAACATTTCATTATTACATAAAAGTAAATATATTTTTTTATGAATTAATGATTTTTTAAGTTTATATATGTTCAGAAATAAGTTTCAAGTAATTGCCTATGTGTTAGATATAAGTTTGATAATCTTTTGTGTCATATGCGCTCTAGTATTTTATTGCTTTATTTTAAAAGTACAAAAAGACTATAATTATTAGTTCGCTTTTTATTTATATTATATTTTGATAATGTAATTTAGATAGACATGATTTCAATCCATGTACTACTGTATTTACATTTATAAATTAATTTAACTTTGTCATATCAAACTTACTAGGAGAGTATCACATCTCCGGATCACGGATTTTGCTCTAACTTTGAGATAGGTTTTTAGATGTCAAAATATGGAAAAAGCCAGAGTTGTAGACCCCAACGCTTAATATTTCTCTAGTTGCAGGCAATTAAAGAAAATCACTAAAAAAGTTACTAGATTTTCAAACGCTTATAATTATTCAGCATTAAGAAGGGGCCGAACTATCTGTCTTTGTCTAATAGCGTTTTTCATCATTTATGTAAACACTATCCGGTATAACAAGAAAAAAATAGCAGCCCCCGCTAGATATTAGTATAATTAGTAAATTTTGTAATAACAACCAAATTTTTTACTGCATAGTTTTTGACTAATTAGAGACCTACTAGCAATCTAGAATATAACCTATCTTTTTTTGGTAGGTCTCTAATTATTCAAAAACTACGCAGTGAAAAAATTTGGTTGTTATTACAAAATTTACTTATTATACTAATATCTAGCGGGGGCTGCTATTTTTTTCTTGTTATACCGGATAGTGTTTACATAAATGATGAGAAACGCTATTAGACAAAGAC
Source organism: Anastatus disparis (assembly GCA_017163975.1). Taxonomy (NCBI): domain Eukaryota; kingdom Metazoa; phylum Arthropoda; class Insecta; order Hymenoptera; family Eupelmidae; genus Anastatus; species Anastatus disparis. Next base: position 901,702 of record JAFFSR010000271.1, on the reverse strand, counting down.
AGATAGTTCGGCCCCTTCTTAAGAGCTAGACGCTTATAACTGCTTTTAAATGAAAGCTACGTTTAAATCCTTTCGAAAAAGCACCTATAGCATATCAAAATATTATTTTTTCCCCAAGTTACAGCGTTATAAGAATTTGAGCTGAATTTCCTTTTAAAAATATTAATTAATGATAAATGTTAAGATGTAGTACTATTTTCATAACGCTGTAACTTTGGGAAAAAATAATATTTTGATATGCTATAGGTGCTTTTTCGAAAGGATTTGAACGTAGCTTTCATTTAAAAGCAGTTATAAGCATCTAGCTCTTAATGCTGAATGATTATAAGCGTTTGAAAATCTAGTAACTTTTTTAGTGATTTTCTTTAATTGCCTGCAACTAGAGAAATATTGAGCGTTGGAGTCTATAACTCTTGCTTCTTCCATATTTTGATATTTGAAAACCTATCTCAAAGTTAGAGCAAAATCCGTGATCCGGAGATGTGATACTGTCCTAGTTAGTGTCACTTTATAAGATAGATTTTTATAGCTCCAAGCAAAAAAATTTCTTGATTATAATATATATCAACAATCTTGTCTGTTCTCTAGAAAAGAATAAAATGATATGTTTGGCGGTACTCAATATAGTATTCATCTAACCAGCAGAGATTTTAATATAATTTAATAAAAGTAGTTTCTTATACGTATGAAATATAATATTTAATATTATTAAGCAGTTTGAGAAATAAAAATTCAATAAAATTGTGAACTTACCCAAGCGTCGAAAATGCAATTGCTAATAAAATTATCGAATAATTTGATTAATGTTTTAATATTATTGAATAAAATCATTCATTATAATTTGAATAATTTTATTCAATAATATTAAAACATTAATCAAATTATTAGATAATTTTATTAGCAATTGCATTGTCGACGCTTGGGTAAGTTCACAATTTTATTGAATTTTTATTTCTCAAAGTGCTTAATAATATTAAATATTATATTTCATATGTATAAGAAACTATTTGTATTAAATTATATTAAAATCAAAGCTAATTAAAGTGCTTTGAGTAAATATAATATATGCAACATATAAAGATTTTGATGTTAGTGCTTTAAAATCAATAAAACTAAAAAAATATATGATGCCTTATATTTCATGAAGAACTTATCGTTAGACTCTAAGACCTTAAGGTCTAATGTTGACTTGTTTTTGAATTATAACATACATGTTTTCTGAAATTTTCTCCTTTTGTTGTACTGCAACATCAAACTTTTTATTTTAAATGTTTTATATTGATTCAAAGCAAATAATTTTGCTTTGATTTACTTGAAATCATCTGAAATTGTTAATATATAATTATAAAATACAATATTTTATCAAATAAAATACCATTAAAAGTGAAAATTTAATTAAATTTTCAACTTAAATCGAAGTTGATGGTTTGATTATTGATGAAATTATCTAGGAACTTGAATGATATTTTTGTATGATTAAATGTTATTACTCACTTTTTTCCTACAATTTTTCAATGATTTATTACACTATAAATCTTATAAGCCTGATTTATAGTGGAATAAATCATTAAAAAATTATGGAAAAAAAGTGAATGATAATATTTAATTATACAAAAATATTATTCAAATTCTTAGATAATTTTATTGATAATGAAACCATCAACTTCGATGTAAGTTAAAAATTTAATTAAATTTTTACCTTTAATGGTATTTTATTTAATAAAATATTTTATTTTATAATTATATATCAACGATTTTAGCTGATTCCAAGTAAATTAAAGCAAAATTATTTGCTTTGAATAAATATAAAATATTTAACAATAACTAATTCAATCGCAGAGGAAGAAGGCCTGGTAAAATAATTAAAAATCTAAATTTTAACGTTAAAAGCGACGTTTCGTCGACCAGTTTGTCGACCTTTTCAAGCTGAAAATTTTATTAAAAAGAATAAATACAAAAATACGTTAAACAAATAAATAAACAAATCAAATAAATTAGAACAAACCACACTGAAAGAATAATAACAACATCAAGCTATGTCGAAAGACACTTGTCAAATACAAATAAATTAATAATCGCACACTATTTATATACTGAAAAGCAAGCCTCAAAATATACGTTTATAAATACTAGACAAATTCATTGTGTCGGTTTTTAAATTAATGGTGTTCTTACAATTGTTTATATGTAGCATTTCTGATATTTTACGTTTTTTCAAATTGTTCTCTCTATCTAAAATGATAGTATTATCCCAGTCAAAAATCTAGCCGATGAAGCATTTCATGATAAAAATTTACATTATATTAGACAGTTATTACACCAAAATAGCTATCCAGTTAATTTTGTAGAATCTTGCATTAATATGAGAATTCGAAAATATAAATATTCTATAAATAATGTTGACATGGTTAGGAAAAGTACTGCTGTTAGCTTATGCTCTATTTCGATTCCTTTTATACCTAGATTTTATAATCAATGCAAAAAAGCTTTAAAGAATTTCAACATCTCTACTATACCTATATTAAATAATAAACTTAATAATATTGTAAAATTGGGGAAAGATAAAATGAAAAAGGATGAAACTACAGGTATTGTTTATAAGTTTAATTGTAACGATTGTTCTGCATGTTATATTGGTGAGTCGAAAAGAGCTCTTAAAAAACGTTTAAATGAACATATTGATTTTCATAATAAAAATACTGTTGTTGCGAATCACATAAAAAATAATTCACACCTTTTTGACTGGGATAATACTATCATTTTAGATAGAGAGAACAATTTGAAAAAACGTAAAATATCAGAAATGCTACATATAAACAATTGTAAGAACACCATTAATTTAAAAACCGACACAATGAATTTGTCTAGTATTTATAAACGTATATTTTGAGGCTTGCTTTTCAGTATATAAATAGTGTGCGATTATTAATTTATTTGTATTTGACAATTGTCTTTCGACATAGCTTGATGTTGTTATTATTCTTTCAGTGTGGTTTGTTCTAATTTATTTGATTTGTTTATTTATTTGTTTAACGTATTTTTGTATTTATTCTTTTTAATAAAATTTTCAGCTTGAAAAGGTCGACAAACTGGTCGACGAAACGTCGCTTTTAACGTTAAAATTTAGATTTTTAATTATTTTACCAGGCCTTCTTCCTCTGCGATTGAATTAGTTATTGTGATATTGTTTTGTGGGAAGTGTTTAGTCATTATAAAATATTTAAAATAAAAAGTTTGATGTTGCAGTACAACGAAAGGAGAAAATTTTAGAAGACATGTTATATTTCAAAAACAAGTCAGCATTAGGCCTTAAGGTTCTGGATTTTTCTTAGATATATCGAACAGAAACTAACCACGAAATTTCATTAAAATCTGATATCCGGAGCTATCTATCTACTAATTTTAATAAATGTTTTCTTAATCAATGTTTCTGGTCTAACTTATAAATTTAAAAACTCAGAATGAGAAAATTTATTTCTTGAACATTATCTTATGTACGGATATTTCATAAATATTTAATTCAAATTACGCTTTGACTTGAGATCGTGTTTATTATCAATCAAGTAGCATTTTTTATTAAAAATCTAATATTCTCATGGATATAAAGGATACAATATAATTGCACAAGACAATCATGAAAACCAAAACTTAAATTTTATTATTTTGTCTTAAAACAAACTTGACCAAATTTTTTTTGAAAAATATTTATTGTATCTGCTAAATTTAGAACTAAATTTCTAGCCACACGAGTTTTTTTATAACAATTTTCTTTTAACGCTTAATTATTTTAACGACGTGATTATTTGTTTCACAGGCTGTCCATTATAGGTGACATCAACCAATTGTAAACTTACAAGATTTTGACAGTTTTCATTAGAGAGAAAAATGGCGTCTGATCAACAGAATTTAGAGTTATCTGATATAACAAACAATTTGATTTCTGAATTCGATGACAGATATTTACCATCTAATTTAGTTGTTCTTAAAAGACTACTGTACAAGACTCAAATTGAAAAATCCAAATTAGCTGATGCTGTTCGGATTGTAATCAAGGAAATTTTAGGTATATGGGAAGAATCATCCATAAAAGTAAAAAGAATCGATCATTGCATCGATAAATTAAAAAATCTATACCAGTCTTATACACAAGTAAGAAAATTTCAGAATAAGCCGAGTGCAAAAGTCACTGAATTTCTTGAAAAAATGGCTGATGTATTTGATATTTCCCAAGATATTTCAATGACACGATTGGGTTCAATGGACGAATCAGTAAAAAAAGTTTTTCTGTCGAAACCAATTAATATCATAAAAATCAAATTACCTTTAATAGAATCTGAAAACATTTCAGGTAATAATGCATTTATGATATGTAAAAATTTGATTTGTAACAATTGTAGTTGGTTTTTCTATGATAACATTTAATTACAGATGAAAACATTTTGACCCCAGAAAATATTGAACAATTGCTACAACCTTCAACCTCGAAAATCGTGGATCCGGAAATAGAACTCTGTCAAACATTCAGCCAAAATTCATCAATTAGTGAAGCTGGATCTATTAAGAGTGAACATTTCGTCTCAGAGACAGATATTATGACAAGTAAATATATTTTTAGTCACCGTTAAACCATGCCTTACTTAAAATTCTCAATTTAAATCTGAAATTAGATCTCATGCCGGAATCTCATTAAGCAATAATTTTTATTTTGGTTTTTTTAAAATCATCGATTGGTGACTATTAAATTGGGACTTGGAAAAAATTTTATAAATTCAAATTAAAAAAAAAAATTCCCAAGTACTAATTTGTCAAAAATAGTCTCTAATCGATGATTCCAAACCTACTAAAATAAGAAATATTGTCAAATAAGATGTTGGCATGAGATTTCATTTGAAATCTCATTTGAGGTCTCATTTGAGATTTTTCAGTAAGGTGATTAATATGTCGAAAACTATTCTTACTTTTACTTTCGTCATTCAAGAATGTCTTCATTCATTTTAGTTACACATTTGATTATTTTTGTTTTTAGGATCAAAAGCTCTGTTATTGCTTCAAACAGAGCAATCATCTAGTGAAGAAACCTCTTCAAGCTCGCAAAGATCTAATATAGTTTATACTGCAAAAGGAAGGAACTATGAAAAAAAAAAGAGGTTCTATTGATGTGATGTCTCCAGCAGTCGTGGCAGCTTTTGACAAAGCTAAAGTTTCTGACAGAGATGCTGTTTTCATAACCGGTCTTATTGCTAATGAATTAAACATTGATCTTGATACTTTAATCCTCAATCGTAAATCTATCAATATTGCAAGAGCTGAAATAAGAAAGCACGAATATGAAAAAATGAAGCAATTGATTGAAAATACTCGTATGGATTTTTTAATAGTTCACTGGGATGGTAAACTTATTCCAGATGATATAACTTGCAAGAAGGTTGATAGATTGCCAATTTTAGTATCCAGCGATAAATTTACAAAACTCATCAATGTGCCAGCATTGCAAGATCAAAAAGCAAGTACGTTAGCTTCAGCAGTTTATGCATCTTTGAAAGATTGGGGATTAATAGAATTAACAAATGCAATCTGCTGTGACACAACAAATGTGAATTTAGGATGCAAAAGCGGAACAGCGATGCTTTTAGAAGATTTAATGGAAAAAGATTTGCTCTATTTAGCTTGTCGTCATCATGTTTTTGAGCTTTTATTAAGAGCAGCATTTGAAGTGAAATTTCCTGGCACTAGTGGTCCAGATATGCCGATGTTTAAAAGATTTAGAGAGCAATGGTCTAATTTTGATTTGAATTCTTTTGAAAATGGACTACCCGGACTAGAAATATCTTTGAAGGATAAAGTTCCTGATGCGATTCAAAATATAAAAGAATTTTTAGCAGAAGAGCAGCCTAGAAATGATTACAAAGAATCATTAGAGCTGTTTAATTTTCTTGGGCGTTGACGAAACCATAACTTTTAAAAAGCCAGGAGCAATTCACCATGCTCGCTGGATGGCTAAAGCTATCTACACAATAAAAATGTATTTATTCAGAAAATCTTTCAAAATGAGTAAGGGCGACGAAGCTAAATTATATGCTGTACGGAAATTCATTATATTCAAATATCTCGATCCATGGTACACCGCTCCTTTAGCTATTTCCGCTTCAAACAAAGATTTGAAATGAATAAAATCATTAATTGATTTCAAAGATATCGACAAAAGCATATCAGATGCTATTTTACATAAATTTAGAAACCATTTATGGTACTTGTCACCAGAACTTACTATTCTTTCACTTTTCGATAATGATGTTGATATCAGTACCAAACGAAGAATAATTAAATCACTCAAAAACAAACCTTCAGATGACGATATTTTGAAAAAATTTGATCCATCTGATGAGGGCATTCGATCATTGTACGACAAAACACTTGACTATTTCACAAATAGTCAAAGTTTGAATTTTTTTAGTAGGTTTAATTTAGATAAAACATTTTTAAAACAGGATTGTACTTTATGGGAAAAGAATCCTTCTAACTTAGAGTGCCGTGAAAAATTAGAACATCTTGTTGTAGTGAATGACTGCGCCGAAGGGGCGATTCACTTAGCTGAAGAATATGTCAATACTCGATCTCGTGATGAAGATCAAAAACAGTATTTACTCCAGTTTATTGATGAAAGTAGAAAAAATTTATTAGCCAGTGCTGATGAAAAAAAATTGATCAAGAAACTGAGAACAGAGTGATGTAAGAAATTAATAAAATGTATTTATAACATATTATATATTTTTGTTTACTATATTTTTTTAAATATATTGTTTGCTTTTATTAGAAATTTTAATTGTGTAATATTAACTTACAAGGAGAGTGTTTCACCTTCGGGTCACCGATTGGGTTCAAATTTGGGGAATGTTTTCTAGATGCAGAAATATGAAGAAAGCCAAAATTTTAGAGGCCAACGCTCAAAATTTCTCTAGTTACAGGCCATTCAAGAAAATCACGAAACAAGTTACTAGATTTTCAAACGCTTATAGTTCCACAGCATTGTTAGCTAGAAGTTTGTACCTTTTTTTAAATGAAAGCTAAGCTCAAATCCTTTCGAAATAGCACCTATAGTATCTCGAAATATTATTTTTTTCCAAAGTTAGAGCGCAATGAAGATTTGACCTTAATTTTCTGATTAAAACATTAATTAATAATAAAAGCTGAAATTAGGTCTAATCTTCATTGCGCTCTAACTTTGGGAAAAAATAATATTTTGGGATGCCTTAGGTGCTATTTCGAAAGGATTTGAGCTCAGCTTTCATTTAAAAAAGGTGTAAGCTTTTAGCTAACAATGCTGAGGAACTATAAGCATTTGAAAATCTAGTAACTTTTTTCGTGATTTTCTTCAATGGCCTATAACTAGAGAAATTTTGAGCGTTGGCCTCTAAAATTTTGGCTTTCTTCATATTTCTGCATCTAGAAAACATTCCCCGAATTTGAACCCAATCGGTGACCCGAAGGTGAAACACTCTCCTTGTTAGATCTTTTCACAAACGAAATAAAGTAGTTAGTTCACAGATTTCATACTTCGATTTTTGTACCAACTTTGAATGATCATATCTCGGTAATGAAAGCACTTGGAAACTTGTATAAAGAATGAAATTAAAGGATTTCAATTCTACTTTTACATAGTAAAACTCATTTGCACGTAAGTGACGAAAACCCATCTATAAAATTGAAAAAACGAAAAAAAAGTACTTTTTAAAAAATTTTTTACTGAATTAACAAGCTACATCTCGGTGAAAACAAATTATTTTGCTTCTAAAGCACTATGGGAGATATTTTTTTTACTGACAGAAATGATTTATATGCGCACAAAGTCCCAAAAATAATTTAGAAAAGAATTAGAGCATCAAAGTACGAAAAATTTGGAAAAAATGAGAAAAAAGCGTTTTTTTTTAAATTGAAACGTGTTTAAAACTTTCTATACCGGATTTTTTGGATTCATTTATAGTTTTTGGATAGTAACAACCGATCCCCGGGACGGGAGACGATATTCAAGTATTTTGGGAAATAAGCGCCACCCTAATATATATATATATATATATATATATATATATATATATATATATATTGTAACGAGGATAGCAAATTATACATATACCGTATGTCAGTATACTTCTGTCTCTCTCCTCGTTGTGAGTCGCACAGCCTATTGTAAGCTTTTATGCTTACATTATGTGTATAAGAGTGAGACAGAGAGTGGATATTTCATCGTCTTGCGTGGCTGACGGTTAGCGAAGGCGCGCGCAAGACATGACGAGGAGACTTAGGCAAGAGAGAATAGCGAACGGGTCGTTTTTAACAAGGCAGAAAGAATTTAGCAGCCATATTGTGCGTTGTGCGGGCTCGTGCTTTGGATAGTTTTCCGTTCTTTAGATAGAAGCATTTTGGCTGATGTAATTAATTCGTGTGACTCTGCTTCGAGTATTGGCTTGTTGAGAGACATTGAAAAGCAGATCTTCTTGCTAATATAATCGTCGTGTCTTGTACAAGAACCAAGTGGGTTTGCCGTAATTCTGCAGAGAGATCGGAGCGTCCTGGTAACGAGAGCTACGATAGCCTTGAGCTGCACCGCATATCTTCGGTGCCGCTTTTGTTGAATCACCGATTCGTCTGTGTTAGAGAGGATCGTCGGAAAATCTTCGTGTTCAACGGTCGATAGAAAAATGTAAGTCTGCAGACTATCGTATTGCGTTTTATTATTGAATACGTGTATGCGATATATGTAAAAATATCAAGACCGTCGTATGCGCCGCGTCATTAGAATAGAGTAGCTTAAATTAACTTTTGTTTCTTTTCGTGAGATTTACTAGATTTTGTATCTCATAATTATCATTATAAACTTATTTTGGTGTACTGAATTTGTTTGTCATTTTGAATAAATTAAAGTAAAATTGAAGTTATTTTGAATTGTTACATAATATTATTTCTCACTGATTAAAATCGTGTTTTGCCTTTATATGTTAAACTTAATACACTTGCTCTCTTTTGATCAACGATATTTAACAGAGTCTTAAGGTACACGCCGTGGGTTTCGTCGTACCAGACGTCCGGAAGGGAGCACTTCTAAGCGAAGTTCTACAATAGTATTAAATATTGCTTAACTGATTTCCATGGTATGAAAAAGACAGGCATAGTCGATCAGTGACGATGTACGAGGCTGATCGTCTCTAAATTGAAAATCGGTTATTTAACGGTAAGTGCGTATGTACTTGAAGTAAGAACATACGAGACTCACAAATATATTTGATTTGTTTATTTAAATATATTCCCCGTTACAATATATATATATATATATATATATATATTTATTTATTAAAAAAAGTTTGTTGTGAAAAGAACTAAAATGAAAATTATTTTGAGTTATTTCTAATAATTGTATTCTTCAATTTATTTACATTTATTTACGGATATTTGCAGTATCTACATTTAAAAAATGTATAAATGATAATAAACAATCATTATTTATCTCCAGCCTAACACTTTTTTATTGTTATTTACAGTTTTCAATATTTTTTAAATATCATTTGTTTATTCACAGTATTATTCTACTTTGAAAAAATAATTTTCATACAAGGTGATGTAATATTTAACCATAAGATAATATATATATATATGTTGCATATCACAAGAAAATTTACACATCAAAACTAATTCTCTATTGTGAAGAATAAAAAATTAAATTAATAGAATTTTGAAATTTTGATATTGGAATACTTTTCATAAATAACTTTTTAATGACTTTGAAAAATGATAAATTTTTCAAATAACTTGTGGTATTGAATGCTAATTAAATTTAGTTTTAACATAAAGATAATTATTCAAGTTGGAAATGTATATAATGAAATAATATAACTATTTATAACTTATCACTTAAGAGCATGACGAAGCTGTTCACCTTCTAATAATATTTCCAATCTTAACTTAAGAGTAAACGATGCGTTTAATTGAGTTTTTTTGCTATAAAGAAAAAATTTGTAAAATTAGACTCTAGTGCGGACAACTCAAGAAAACCACCAAAATATTATACATACAAAGTTATAATAAAAACTTTCAATTTATCGTATTTTAAGGTTAGGTTTGTCGAGTTTGATATCTAATTTCCAATCCAAGCTCATAAAAAAATAACAAGTCCAAATGATTTTTTATTTTAACAAAAATTATTGTACTAATATAACTTTAGTGCGGACAAGTCATTATATTTGTTTAATTTAAGAATTTAAAAAAATATTGATAAAATAAAAAAAGCAAAACTCGATTGCTGCAGCTCCGACATGCCGTTAAGGAGGTACCTTCGTCCACCACTTGAGTCAAATTTTCAATATGCTGATTTATTTAAAATTTACTAGATATCTCCCCTCCCCAAGAATATATGTTTTGAATGGTGATTTTCACATACTCGATAGAATTAGCATTAAGAAGGGGCCGAACTATTTGTCTTTGTCTAATAGCGTTTTTCATCATTTATGTAAACACTATCCGGTATAGCAAGAAAAAAATAGCAGCCCCCGCTAGATATTAGTATAATAAGTAAATTTTGTAATAACAAACAAATTTTTTTACTGCGTAGTTTTTGAATAATTAGAGACCTACCAAAAAAAGATAGGTTATATTCTAGATGGCTAGTAGGTCTCTAATTAGTCAAAAACTATACGGTAAAAAATTTGATTGTTATTACAAAATTTACTAATGATACTAATATCTAGCGAAGGCTGCTATTTTTTTCTTGTTATAAAGGATAGTGTTTATATAAATAATGAAAAACGTTATTAGACAGAGACAGATAGTTCGGCCTCTTCTTAATATAAAAATAAAGACATAATTTTTATTTAAAACTAAAAAATTAAAATTAATTGAAGAGCTAAAATCATCATTTTCACTGTCCAAATCATTAACATGCTCTTTTTGCGAAAATTGAAAATTTGAGGTTGTGGTGTGTTTTTGTCACCATTCGCTATGTACGATAAAAGTAACTAGATTCGTACGTAAATGAATAATTTATTCATTCATATTTCCGTGTAAAAGTAATGAAAGTTTCTGAAAATTATTTTATAAGTTGCCAGTAATATTATGTTTATCCTCAAAAAATTTCATTTTATTCTGTTTTGTGAATTTTAAGATCAACTACAATATTAACGTTTCCCCATAAGAACCAATGTTATATAATTATTCTAATTTCTCATTAACGAGTTAACGAATCTTCATGAAATTTTACATGTGCATTTTAGACATAAAAACAAACAATTTCGCATAGTTTCAACCAAATCTGTTTTGTCATACTAAAGCGAAGGTACCTCCTTAATAATAACACAGCCACACAAAAAAAAAATGTCAAAACCCACGGACCAGACCATATATACCTTATGTTTTTGAGGTCGCTGATTCCGAATCCATGGTCCATTTGACCCCATCACCTCAGGGTCAAGGTCAGGTCAAGGTCAAATTTACAAAATTAACGGCAACCAAGGTTTAACAGTATACATATATGTTTTTGAGGTCGCTGATTCCGAATCCGTGGTCCATTTGACCCCATCACCTCAGGGTCAAGGTCAGGTCAAGGTCAAATTTCCAAAATTAACGGCAACCAAGGTTTAACAGTATACATATATGTTTTTGAGGTCGCTGATTCCGAATCCGTGGTCCATTTACCCCATCACCTTAGGGTCAAGGACAGGTCAAGGTCAAATTTCCAAAATTAACGGCAACCAAGGTTTAACAGTATACATATATGTTTTTGGGGTCGCCAAATCCGAATCCGTGGTCCGTTTGACTCCATCACCTCATAGTGAAGGTTATTTGAAGGCAAAATCGACAAAATTCTTGTGAAACAAACCAAACTTCATGCCATTTATTTTTTCTTACTATACCTTACTCGTTTCTCATCAAATGATCGGTGCAAAGGTTTCCTTTTACGTTTTTTTCCAGTAGTTTTACAATCTCTTTTCAACATCCAGCAGTAGTCGGCCAGCATACTAGCATCCCATCTACCTTGATAACGCTTCTCCATTACTTTAATGTCTTGGTGAAAACGCTCTCCCTGTTCTCCGCTATAATCGCCACAGTTTTCAGGAAAACTATCCAAGTGATTGTGCAGAAAATGTAGTTTGTAATTCATTAGGCAACCCATATTCCCATAGTTCTCAACCATTTTAGATACAATTACTTTGTAATTTGGGCTTCTGCGATTACCCAAAAAGTTTTCAGTAACTTCCTTAAAGCTAAGCCACGCAGCTTTCTCAATGTTTGTCATGGAACTAATGAACTGGTCATCAGCCATCATTTTTCTAATTTCAGGACCGTCAAAAATACCTTCCTTCAATTTTGCATCTGATTTACTTGGAAATTTATTTTCCAAGTATTTGCAGCACTGGCTATCTTTATCTAAAGCTTTAACGAATTGTTTCATCACACCAAGTTTTATGTATGTGTGTTTTAATGGAGGAATGAGAACTCTTTTCGGATCAACCAATGGAGTAGCTATAACGTTACTCTTTCCGACTTCGAGAGATTTTCTTTCAGGCCATTTATGATTTGTATAGTGCTTTGCACGGTCTCTACTATCCCATAAGCACAAGAAACATGGCGTCTTTGTAAATCCAGACTGCTGTCCTAACAATATTCCAGAAACTTTCAAATCACTACATATCCGCCATTTATGCTTATCATACTGAATATTTTGTATTATAATTTTGAGATTATCGTATGTTTCCTTCATTGTAGTGGAGTGCGCTATAGGAACTGAGGCATAGTGGTTGCTATTGTGTAGTAATACGGCTTTTAAACTTCTTTTTGATGAATCTATGAACAATCTCCATTCTTCGTCTTTATACACATTAGGTTTAATTTCATTCATTAAACCTTCTACGTCTTTACAATATACTATTTTATCACCATTATGATTCATTTCTTCAAAGTATGGTTCGAAACTTTTGCTTCTTGTTCTGTAAAAAGATACTTTAGTAGATCTTGCCAACTGATTCATGCCTTTTAAAGCTGAAGCTAAATGTTCTGCTCCATCTTTAGGTAACTTAAGCTCTCTAACTAGGTCGTTTAGTTTATCTTGAGTCCATAACTTTACGCTTTTGTCTTTTTGGCCCGCTGGAAGGAAAATATCGTCATCGTCATCATCATCATCATCATTTTCAATTTCTTCATCACTATAGCTTTTATACGATTCATCTTTTAAGTTATTATTATCAATTCCACCCCCATCAATGCCGCTACTGACTTCGTTATCTTCTTCATCATTTTTTTCATCGTTGGTATCTGATTCAATAGATAGCCTCTCAAGAAGATCGAGCTCTTCATCGCTTCCCGATTTTTCGTTAGGTCTTTTTACAGAAATAACATCAGCATAATTCACTGTTGCTTTAATTTTACTATTAATTCCAATAATTTCGGTATTACAGAAGTAACAATCCTCTCTTCTATCTGGTTGATACCATTCCATTGGGCTATTAAATTTAACTTTGTCATCTTCTTTTGTTTTATTCCACTTACAAAGCATTTGACGACATTGTTCGCAGATACTACATGGAGTCCACTTTTCTATAACTACATCAGTTTCTCATTTGAAGCAAGTTTTGTAAATTTTTCTGAGATTCTCATTGAAATGTCTTCGAGATTTTTGCGGAGTGAATACTCCGCAGACAAAACAAAAAAGATTAGAATTTTTTGTGCAAATATGCCCTTGAGATGTAGAAGGTAAATTTTCCATGATTTTCAGTATAACCCCGCACGTTAGGGATCCTGGTCCGATCGCAGGTGAGTCCACTTTTCCGGAGGTGATAACTCTTATACCTCTCCGGGGCTAAGTATAAGAGCTTTCCGACTTTGACGAGGACAGTGTCAACTCGTCGTCGGACACACTACAGCTTCATCCTCACACCCTAACGTCCCCCTGCGAGACAGTGCGCTTCCACTGGCATCGTTACCCCGACAAACTTATGAGCGGATCATTCCACACATCCCCGTTTGGGGCAGTGTCACCGTCACAGTTTTTGTCGAGGAAGCAGGTGAAGGCTACGTTGACGAAAAAAATTCATGTTTAATTTTTTCTTATTCATTTAACCGTACATTTGTACAATTAGAAAATGCATGCTTACTTTCTACACAATTCTTCACGTATATCACAGAACACTCTTATGCAATTCGAAATTGTATAATGTACGATCTCACAAATAAGAGAAAATTAAATATGATCTTTTGTTCTTCAAAGTAGCCTTGTATTAAAATGAAATTAATCAATATTGTACTAAAATTCGTAGATACCGTGGTTCAGGTTTGTTTTGCATGAATCTAGTACATTTCACCTTGAAATTACCTTTACTCAATGTAGTGAGTCCTATGAAAGTGATAGTAATGAAGAAACTGCAGATGATGATGATGATGACGATGACGATATTTTCCTTCCAGCGGGCCAAAAAGACAAAAGCGTAAAGTTATGGACTCAAGATAAACTAAACGACCTAGTTAGAGAGCTTAACTTACCTAAAGATGGAGCAGAACATTTAGCTTCAGCTTTAAAAGGCATGAATCAGTTGGCAAAATCTACTAAAGTATCTTTTTACAGAACAAGAAGCAGAAGTTTCGAACCATACTTTAAAGAAATGAGTCATAATGGTGATAAAATAGTATATTGTAAAGACGTAAAAGGTTTAATGAATGAAATTAAACCTAATGTGTATAAAGACGAAGAATGGAGATTATTCATAGATTCATCAAAAAGAAGTTTAAAAGCCGTATTACTACACAATGGCAACCACTATGCCTCAGTTCTTATAGCGCACTCCACTACAATGAAGGAAACATACGATAATCTCAAAATTATAATACAAAATATTCAGTATGATAAGCATAAATGGCGGATATGTGGTGATTTGAAAGTTTCTGGAATATTGTTAGGACAGCAGTCTGGATTTACAAAGACGCCATGTTTCTTGTGCTTATGGGATAGTAGAGACCGTGCAAAGCACTATACAAATCATAAATGGCCTGAAAGAAAATCTCTCGAAGTCGGAAAGAGTAACGTTATAGCTACTCCATTGGTTGATCCGAAAAGAGTTCTCATTCCTCCATTACACATGAAACTTGGTGTGATGAAATAATTCGTTAAGGGGAGGTCACGTATCTCTGTCCTTTTCTAATCAAAGAAATTATTTTTTTACAAAAACTAATAACTTTAGCAAAAAATAGAGAGAAAGCCGCATCTTGTATCAAAAAAAGTAATATTTTCTTTGATAAGAAAAAATAAATTTTATTGCTTCATTCTCAAGAAAACCTTGAAAAACCAAATTGTCCACCCTAACCTCTATGATTAAAGTTTTTCAAGGTTTTCTTGAAAATGAAGCAATAAAATTATTTCTTTCTTATTAAAGAAAATATTGCTTTTTTTTAATACGAGATGCGGCTTCCTCTTCATTTTTTGATAAAGTTCTTAGTTTCTGTAAAAAACTCAATTCTTTGATTAGAAAAGGACAGAGATACGTGACCTCCTCTTAAAGCTTTAGATAAAGATAGCCAGTGCTTCAAATACTTGGAAAGTAAATTTCCAAGTAAATCAGATGCAAAATTGAAGGAAGGTATTTTTGACGGTCCTGAAATTAGAAAAATGATGGCTGATGACTAGTTCATTAGTTCCATGACAAACATTGAGAAAGCTGCATGGCTTAGCTTTAAGGAAGTTACTGAAAACTTTTTGGGTAATCGCAGAAGCCCAAATTACAAAGTAATTGTATCTAAAATGGTTGAGAACTATGGGAATATGGGTTGCCTAATGAATTACAAACTACATTTTCTGCACAATCACTTGGATAGTTTTCCTGAAAACTGTGGCGATTATAGCGAAGAACAGGGAGAGCGTTTTCACCAAGACATTAAAGTAATGGAGAAGCGTTATCAAGGTAGATGGGATGCTAGTATGCTGGCCGACTACTGCTGGATGTTGAAAAGAGATTGTAAAACTACTGGGAAAAAACGTAAAAGGAAACCTTTGCACCGATTATTTGATGAGAAACGTGTAAGGTATAGTAAGAAAAAATTAATGGCATGAAGTTTGGTTTGTTTTACAAGAATTTTGTCGATTTTACCTTCAAATAACCTTCACTATGAGGTAATGGAGTCAAACAAACCACGGATTCGGATTCGGCGACCCCAAAAACATATATGTATACTGTTAAACCTTGGTTGCCGTTAATTTTGGAAATTTGACCTTGATCCGACCTTGACCCTGAGGTGATCGGGTCAAATGGACCACGGATTCGGAATCAGCGACCTCAAAAACATATATGTATACTGTTAAACCTTGGTTGCCGTTAATTTTGGAAATTTGACCTTGACCTGACCTTGATCCTGAGGTGATGGGGTCAAATGGACCACGGATTTGGAATCAGCGACCTCAAAAACATAAGGTATATATGGTCTGGTCCGTGGGTTTTGACATTTTTTTTTTTTTTTTTGTGTGGCTGTGTAATTTTTTAAGCTTTTTATTCATAGTTTAAAATAATATTGAATATATGATTATCATTTTAATAGTTTTTATAAAATATTATGTAAATTTTATAAGTATATATTATTTAAGGAGATGTAAAATGGACAGTACACTTTCGCCGATAAATATTGACTATATTTCCATTGTATTTCAAAATTTTGAATCAAGAGATGCATTAACATATAATATCTATCGCGAAGATTATTCAGTTGAATTTTTAAATAAATCTATTTATTAGTTATTGAGGAGTTTAGGTTCCAATATTAATTACTAATATTTTTCGATTTGGAATCAGAAATCTAAATATCTTGAAAACTAATGATTAGAATAATTTGAAAATTTAAATAAATAATCATCATGGTATATACTACACTTTAAAAAATTTTCTGGTTACTACACCAGTTTCCTGTAAATAATTACATGTTTTAGCGATGTGAAGTTACATTTTTATGTAACTTTACATCGCTGAGCGTAGGTCCTACTATGATCGCGGTATTTTCCCCGTGCTTAGCAGTCAATATATCAACATGGCTGTCCGGTAAAAATACATGACATACGTGAACTTTCGCGACAATAGAAACACATTTTGATCACAATAAGAAATATTTTATTCTTATTAATTGATTAACATAAAGTTATGAAATAATCTTTTCAAATTTCATAGTGTCATGAGTAATAAACGTTCAACGTATATTTTTTATTAAATTATATTGAATGTAGGTCAGAAACGATGGATCATGTGATTTTACCGGTTTTCATGTGTATGAACACGCTCAGCAAGGGTCCCGATACTTACCATGCTCAGCAATGTAAAGTTCCGAAAAATTTTTTACTGTGTACAAGTTAATACATTCCTTTTATAGGAATTAAGAAATAGAATGGAAAGACATCAGTTAAATATGACAGTTGACTTTTATATCTTCTCATAGTGAAATATAATCAAACTTTGACAACAAATTCAACATAATAAAATAATAGTACTTTCAATGATCATATTTAATACAAATTTTAGAGTGATATTACAGAATATTATTTTTTTCCGCATTTATAATAAGTGTTTTGCAAATAATAAGTAAATTTTCTTTTGAAATGTTTACTTTTTTATGTAAATTTCACTTCTAACTAGACAGTTCATAAATATAAATTCATAATTATAGACATAATAAGAAAAAATTATTTATATTTCATATATTTTCCTATCTTTATAATTGACTATTAAAAAAATTTAATATCAAATAAATATTTTTTTCAAAGTGTATTTCATAAGATTTATGTTCAAACGATATTAAAAAAAAAATTTTTATTTCATGTATTGATAATTTATCAAATGAGGTAATTTGATGTATTTCAAAAATTAATATGTTTCTCTTATTAAAAATATTATTGCTTTAATGAAATGAATTTCAATATATTTAATTGTTAACAATTTTTATTTAAATGACAATTCATTTAAATACAAACACGTGTACAAATGGAAATGTAATTAAGGGAAATATAATTTTATTTTATTAAAATGTAATTTTAATATATTTTATTGTTAACAATTTTCATGTAAATGACAAATTATTTAAATACTAACACGTGTACAAATGAAAATGTAATTAATGTTAAACGTATGTTATTTAAAAAAAATTGTTAAAAAGTAACTTTTTTAATAATATATTCTCATGAAAACTAATTTAAATACTTTATTCTCTGAATGATAACTGAATAAAATTTTAATTTAATAAATTTAGTCATACAATTATAAATATATAATATTCATATAACTGTTCATCAAATAAAATAATTATTTTTTTAATATATATATTAAAAAAATAATTATTAAAATTGATTGTAGTGAAATAAAAATGTTTATTTTAATAATTATAGCGTTGAAATTTATTTTGATGAAAATGTTATTTGATTGACATTTACAGTATTATTTTAACTATATTTGAAAGGTTACATGTCATCAATGAAAAAATATTTAATTATTTAAATTAATAATTTATTAATATCAAGAATTTT
The DNA here is from genome assembly GCA_017163975.1 of Anastatus disparis. Classification (NCBI taxonomy): domain Eukaryota; kingdom Metazoa; phylum Arthropoda; class Insecta; order Hymenoptera; family Eupelmidae; genus Anastatus; species Anastatus disparis. The sequence goes on along the minus strand of JAFFSR010000271.1, from coordinate 883,173 downwards.
CTAAAAATTATAATATTTATGATATGCAAACCTTACTTGTGATACATACACTTTGTAATATTTGTATCTCATTAAAATTTTATATTAGATGCAAACAGGATTGTTAAGTGATTGCAAATAGTTATTTTATTATCCTGAAATATTCAAATTTAAAATTAACCAAAAATGTGTATTTTAATCTTATGGTTTTTTAATTTAAATTACGTATTTCATGTATATAAAATACATTTGTGAAGATATTTTTATTAGAAATAAATACAGAATTTTTTTTAAGCATGTTTCACGTAAAAATTAATTTTATAATTCAAATTCATGGTCATATATTAAGGTCTGGAAATTATAGTTGTTACTCAGTTCCCAGTTCTCAGTTTATTTATATCAAATATCGTACTATCTTTGTTTCTCTTATGGAAGTAAATTGAGAAATAGTCACTTGATGAAATTAATTATACACTTTTTTACTTTAAGCACATGTGTACATATATTTTTATATTATGTTTCATCAAATTATTCTTAATTTTATTCAGTACTCAAAATTAACTTTAATTAATTAATTCTTATTTACTTAAAATTAGTCATTTATACATAATAATATAATAAAAGAAAATTCAACCAAGCGATGTTAGGAGCGAAAAACTTCAATATAATTAATACCTATTAACGTAAAACCCATTAAATTGTGTAACAATTTTCAACTGTTAATAAATATAATGTAAATCATATAATATATATATATATATATATATATATATATATATATATATAAATTTGAAATTACTAATAATTAATTTAAAACTCGAAAGTAACTATTTTAAAACGGAATATGGAAGATAAACATGTATCGTTTTATTCCTTAAATATCACGAATTAAAATATTAATTATTAGTAATTTTAAAGTGTTATATATCATGTCAATAATTCTATATTTAATAATTTTTAATTTCAGTAACAGAAAACGCCGCCCGAAAAGAGATTAATAATTACATTTTTCTTATCCCCTGGCGAAAAGTACGTCGAAAGACGTCTACTTTCTGAGAGAGAAGTTAAGCATTATCTACGGCGGCTCGGCGCACTAGCGATGCGCAATCGTGTTGACGCTCTGTTTTTCACGGCAGTTAAGAATAGAGAGGGCTACGTCTATCCTTCTCTGTCCGCCGGCGTTAGACATTGACTCTCTCCCTCTCTCTTTCTTTTTCATACAGAATAGAGAGGGTTGCGTCTATCCTTCTCTGTCCGCCGGCTTTAAGAATTGACTCTCTCCCTCTCTCTTTCTTTCTCTTATATGTACAATAAAGGTAGCCGCGAATGGAGGGGGCTATGTCTAGCCTTCTTTGCCGGTTACAACAAGCAGTATATCTTTTTCTTTATTTTTCTTATATAGTAATTTTAAATATTTTATTATTAAAACCTAACTTGTTTTATTTTGTGAATTATAAATTGCAGTGTGTTATAAAGTGTGTAAATTATAAAATGTGAGTGAAATATTGATGGTTTATTTTAATGATTTATCATCAGTGGGAGAGGGGCAGAGAAGGATAGAGCATACTCGGTTAATAGCAGCAAGCGATTCATCGCGGTATTTTTATTTTAATGATTTATCATCAAAAACGAATTATCACAACGGGTAAGTTGGACGTACTTTTCGCCGGGAATAAGAAAAAATCGTATATTCACCTCGGGAGAGAAGTTGACCATCAATTGCTCGCGTATTTGCCCCCTCGCTGCGCTCGGGGGCAAATCTTACGCGAGCATTTAATGGTCAACTTCTCTCCCTAGGTTAATAATATACTATTTCTGCGAAATATTGCCCTTGAATAAAGTAGGTGAAATATCAGTCATAGTTCTAAAAAAAGACACTAAGCATCGCATATTTTCGCTCTTACTTCATAATATAATAGTACCAACATTGGTCCCTAAAATTCAAGCTATAGTACTACTTGAAATTATTTCGCCACTCTTAAGTACCTCAGTATATAAATTAGATATACTTGATTTAGAACCTATTTTAATAATACTTTCCTTTCTCCGTGCAGTCGTTAGTTCTAGTAAACGTCAAATACCATTTTCGATTTTTTCATGATTCGGGATTGAAACACGTGATTAAAAAGAATAAATTCCTATTATATTTTTTCATTGATCTAATGCAATTTAATAGAACAAATTCTTACCCACATAGCACGAAAGATTCGGGAAGCTTCCATCGAAAGATTCGAGAAAGATTCCAATGTAAGCTTCTTGCAAGCTTCCCGGAAGCTGAATAAAAGTTTCAGGAAGCTTCCATTGGAATCTTTCATATTAGCTTTACGGAAGGTTCAGGGAAGCTTACATGTAATATCCCATGAAGGCTCAATGGAACATTACAAAATAGCTTCCAGTAAGATTCCGGAAATATTACATGCAATATTACAGAAACGTTATTTCGAAGATTGCATTATATCTTGCAGGAAGCTTCCAGTAATATTTTGTGGAAGATTCTATTCAAACTTCTTGCAGCTTTCCACGGAATGTTACAGGAAGAATATTTTAATGATCACGGAAGGTTACCAGTAACTTGTCAGGAAGATTCTCTGTAAGCTTTCCGGAAGCTAAATGAAAGTTTCGAGAATCTTTCATTGGAATCTTTCATGTAAGCTTTACGGAAGGTTCAAGGAAGCTAACATACAATATTTCATGAGGGCTAAATGGAACATTACAAAATAGCTTCCAGTAAGCTTCTGGAAAGATTACATGCAATATTACAGAAACGTTATTTGGAAGATTGCATTATATCTTGCAGGAAGCTTCCAGTAATATTTTGTGGAAGATTCCATTCAAACTTCCTGCAGCTTTCTACGGAATGTTACAGGAAGAATATTTCAATGATCACGGAAGGTTACCAGTAACTTTTCAAGAAGATTCCCTGTAAGCTTCCCGGAAGCTAAATGAAAGTTTCGGGAAGCTTCCATTGGAATGTTTCATGTAAGTTTTACGGAAGATTCAGGGAAGCTAACATGTAATATTCCATGAGGGCTAAATGAAACATTACGAAATAGCTTCCAGTAAGCTTCCGAAAAGTTATATCTGAATGTTATTTGGAAGATTACTTTACATCTTGCAGGAAGCTTGCAGTAACATTTTGCGGAAGATTTTATTCAAACTTCCTGCAGCCTTTCACAGAATAGTACAAGGAGGATATATCAATGTTCACGAAAAGTTATTGCAAAGTTTCAAAAAAAATACATTAGCTTGTAGTAAATATCATGAAAATTATATGTTGAATTTTTAAATAAATCTATTCCTTTGTTTATAAGAATTTTGTATTCCTGGTAGAAAATCGAACAATTTTAATATATATCATTGTGCTCCAACATTTTAAATAACTGATAAATGAATTGATTCAAAAATTTAATAGAATAATCTTCATGGTACATACTATCACCAACGAATATAGACGCTTATAGAAGTGTACTCTTAAATGGGAAATTTCTGCCAAAAATGAGTTACCCAGCTACTGAGGGCGCCACTAGATCCCATGTATTTTTATATCTATACATATCATATTTTTCATATGTATAGATATACAAACAATGTTGAATTTTTACCCAGCGTTACGGACGAAAAATTTAACCCAGAAGTATCCTTCTATAAGCGTCTATCTTCTTTGCTATAACATAATGCATTTCTTTTTTTTAAATTTTACAATAATACACAATAATATGAAAAGTCAGGCAATATTTATGAGTACAGGTGTAGTGTCTGCCTTACATTAATTTAATTTTATAGATGAAACATATTGTTTTTTTTTCTATTAAATTAATGTATCATATTCTTTTTAATTTACAAAATTTATGACAGATTATTTAAATATGAAATAAAACATATTACATTTTAAATGATTGAAAATTTTTTATAATTGTGTATAACTTTCGATAAAGAATTTTTATTGTTACTGATTTTAATTAATAAAAAAGAACACAAAAAATATGTTATTTTTTAAGAGAAAGTCGTTAGTTTAATAAAATTTTATAAATTAAATAAATCAATTACAAAGTCTAAATATCTTTACAATGTTTTGAATACATGAATTTTATCAAATAAAAGATTTTTCCTCAAAAAAGCATAATATTTTGTTTTCTTTTACCAACGAAAAATTAATAGTGATAAAAAATTTCTACCCAAAGCTACATAGTTATAAAAATTAATTCATTTAATTTGTAATCTGCTTTTTCCGTATTTATATAATGATCCCCCATTAATTTTATAAATTAAAAATATAATCTTTTTTTGTTAAATTAATGTATAAAGATATTCTTTTTAATATAAAAAATTAATATCGGATTATTATAGGAATACGAATAAAACAGATTACAAATTAAATGATTAAACATTTTTATAATTGTAGAACTTCAGATTAAAAATTCCTTTTAATATTAATTTAAGGAGGTTCTTGCATGAAAATTTTGAGACTACACAATAATGTTTCTTATTATTTAAAATGTCCTGAATCCGATCGTATGCTTAATTTATGGGCTTGCCGTGCAAAATTTAATAAAATCAGAACTTAAAGTTTGAGCTTTTTTGTACAGGCTCTTATGGGATTATGAATAAAATATATCAAAATTGCGTATTTGCAAAGCAGGGAGTAATTTTCTGAAAAACAGACAGATAAACAAATGTCTAAAAGAAAGTTTCCTCTTTCAAATGATATCTAGTAAATTATTCATTGCCGTGGTAAATATTAAGATATTACTTTTTAAAGTTAATAAACGTCTTTGCGACCAGATCAAGAGAAGCCATGTTACTCAACAGTGACAAGAAAAGTGCACGAATTTCGGAAGTTTTAAATTCTCTTAACAAAATACAATTAATAATATTATAAATAAATATATATTATTTTATTTGAAATTATTTTATGATAAACTATTCTATTTCCGCTATTTTTACATCATTTCTTTAAATTTTATTATATTATTATCAAAATATTAAAATAAAATTAAGCAAACTTAACCTAGAAGAAGAAACCGTTTACAGACGCCGTGTTTATATACACATATATATATATATATGTATACATTGTACTACGCGATCGAATTCATGACAATTTATTTACATTCTAAGTGCAAAAAATGCTATGTTGATAGTATATTTGAACGTAAAAAATAATTATTTAATTTTCAAAAATAAATATATATATAAATATCTATATTTACTTTTTTATCGATTTTGACCTTAGATGTACTCGCAAGAACCTCCTGAGCAGGTCGTATATCTCTATCCTTTTCTAATCAAAAAATTTATTTTTTTGCAAAAACTAATAATTTTAACAAAAAATAAGGAGATAGCCCCATCTCGTATAATAAAAAGTAACATTTTCTTTGATGAGGAAAAATTATTTTTATCGATTCGTTTTGAAGAAAACCTTGAAAAACTTAAAAAATAGAGGTTATGATGGACGATTCAGTTTTTCAAGGTTTTCTTAAAAACGAAGCGATAAAAATAATTTTTCCTCATAAAAGAAAATCTTCCTTTTTATTGTACGAGATGGGGCTTTCTTCTTATTTTTTGCTGCACTCATTAATTTTTGTGAAAAAATCAATTCTTTGATTAGAAAAGGACAGATATACTCGACCTCCTCTTAACTTAGTAAATAAGCACACGAAACATCTTGTTGCTTTTTTAAAGAAAAGTCTTTAAATTAATTTAATTAATTTAAGTTTTTCTGAATAAATTTATTTTAAAATCTATATAAAATGAATTTTTCGACTTCATATAGCATGAAAATGTTTGTGTGTGAATTATACGTAAGTACATGTACACTTGGCGGAAAGGATATTTTTCCGAATGTGTACCTCAAATGGCAACATCGCATATTTTACCACAGGCATAAGACAATTTCAAATTATAGAGCAAATTTCGCATCATCGTTACTTATTACTGAATGACATAATTTTAGTAAACAAACAATATTACTTTCTTTTTTCATAATCCGAATTATAATTTTATTAAATAAAATTTTTATTTCTTTCTTCAATAATCATATAGAATCTAATATTGTGAATTTAAATTATATAAGCAATAAAATTTAAGTTGTTATCATTTGAATTTATCATGAATAACCTATAAGAAAATACAAATAATCGTGATGCAGAACTCAATGCATAATTCGAAGTTTTCTTATGTCTGTGGTAAAATATGCAGCGCTGCCATTTGAGGTACGCATTCGGAAAAATATCCTTTCCGCCAAGTGTATATATACGTTTATCTGTATACATAAAAAATATTCAAATTAAAAAAAAAATAATGAAATATATGCATGTACAACGTAATTCATAAAGAAAAAAAAAATAATATGTTTAGTGGGGAATGAAACTACCAACAGATATCTTACAAGTCCATCATCTTCGATTCGCAGTTACGTCTGCAGGAGGATACGCGTTGAATGGGCGTTTCGTCCCTAAGTGGTGAGATGATACCACACTTACTATATAAGTCGAACGTTGGCGGTTTTGAGTATGTACCCACAGCGCCTGCCTTAAAAAAAATTTTTAACAAAAAAAAAAACCGACTTCAAAAAATGCACTGAAAAGTAACAAATAATTTATTATCTTTAGAAATCATATAAATAATTGGTAAAATACAATTTTAGAAGTCGGCGTCTAATTCCTCAATGAATGTAAACGTTATTTTTTAACAATAAATGTAAACGTTATTTTTGAACAATAAATGTGAACGTTATTTTTGAAAAAATGGACTAAGTCGTTCTGCTTACGCACCACAGATTTAGAATTAGACGCCGACTTCTAAAATTGTATTTTACCAATTATTTGTATGATTTCTAAAGATAATAAATTATTTCTTACTTTTCAGTGCATTTTTTGAAGTCGGTTTTTTTTTTGTTAAAAATTTTTTATTTGTCATTTTTTAGTGCAATGTTTTTAAAATCTTATTTTTTGTAAAAAATTTTGTTTTTATTCGATACTTTTATAGTCGGTTTTTATTACTTAAAAATTTTTTTAATTGTTTGTTTTTGTTAAAAAATTTTTATTTTCTATCTTCTAGTGAATCTCCTTACTAAAAACGCAAATATAGGTGGACCCACTAATTACATTAAACTTTCATTATTAATTCATAACGCATGCATTAGTACACCACCAAGCAATATATAGCAGGAAAGAAAGAAGGCTCAACAGCACAGTCTCGCTATGTATGCATGTACACATATTCAAGCTCAGGTAAGAGAGAGAGAGAGAGAGAGAGAGAGAGAGAGAGAGAGAAAGAGAGAGAGAGGGAGAGGGAAAGAGGGAGAGGGAGAGGGAGAGGGAGAGGGGAGGGAGAGGGGAGAGGGAGAAAGGGAGAGAGGGAGAGAGAGAAAGAGAGAGAGAGAGAGAGTACATTATGCTGTACAACAAAAATAATACAAATTCGTAAGTATATATATATATATATATATATATATATATATATATATATATATATATATATATATATATATAAAATGAGATACTAAGTAAAAATATAATTAAAATAAAGATACAGTAATTAAAATAATTAAAGCCTAGCTCGGAGCAGAGGCTCATTCTCAAGGGAAAGGTAGTGCGAATATGTTGATGCCTTGAATAATGCCAATGATGAAGAGTCTCTTAATGATGATGGTAGACCGTTCCATAGTTGCGATGACACAACCAGGAACGATCTTTGGTGATACTCGGTAGATGAAAAAGGAATGGTTAACGGTCTCACATCACCCCTCAGTGTCCTCACAGGCCGGCTCTACAAATATCTAGAATAAAGATATGAAGGTGAGCATGACAAAAACATTTTGTATAAGAAGGTAGTAGCGAAGTAGTTTCTTCTACCCAAAGTGGATAACCAGCCTAGAGAGGACCTATAAACAGAGATGTGCTGGCGCCTACTTACACCATAGATGTAACGAATACCAGAGTTTATGACCCTTTGAAGCCTCAGATCGAGTTCAGAAGAAAGGTCAATATAGACCAAACAACAGTAATCAAGTAAAGGAAACAGCAAAGAACGGATAAGATGCTTACGTAGTGCAATGGTGGTACTTCTTCGAAAGAAATTTAATCTATAGAACAATGAGTGACTCCTGTTACACACATGCGCAATTTGGTCCTTCCAGTTCAACTTACTATCAAGCCATACACCAAGACTACGAACAGAAGATTCAAACTTAATAAGATCACCGTTTATTGGAACACCAGTGATGTGTAATGAGGGCAGCATATTGACATAAAAATAAGATCCAATAATAATAGCCTTTGTTTTGCTCACATTTAATTTCAGATGATTTTTTGTCGCCCAGTTAACAATACTGACAGCTTGATCACTCATGAGAGCAGTAACAGAAGCTAACTTAGCAATTGGGAAGTGAATGTACACCTGAAGATCATCAGCATAAATAAGATGCTGCACATCGGCATGTAAGTCAGCAGCCACATCATTGATGTATATACAAAACAACAGTGGACCAAGGACAGAGCCCTGGGGAACACCAGTATTTAATGTTACATAGTCAGATGCATTACCATCTGCATCAATAACAGCCTGCTGTCTCTCAGAGAGATAAGACGCAAACCACCGCACAACTGAATGCGAGATGTCAAGAGAAGACATTTTTCTGAGCAGAAAGACATGGCATATCGTATCAAATGCCTTGCTGAAATCAAATAGCAACAGCAACGTCACGTAGCGTCTGTCCATATTGCGTCTAATGTCCTCAGTTAGTTTCAGTAGTGCGGTCTGAGTACTATGTCCAGTTCGAAATCCAGTCTGATAAGGATCCAGTAGCTGTCGCATAGACAAGTAATTGTAGAGTTGATCATGGACTAGACGTTCAAGAACCTTGGACATAAAAGATAATAAAGAAATTGGCCTAATGTCACCAAAAGCTTGAGGAAAGGAGATTTTGTTTATTGTAGTGACCAGTGAAATCTTCCAGCATGAAGGAAATAAGGATTCACGCAATGAGTCGTTATAAATGCGACATAACAAAGGCCCAATGACCGGAAATGCCGCACGGACAAAAGATTGAGGAACAGCATCAAACCCTCTGGCCTGTGAAGCTGAATGACAAACAGCCATCCATACCTCCTCTAAAGTAACTGGATTAAACTTAAACATGGGTTTAAGTGGTTCATCTAGAGCAAGTGTATTCATGTAATCAGAAATGGAGGGGACCAGAGGATCAAACGCAACACCACCAAAATACCGATTCAAATCATTAATTGAAAAAGAATGTCGAGAGTCACTACTGCTGGAACATACGCCCAGGTTCTTGAGTTCTTTCCAGATCTGTCTTGCGTCAGTAATCTTAGATAGTCTGTCGTGGTAATACAGTAATTTAGCTGATTCGATGCATGAATGGGCCCGATCTCGAGCATCTCTATAACATATAAGATCAGCACGCAGCCTAGTACGTTTGAAGCGTCTGTAATGCCTATCTCTCTCAGAGATTAAGCGGTGATGCTCAGAGGTAAACCACGGACGATGACTCTTGCTCTGTCAAACACGCCTAACAGGCACAAACCGTGAGATAGCTTCATTAAGATGAGTGTAAAGACATTCAAGGCGAGCCAAAAGAGAAGAGTCACCGTTACACACAGCACAATTCAGCGATCGAAAATAATCAAGAAGAGCAGTTTCATCAACCGCTTCATAATCATGATAAGTAAAATTATCAAATGTAGGCCTAGAGAGAGACGACTTCACAGTCGCAGCAATAAAATCATGTCCGTCAATAAATGGTACATCAGTCTTCCAATAGTCAAGCAGTAAGTCATTGGCATCGACAAGGCACAAGTCGAGCCACGTATCAGAGGAATAAGTATGATGCGTAGGTCCATAAGGCACTGAAAAAAGTGCATTTTCCTTAATAAGGCTCTTCAGGAACACAGAATCATCAGATTCAGAACACAAATTAGTGTTGAAATCTCCTAAAACTACCTTAGTACTATAATTGTGCATATGAGTGGTCAAATCAGAAATAAAGTCTGTGTTAGCCAAAAATGGAGCATGAGGTGGTCTATAAACAACACCAACGAAAATGGGTGAAGCCAAGTCAGATGAGTTGACCTCACAGAAGAGATACTCAGGTAAACCAGGCTTACTACTCCAGCTTCCAGAGGATGAAGAGAGACGCACAGAAGTGAGAGAGCAGTGTACAAATAAAGCAACACCACCTCCCCTGGTGTTACGATCCTGTCTATAAAGCACATACCCATCAAGAGCAATCAAAGAATCACAAACTATCTGGCCCAGTTTGGTCTCAGTAACAGCTATTACGTGGAAATAAGGGCGAGAAGCCAAAAAGAGTCTAATCATCTCAATGTGCGCTCTAATAGAGTTGGCATTGAAATGACAAACTCTGAGACCATCCTTAGTAGTGAAATGATCATGAATGACCGATGAAATAGTATTGTTAGAAGGAAGAAGTGTGTTAGAGTGAGAAGGAAGAGAGAATGAGCTTACCCCAGTGTCAGATGTTAAGTGGCTACATCGTCGTTGGCTGATATCAATGAGAGCTTTGCTAAAAAAGCATCCAAGTCGTCATCCGATGCAACACGAATGGCTGCATCCTCCTTCTTCCTTCTGACGAAGATCTTACCATCACGCACAAATGTAAGGAAGTTGTACCTCTTATCTTTGGCCTTCCTGAGCACTCTCAACTTCAGTTGGTGCAATGAGTGTGGCAGATATTCATTGATGTTGATCAAGGAAGGAGTAAGTGTTTCTACTGATAAAGAGAGAGAGAGAGAGAGAGAGAGATTGATTGATTGATTGATACTTTTATTTCAGGCCATGGGGTTCAACCCCGTATGGCCCATACGTAATTACAAATCATATACACAATATGTAAAAGATTATAAGATAAGCATATTAGATATTTATTTTATATGACTCGATATAAACCAAAATAGAAATTATTCTATAATTAGATTACTATTATAAGTAGACAATTAAGTTTATCTCATAAAGATGAAAGTAAAGTAATTAAATTTGAAATAAAGGTCAACAATAAATCTATGTAACATTTTTACCATTGTCACTTTCGTATCAGCACAAAAAGCAACCATTAAGGACTACGTTTTAAAACTGTAGTAGAGCATAGCTTGTATACATAGACAACGCTCTTCAAGCATCCAACGTGCCATGCCACTCAGTGCGCTCATCATTAAGGAAGAGATTTAGAAGAGAAATTAGAGAGAGAGAGAGAGAGAGAGAAAAGAAAATATAAGAATCAAAAAAATATTAGGCCTAAAAAATCTAGAGCCCAAGAAAATATAAAAATAAAAAAATATAGAGCCTAAGAAAATATAAGAATAAAAAAATATTGGGCCTGAGAAAATATTAGAATAAAAAAAATATTGGGCCCAAAAAAATGTAGAGCCCAAGAAAATATAAGAATCTAAAAAATATTAGGCCTAAAAAATCTAGAGCCCAAGAAAATATTAAAATAAAAAAATATAGAGCCCAAGAAAATATAAGAATCAAAAAAAATATTAGGCCCAAAAAATCTAGAGCCCAAGAAAATATAAAAATAAAAAAATATACGGCTCAAAAAAATATAGGGCCCAAGAAAATATTTCAACCAAAAAAATATTGGTCCCAAGAAAATATAAGTATCGAAAAAATATTGGGCCCAAAAAAATATAGAGCTAAGAAAATATAAGAATTATAAAAATATAGGGCCCAAAAGAATATAGAGCCCAAGAAATATAAGGGTCGAAAAAATATTGGGCCCAATAAAATATGGAGCCCAAGAAAATATAAGAAGCGAAAAAATATTAAGCTCAAAAAAATATAGAGCCTCAGGAAATATAAGAATCAAAAAAATATTGGGCCCAAAAAAATTATAAGAATCAAAAAATATTGGGCTCAAAAATATAGAGCCCAAGAAAATATCAGAATCAAAAAAATATTGGGCCCAAAAAAATATAGATCCCAAGAAAATAGAAGAATCAAAAATATATTAGTCCCAAAAAATATAAGACCCAATGAAAATAGGATTGTAAAAAAGTAGAGCCGAAAAAATATAGAGACTAAAAAAATATTGGACCCAAAAAAATAAGGCTCAAAAAAATAAATAGTCAAAGAAAATATAAGGATGAATAAAAGAAGGGCCCAAAAAATGGGCATTAAATAAGAATATAGGGCCCAAAATAATATAAGGCCCAAAAAAATATAGCCCAAAAAGAAGCTTTGACTAATGAGTACTAATTATATAGGACCCAATAAAAAATTGCTAATCATATTACCAAAAGATTAGACACAGTTAAAGAATGCGGAGAACCGGAGAAATGGAAAAAAAAGTGGTTTCACTTTAATATAATATAGGATAGGACTTTTTTTTTTAATATTAATACTTTTCATTCAAATTTCATACAACCACTCACTTCTTATTCGGCGCTGTACCACTCTGTGTACGCTATAACACCCCTCAGGGACGGGAGAAGGCCATGAACGCTATAGCACTCCTCAGACACCGCAGGGAGTGAGACGGGGGGAGGAAAAAAATTCGATATAAGTTACGCTATACCACCCCATGTACGCTATAACACCCCTCAGACACCTAGGGAAGCAAGACGGGGAGAAGGGGAAAAAAATCAATATGTCTCGCTATACTTAGTCATATACTACTCTTGCTTCTCATAGAATGAACAATTTTCCGTCACTTTTCGTTCTTTGCTTAAAAATATATTTTTTATTAAATAAATATGTATACACACAACAAATTATCAACTTATGAAGTAGAATAATGGTTCTTCTGGGTAAACAGAAGGCCCCGTAAATACATTTTCAACTTACTAAGTGTTGGCGTCACGTGTGTGCAGCGGGCGCTGATGGGTTTCGCGTGCTTTGTGTGGTGCTGAGTGGGGAAGTGGGGGTGACGCGCGTGTGAATTACAGGGTGTAGTTCGGTCACGAGCGCATTGCTCAGTAACAGTTTCACCGCCAAGCAGCTTGGACGTCTTCGTTCTTCCTTCCAGAGTGCTCTAGCAGTGTTGTTAAGTGGCTACGTTGGTGATTGTGTTTGTGGTGGTGATTCTCCTTGTGTTTCGGTAGGGAGTGGACCTTAAGTGATTGTTGGTTTCAAGGCGAGCATCAACGCGGTAGTTTGTCTCTGTACGAGCTGTCCGTAACGCCAGAGTTGGGCTCCCCGAGACGTCGGGGCGCTTAGCCTCAGGAGGTGCTGGCTAATGGTAGTCTTACGCTTGTCCTCCGTGGCCCCCTCATGAAAATAATCTGTAGGTTAAACCATAGAAAAATCTGCAGGAAAATCTGTAGTATATTTATGGAAAACCTACAGAAAATCTACAGAAAAATCTAACTTAACACCGCAGGATTTTCTATAGGGAAGATTATGAGGAAATCTACAGGTGAAACGCAGATAAATTTGTAGAAAAGTCTGCAGCATGCCTACAAGATTACTTGCAGCTAAAACTGTAGAAAAGTATACAGAGACTCTACAGGTTTCTTACAGAGTAATATACAGGATTTATGTAGAATTTCCTGATAAATTTTTACAGAGTTTTCGCCTACATTATTTCCTAAAGTATTTTCTACAGTTTTCTGTAAACCACCACGTAAGATTTAGTACAGAAAATATTTGAGAATTCCCTACAGAATTACCTGAAGGAATTTTCTCATTTTTCTACATTTTTTCTAATTATACTCTTTATAAAAAAATATTTCACTAAAAAATTGTCTGCATGATTTTCTACAGCATTTCCTACAGACTTACCAACAGAGAATTTTAAGAATTTCCTGCAGGATACCAACTCTCTTATTCTTTTTTATCTATAAAAAAATTTTCGAGAAATTCTATAAAATATTATGTAGAAAATCTTAAATAAAACTTTATTATTATTAAATTATTTAGTATTCTTTATTTAAGTATAATAAATAATTACGAGTTAATAACTCTATAATTATTTTTTCATCATAGGAAAAGACCAAAAATGAGGTTAACCTCATAGTGTGAGCCCTTCGAAGATCGAAGAGCTCACGATTCAACACTAAGTGCTCTGGTTTTATATACCTGCGGCTTGAAAATTTTTGCAAGCGATCACAAAACTTAGGGAAACGCCACCAAGTGGCTTAAAATTAAATCTACGTAATCGATCTCGTATCGTATATCCTACAAAATGTTCTTACGATTTTGCTGTAGAATTTTTTACTAATTTTCCTGCAGATTTTTCTGTATTATTTCAATTTGATTTTAAGTCGCTAGGTGTCGTTTCTCTAAGTTTTGTGATCGCTTATACAAATGCTCAAGCCACAGGTATATAAGACCAGAGCATTTAGTGTTGAACCGTGAGCTCTTCAATCTTCGAAGGGCACACACTACGAGGTTAACCTCGTTTTTGGTCTTTTCGTATTATAGGAAAATAATTATCGAGTTATTAACTGGTAATTATTTATTATATTTAAATAAAGAATACCAAATTATTTAATAATAATAAAGTTTTATTCAGGATATTTTACATAATATTTTATAGAATTTCTTGAAAATTTTTTTATGGATTAAAAATAAATAAAGGAAGATTTCCTATTGGTAATCCTGCAGAAAATTCTTAAAATTTTCTGTTGGTAAGTCTGTAGGAAATGCTGTAGAAAATTATGCAGACAATTTTTTAGTGAAATATTTTTTTATAAAGAGTATAATTAGAAAAAATGTAGAAAAATGAGAAAATTCCTTCAGGTAATTCTGTAGGGAATTCTCAAATATTTTCTGTACTAAATCTTACGCGGTGGTTTACAGAAAACGGTAGGAAATACTTTAGGAAATAATGTAGGCGAAAACTCTGTAAAAATTTTTCAAGAAATTCTTTACAAATCCTATAAAATATTACTCTGTAAGAAACCTGTAGAATCTCTGTAAACTTTTCTACAGTTTTAGCTGCAAGTAATCCTGTAAGCATCCTGCAGATTCTTCTACAAATTTTTCTGTGTTTTAACTGTAGATTTCCTCATAATCTTCCCTACAGAAAATCCTGCAGTGTTAAATTAAATTTCTCTGTAGATTTACCGTAGGTTTTTTGTAGATATTCTACAGATTTTCTTGCAGATTTTTCTATGGTTTAATCTACAGATTATTTTCATAAGGGCCGAGTGTGCCAGAGACAACGGTGGCTCCGCATATGGGAACCCGGCTGGTATCTAAGGTAAGAGAGCATTCCTAATTATTCTTATAGTTTGCGTTTGCGTTCATACTTGTTTCTTCCACTGCCCTAATTATTCTTATAGTTTACGTTTGCGTTCATATTTGTTTCTTCCACTCTTCTAATTATTCTTATAGTTTACGTTTGCGTTCATACTTGTTTCTTTAATTCTCTTAATTATCATTATCGTTAACGTTTGCGTTTCTATCTGTTTCTTAGAGCTTCCTTTTATTCTTAGAGCTTGCTTTCGACCTGAGTTTATTAATAGTCTAATCTATAGTTTAGGATTCATATTTGTATAATTATATTATTGTAATGAATAAAAATTAAAACTTCCCTAGTGGAAATCGAATCTGTGAATAACTGTGAATAACTGGAAATAACTGGAAATAACTGGGAATAACTGTGAATAACTGGGAATAACTGTTATAAACTGTTCAGTTTGAGACAGGAATAACAGTTATTCCCAGTTATTCCCAGTTATTCCCAGTTATTCCCAGTTATTCTCAGTTATTCCCAGTTATTTACATTTTATAGCTTAAAAATAATTTGAAAAAACAGAGGTACGAATAACAGTTATTCCTAAATATATTTATAATAGAAAAAAAAATAAAAAAAATATATATTTTTTTCATTTTTTCAAATTTATATTTTTCAAATTATTTTTTAACTAAACTGTAAATAACTGGGAATAACTGTGAATAACTATGAATAACTGGGAATAACTGGGAATAACTGTTATTCCTGTCTCAAACTGAACAGTTTATAACAGTTATTTCCAGTTATTCACAGTTATTCCCAGTTATTCACAGATTCGATTTCCACTAGGGTTATTGAATAAATTGAATCTAGTGGTGTACTTCAGTAGAACCTACTTATCCCGATTATATTTAAATTATCATATCAAACACTAAGCTACTTAGAAGCATGCAGGAATTGTTCAAATAATAAGCATATGATGATAATAAATATAAAAACAATTAATTTATTTAATTTTTTAATGATTTGATAAAAAAAATATTTTATAAAAAATATATGTTTACCCAATACAAATTTGTAACTCATGAAGTAGATGAGTGAGAGTTCTGAGTTAAGAGAAGGCTTCCTAAATACATTTGCAACTTATTTAGTCGAATTATGCAATTAATTCTTTTTCAAAATTCATAAAGCTATATCATATCATGTTATAAAAAAATGGGAAATAAAGATTTATGTAATCATCAAAAATCCTTACTATTATGAAAAAATATGGTAAATCGATTATTACTAATGACAATCACAAATCTTTATAATATTTTTAAATCATAGGTTAAAAACATAAAGAACTCTCAACTATTTCATGAAGTAAAATGAGTATCATATATCATACATATACCATAAGGGTCAATTACTTGAAATAAGTAACAAATTTTTAAGTCGGAAAATAAACTATTATTCAATATTTAAAATTATGACGTTGAAAAATAAGCATCTTTTATTGATTTCAGCAAAATTTATTTAGTCGGTAGAGCGATGGATTCGTAATCTCGAGGTTCCGAGGTCGAATCTCGCTCCTAGCTGTTTTATACAAGCACCACTGTACGTTACATGTGCTTTTTTCAAAAACTCACTGAGAAACCTTCGTCGTTTGCCTCCGTTCGAGCATACAGCGACGTTAAATAAAAATAAAATGTAAACGTTTAGTTTTAAACGTTTACTTAAAAATCCAATATTCCAAAAAAATTGAGAAATAAGAATTATTTTTATTATATCTGAACATTATAATGTATTGTGAATATAAAAAGTTTAATTTGATCAATATACACAGTGGAAAAAAATTTGTAATTTTAACACACATAAGTGTTACAGATGTAACACAAATTTTTTTGTGTTAAAATTTACAAATTTTTTTTTTGTAATTTTTAAAGTTAAAATTTTAACATAAAAATTCTTGAATAATACAAAATTTTGAATAGTAAAATTTGTAAATTTTACAAATTTTTTGAAGTGAATACTTCCTTAATAATTTTGCTTGGCATGAAGATCTAAGTTGCCGTCACTTTACATTTTAATATATGTTGTGAGCGTGTCACCCTATCTGTGCGCGCATACACAACTAAGTTATAAAAATAAGAGAGATAGGAAACACTATACTATACGAAGCAATGTATATTCACGCCTAGATTAGAAAGACAGAGAGAGACTTTCATTTTGACTTATTTATTTGGCCTTGGGGTAGAACCCTGTCTGGCACTAAAGAATCAGTTACAACGACGTATTACATTTTATAATAATAATATCAAGTAAGAGATCCAATTGAAAGCATAAAATACATTTTCGTAATGATATTCAAAATAAGAATAACAACAATGATATAATAATAAGCATATAGAAAATCAAATAGAATATCATATATAAAATAAATAACAATATCAACACAGCATAATTATTACAATATAGTATCAACATAAGAAAACAAAACAATGAGATTTCAAAAGTAGTATTACAAAATAATTCAAACACAGATCAAATAAGTAATATTTTAAGTAGTGTATAAGAAAAAATAAATAATAATTTTGCCAATAGCAATATTAATTTCATTTGCAATAATAATTAATAATTAATTAAGTGAATATAGTTATTGCTGAATAATCTCATGCTTAAAGTAAATTAAGTTTAATTTGTTAGTATATCAACAAAATTAAGAAATGGAAAATTAAGTTTCAACCAATTTTAACTACAATCAAACTCAGCCTGTACCAATCTCCAGTTGCCACGACTCACATTCGCTCAATAAAAGTCTATCATACAAGAAACGCTTAAAAGAAAGTGAAACCTCAGGAAAAAAAAGACTCCAAAGAGGATAACTCCTTATTAAAGTACTCTGCTGCCGAGAAGGCAAATGAGTGTTGAAAAGCAGTAGAACGTACATTTGGACAAATGAACAGCCTGGGTGGTAGTCTCGTAGATGAACGCACTGATGCATCAACATGTTGCCTTATGAACCTTGAGGCTAAGTAAAATGGAGAATTATGTGAAATCACATTAAAAGCAAGAGACATCTTAAGGTATAAACGTCTGTTTTGAACAGACAACCACCGGTAATCAAGTCTATAAGGTGTAACTCTGCTGCGTCAACTGATATGGCCATGGACAAATCTGATACAGGCATTGAAGGCTCTATGTAGACGTAAATTCTGCGTTTGAGGCAGATCATCACAGGCAACATGCATAGTCAAGAATTGGAAAAATAAGAGACTCCACTAATTGCTTTCTTGTGTCCAAGGCCAATGCATGCTTGTAAAACTTAAGAGATCTCGAGGTGCCATGAATCTTTCGCACAGTTAAAGAGACATATTTGCTCTAATCTAATGTAGAAGAAATCCACAAATCAAGATTTTCAACAACAGAGGAGTATGGGACAATGGTATTCCCAACGGATATAGATGGAATCGATGCAGTGTCATTCAAGCGAGAAATAAATTTCTCACTGCCGATGGAAATGGTCTAAGTTTTACCTGCATTTAAAAGAAGCCCGTTGTCCTCTGCCCACTTAATAACTGATGCAACTGCATGGTTAATAAGATTAATCTCATCTTCTAGATTTGCAGGCAAAAAAGATTTATAGACATGAAGGTCATCAGCAAAAAGAATATGCTTTGACGTTGATAAGGCAAGCGGAACATCATTTATGTAGACTAAAACTCTTTTACAAGAGTGGCCAAAGCACACTGCCTTGAGGAACACCAGCAGTCACCTGAGACCAAACAAATGATTGATTACTTTCATCTATAACGGAATAACCCGGCCTCTCAAGTATGACGCAAACCATCTAATGACAACATCTGAGCAATTCATTGACCGAAATTTAATGAGCAGTCAATTATGTGGGACTTTATCGAAAGCCTTAGAGAAGTCAAACAGAAGCAATAAGGTGATCATTCTACGATCAATGGCAGACCTACAGTCATCAAGTAGATGTAGAAGAGCAGTCTGTGTACTATGACATTTTCTAAAGCCAGCCTGGTGACAATCCAATAAAGAGTTAAACTCAAGATCAGCCATTAGCTGCGTGTGAGCTGGATGCACGAAGAAGATTCACAAGATAAGAGGGGTCAACTGAGATAAAGTTGAACACCGGAAGATCTGTTCTTAGCGGTAGGGCAAGAACCCAATCAACATCAGCATTGGTCAAAGCTGGGCTCTGAGAGGAAACAGAAGTATAATGCTTTAGGAGCACTGATAAAGAGGAGTACTTAAGAGGAGAAGACAGAACACTGCTAGCCAAGCCAAGCTTACGTAATTCCGACCATTTGCTCTTGAGTGTAGAAGCCGAGGAAACTTTACTAGCTATATAGTCGTTTTTTAGTTTACAAAGAGAATTTGAGACCTCATTTCTAAGTGACTTAAAACGAGCATAAGCGCCATCAGACCCAGTTCTCATAGCCAGTTTATAGCACTTATCACGATTTTTCATGAGTACCCTGATATCATGATTAACCTATGGCTTACGTTTGCTGGTAATCTTTATTACCTTTTCTGACTCTGAAATTAATACTGCGCTATAAAATTTTAAGCAAATCCATCAAGTAATTTTCGAGATTCAGTTGGCTTACTAAATACACACACACACACACACACACACACACACACACACACACACACACACACACACACACACACACGCGCACGCACGCACGATTGCATACGTACAGACATTTTCTAAAAATCACTTTTTTCGACTTCCCGAGACCAAATATGTACAAATTAATGAAAAAATAGAAAATAATTTTTTTTTGCAAATAGAATGCTTTCTCTATGAGAAAGCAAAAAAATCAAGAATACAATTTTTGTTATTACTTTATAAATATTTGCTATTATTAAGAGGAGGTCACGTATCTCTGTCCTTTTCTAATCAAAGAATTGAGTTTTTTATAGAAACTAATAACTTTAGCAAAAAATGAAGAGAAAGCCGCATCTCGTAATAAAAAAAGTAATATTTTCTTTGATAAAAAAGAATTAATTTTATTGCTTCGTTTTCAAGAAAACCTTGAAAAATTTAAATCATAGAGGTTAGGGTGGACAATTTAGTTTTTCAAGGTTTTCTTGAAAACGAAGCAATAAAATTAATTTTTCCTTATCAAAGAAAATATTGCTTTTTTTGATACAAGATGCGGCTTTTTCTTCATTTTTTGAGAAAGTTATTAGTTTTTGTGAAAAAATCATTTCTTTGATTAGAAAAGGACAGAGATACGTGACCTCCTCTTAAGAACTAACTTTTGAAGTTAATACTTCTTGCGGCGCACCTCGAAAATTTGCTGGGCATAAAAATCCAAGCTGCCATCACGTTACATTTTAATATATGTTGTAAGCGTGTGACCCTAACTGTGGGCGCATACACAACTAAGTTATAAAAATAAGAGAGAGAGGGAACACTATACTATACCGAGTAATGTATATTCACGCCTAGATTAGAGAAAGAGAGAGAGAGAGAGAGAGAGAGAGAGAGAGAGAGAGAGAGAGAGAGAGAGAGAAGAAAGAGAGGCTAGCAAGCGAATACGCACTACACAAGCTAAGTATAGGAGGGGAGAGAGAAGGCACATCAACACTCAACACATCAGCGTAGAAATCGTTGTGTATATGCTGTTTGAGTATTGGGTTACCACATGAGCGTGCAGTATGTATAAGGCGCGCACTCATACGCAGATACATCTCTAATGGCCACTTAATGATTTTTATTTTAATGCGTTAATTATTAAAAACTTTCTGTATGTTTGTATTATGTATTATGTATTATGAGCGCTTTATATATATAGCGCTCATTTGAAGGCGCTGGATAGCGCCTTCAAACAGTATTGTCTCTGATAGTCGCACAATAAATATCATGAAAACAAGTTAAATTAGATATAAAATACTAACTTTTTATCTTTTTTTTTAAATTAATAATTAGGAAAAAATTCAAACGGAAACCGAAAAGATTTTCAAAAATCTAATATTCATTACAAATGTTTTTTCTGTTACGAGACTTCTCAATAAAGTTACAAGTGATCGTATATATTGTTAAGCATGTAAACAATCAAATTGGAATCAAAATTATTCAAATAATTCGAATATTTTTTTTTTCAAATTTCTTCAAAAAACTAAAATTGATTTCTAGGAAAATAATAATATATATAATAATATTTCAAACGTAATTGTTAATAAAATTTTTACTTTTGATGTTTCAATTATTTATAATTTTATTAAAAAGCATCAGAACGAAAAAAATCATCAGAGTTGAATTTTTAATTTTTTTAAATTCTCTTCATTTTTGTGTGAATTTTTTAGTAATTATTGAAAAATATACAATTAAAAAAATTGTTTGCAATTCGAAATTTTTACAAATTTTAAAAGAGGATAAAAATAGAATAAAATTTTATTCACTTTAATTTACTTTTTTTTATTTTTTTTGTGTGACAAGCAGAACCAGAGAGCACTTTTTATCTAAATTTTTTCTTGTGAATTTCTGACTAGGGAAACGTAGGAAAATCGCGAATAAGTTTACAAATAAAAGCCATGTTGTCACGCTGCTTAGACCTAAAGTGTAGAATAGTCTGACGAATATTTTCTGTCATTGATTAATTGAAATTGCTAATAGATATACTGAAAAGCAAAATTCTAATATTTGAACATGCTTGCAGTAAAATTATTGATTTTCAAATGATTTTTATTTAGTGCTCGATTCAAAGTTTCAAGAAAAACATCGACTAAACTATAGTTTAGAACTGCAATTATAATTCACATATGCACTGTGCACTTTTTAATATTTTTAAAAAACTATGAAAAAAAAATATTAATTATATTTTTTGCTATTATTGAGGTAAGTTTCAAATTTGCATAAAAAAGATTATAATATGCAATTCCCATATTGGATAGAATAATTATCATATACTACTATATATTTTTATATATACTATGATTATTTTAAATCTTGAGTTAAATGTTCAACTATTTTCATTTCTCTTACTGTTTTTTACACAGTAAAAAATTTTGTGTAATTCGTCAAATTTTTGTAATTTAAAAATTTCTGTGTACTTTTAAAATTGAAAAAAAAATTTTTGTAGAATTAACACACGGAGTTTGTTATTTTTACAAACATGTGTATACTCAGTTATTCAAATGATCTCATACTTTTATTAATTATCTATTAGTAATATTATTATTTTATGCAATAAAAATGCCTTAAATGCAAGGTAAATTTTAGTTTGTAAATATTAATTTCTGCTAACAAGGAGTCCATGACATTTGGGTCTCAGATTTTCTCCTAACTTTGAGATATGTTTCCTTATATAAAATTATGAAAAAAGCCTTATTCTTAAGGTGCAACTCTCGATTTCTGCCGAATTATCAGCAGTTCCCTACTGAAAAAAAATGACATGAAATCTCACGTAAGTTCTCACGATCAAAAATAAAATAAGATTTCATATGAGAACTCACATGAGATCTCACATGATAAAATAAAATTCTTCTAAAATAAGTACTTCAAAAAATGTATACTTATGAAAAAGATGCAATTTTTTTAAAAATTTAGACAAATCTGCTGATAACTTGGCAAAAATCGAGAGTTGCACTATAGGAATGAAGCTTTTTTCATAATTTTATTTAAGAAAAAATATCTTAAAGTTAAGATAAAATCTGAGACTCAAATGTCATGGACTCTCCTTGTAAATCCAAAAATTTGTATACTTTTTTTTTTAACGTCGCTATATTTATGCTATTTGCAATGCTAATCAGCGATGGAGCTCGTAAGTGTGTTTGTGAACAAAACACACGTAACGTACAGTGGTGCTTCTATCAATCGGTTGCTGAGAGCAGGATTTGAACTCAGAACCCCGAGATTACGAATCCAACGCTCTACTGACTGAGCCACTAACCAGCTCTGTTTCTGTTATACTCATATTAAAAAGTGATCGGCTCTTTTCGTAATCATTCGTTTACGTTCGCCTTTAAACGACAATATCATATTGTTAAATGAGTTTAGTTTGTTTATGATTTTATTGATCCACTCCAACATCCATAATTTTATCCTTTTTCTTATATTTCTCTACCTCTCTCTTTTATTAAATATATTAACAGAAAAAAATACGAGAAAGTCATTAAATCTTTATTTCAATCATTATATTTTAACACAAAAAAATTTGTAAAATTTACAAATTTTATTATTCAAAATTTTGTATTATTCAAAAATTTTTATGTTAAAATTTTAACTTTGAAAATTACACAAAAAAAATTTATGAATTTTAAGGAGTCTCATATGCTAGCTATAGTTTGTTATAGTTTGTTGTTCATAAAAATCAAAAGTTTAACAAATTCTTCAATATTTTGAAAAACATTAATTTATACCTGGAAAAAAATCTCTGCAAATTTTTAGTTAGCCTTATCGACTGATTTTATTATTTATGCTCACTTAAAGTTTATCTTTTTACTACTATGAGATAGAAAACAAGCGGACTTCGAGTGAGCACATATAAAAAAATTAGTTGATAAGACTACTTAAAAATTTGCAGAAATTTTTTTCTAGGTATAAATTAATTTTTATCAGAATTTTGAAAAGTTCTTTAAACTTTTAATTTTTATGAACAACAAACTGTAGCTGACATATGAGACTCCTTAACACAAAATAATTTGTGTTTCATCTGTAACACTTATGTGTGTTAAAATTACAAATTTTTTTCCACTGTGTATATTGATCAAATCAAGCTTTTTATATTTACAATATATTATGATGTACAAATATAATAAAAATAATGAATTTTGTTGAAATCAATGAAAGATGCTTATTTTTCAACTTCATAATTTCAAATATTGAGTAATAGTTTATTTTCCGACTTAAAAATTTTTCACTTATCTCAAGTAATTGACCCCCATGGTATATGTATGATATATGATACTCATTTTACTTCATGAAATAGTTGAGAGTTCTTTATGTTTTTAACCTATGATTTAAAAATATTATAAAGATTTGTGATTGTTATTAGTAATAATCGATTTACCATATTTTTTCATAATAGTAAGGATTTTTGATGATTACATGAATCTTTATTTCCCATTTTTTTATAACATGATATGATATAGCTTTATGAATTTTGAAAATGAATTAATTGCATAGTTCGACTAAATAAGTTGCAAATGTATTTAGGAAGCCTTCTCTTCACTCAGAACCCTTTTTATCTACTTCATGAGTTACAAATTTGTATTGAGTAAACATATATTTTTTATAAAATATTTTTTTTATCAAATCATTAAAAAATTAAATAAATTAATTGTTTTTATATTTATTATCATCATATGCTTATTATTTGAACAATTCCTGCATGCTTCTAAGTAGCTTAGTAAGTTGCAAATGTATTTATGGGGCCTACTCTGTATCCAGAACTACCATTCTTCTACTTCATGAGTTGATAATTTGTTCTGTGTATACATATTTATTTAATATAAAATATATTTTTAAGCAGAGAACGAAAAATGACGGAAAATTGTTCATTCTATGAGAAGCAAGACTGTCACTAAACCAAAAGAAGTATTAACTTCCGTCGGCCAGTCCCCACGACTGCCACACCTGGTTTTTTATTTATTGAAACTCTAAATAATTTATGAAGATTCGTTACAATATATAATCAATTGAAATCTTCTTATCTTATATTTTATTGTATTAGAGTAAAACCACTTTTTTGCGTTTCTCCGGTTATCCGGTTTTCCGCATTTTTTAAATGTGCCTAATCTTTTTGTAATAAGAGTAACAATCTTTTATTGGATCCTATATAATTAGAAATCATTAGTCAAAAGCTTTTTATTGGACCATATTTTTTTAGCCCTTTTTTTTATTCTTATATTTTCTTGTGCTCTATAATTTTCTGAGCCTTATTTTTTGGGCCTTATATTTTTTTTGGCCCAATATTTTTTTGGTGTCTATATTTTTTTAAGCTGTATGTTTTCGGGTCCTACATTTTTTGGGTCTTTTTATTTGGGCCTATTATTTTTTTGGCCCAATATTTTTTTATTCTTATATTTTCTCGGGCTTTATATTTTCATGGGCCTTATTTTTTTGAGTCCTATATTTTTCTGGACCTTATTTTTTAGGTGCTATATTTTTTTGGGCATGAAATTTTTTTGGGTCTGAAAAAAATTAAAGTAATGCTAAATTTAAGTTATTTCTATATAAAATAGAATTTTTAAATAATTTGTTATATGCAGAACAATATATTATTTTGCATATAACAGACTATCTTTTTGTCATTAAATTGAAATTAAAACAAAATTTCTCACATATAGAAAATAATTGAAAAAATAAAACGATATATAATATATGAATTTTCAAAATAACTATCAAATAAATAACATATAAGTAGGTGAGCTATGCGGGTTCTAACCCATGCCGATTCTAACCCACCTGAATTAGAACTGGAATAGGTTAGAATTGACTTGAGCCAGAAACGACATAGAGTGGGGGAACCCAAGCGATGTTTTACGTAGTATTACACGAGAATCAGCTAGAGTGGGGGAACCTTTTCTAACCCAAGTGATGTTTTACGTGGTATTACACGAGAAACACCTAGAGTGGGGGAACCGATTCTAACCCAAGGGTCGAGAGAGAAACAGCTGATTGAGTCAGAGGCGGTTTCGAGCTGCTGGCAGCTGGTTGCTAGACACCTACTGCTCAGTGAGCTAGGTCTGACATGGTGTTTTCAAGCATAGTTCCCTTTACGTGGTATTGGACGATGAAACAGCTGATTGAGCCAAAAATTATTTCGGAAGGGGAATTTTTTTCTAACCCAAGGCTTGAGAGAGAAACAGCTGATTGAGCTAGAAATTATTTAGGAAGGGAAATTTTTTCTAACACAAGGATTGAGAGAGAAACAGCTGATTGAGCCAGAAATTATTTGGGGAGGGGAACCTTTTTGAACCCAAGTGAGTCAGGATCGAGCGGCAAGGACCCAGCCGCTGGCCGCTTGGTACCTACGAAAAATTTCTAAAGTTTCACAATTTTTATTTTTTAATACTTTTTAATATTTATTTAATTATTATAAATCGAATAAAAATTATTCAAGCATTAAAAAAAATTTTCGACTTTGGTCGGAATCGAACCCACGACCCTTTGGGCGCGAGGCGAGCGCGTATACCACTACGCCACGGAGCCACCATACTTGGGAGATTTAAAAACTTGTATAATAGCAGTTTTTTTAGATTTTATATTATTTCTACATATTTGAACATAAGTTATTGCTAGTAATTAATAATCATTTATTGTTAAAAATTATATATCTGTATACGCTTATAGATTAAAATAATAGGGTGTAAAAAATATTTACTATAATTTATTAGTATTATCTGCGTGTATAATATAGTTATAGCTTAAAATAATAGCGATCTACTTTATCTACACAATGCATAAGTTAACACTCAAGAGTTTAGTGAATTTTAAAACTAGTAGAAGTAACACGTCAGTTACGCCCTCTACGAGAGAAACTTACTGACTATGAATTTCAGTCATATTTTTTTTTTATTAGGTGGAAGAAGAGGAGTGTACTCTGAAGAATTTTGAGTGGTGTGACTTGGAGTCTGTCCCATGATGAAATGAATGTAAATCATGATGTGTATGCTTTTTTATTGGTAAATGAAACAGCTGATTGAGCCAGAAATGATTTGGGGAACCTTTTCTAACCCAAGCAATGTTTTACGTGGTATTACACGAGATGATCGACATAGAGTGGGGGAACCTTTTCTAACCCCAGCGATGTTTTACGTGTTATTACACGAGATGATCGACATAGAGTAGAGTAACTTTTTCTAACCTAAGGATCGACTGGAGAGAAACAGCTGATTGATCTAGGGAGGGAAAACCTTTTCTAACACAAGTGAGTCAGGATCGAGAAAGAAACAGCTGATCGAGCAGGGAAGACATGGCTGCCAACCGCTAGATACCTATTAAGCTGTTGCGAAATTTCTAAAGTTTTACAATTTTGATGTTTTAATATTTTCTTATATTTATTTATTTATTATAAATCAAATAAAAATTATTTAAGCATTAAAAAAATATTTTATAATTTCATCGGAATCGAACCCATAACCCTTCTGACTTTGCATCACTTTCTAGATATTTTAACATGAATAACTATCGTTTTATTTAACTGTAATCAAATGAAAAATTACTAAAATATAAATTGTAATAATAATAGTCATACATTAAGCTCATGTCACAGCTCCAAGACAGCTTTGGAATTATTTGATAAACATTTGAGTATACATTTTATAAACAATAATAGTTCACTAGAATATAAACATATGAAAGTAATCAAAAATAATATTTGTATGAACAAAATGTCAAATTTTGAGGTTACAATAACGATATTACCCTTAATTTCGATTGTATCGTATATAAGCTATTCACATATCATATTCAATTTGAACATATTACAAATTTCAAATTGAATCAATCAAATTTCCGTCGTTAGTAATCATCAGTTATGCACTCCACTATATTTTTTAGGTTATAATTAATATTTGTATCAAAAAACTATTAATATTATATTTAAATACCGTTAATACTGAATATATTAAATCGTTATTTATTTCACATTTAAACACTAAAAATACTAAATTCAAATACTATTAATATAGTTTTAAAATATTACTCGTACGTTATTAAGATTAAATTTAAATAATATTAAATGATTTTATAATGAATAAAATAATAGTTAATGAAATTTGATAAAGACAATAGACTCAGTCGATAAAATAAATAAACTAAATCGATAAATCTATTAGATTAAGTCGATGATAGTCGATAAAGTCAATAGACTTAGTAGATAAAAGTTATTAAAAGTCTCTCTTTTTTCTATATTTGTGAATCTACATTGCTCTTAAAAACATCCGACCGCTAACCTAAAATTATTTGTCTTTTTTTTCTTTCCTCTCTCTTCTTCTTCTTCTTTCTCTCTCTCTCTCTCTCTCTCTATCTGTCTATCTATGTCTTAAGCAGTGGTAACAGCAGCAGCAACAAGCAACACTTATTAAAATTAGAATTGTAAAACTAGTTAGATCAAGCGTAATCATTGGCTTGACCTGTTCATTCACATGACAGAGGTAAATACCTTAAACATAGCACAAACAGTTCTTTTGAGGGTTCATATTCACGAGTTTACTTCTCCTAAATATCTCTTGTAGTAAAGGACTTGTAGGTTTAAAATTGTAACTACCAGTTTTATTTTAATCTGTAAATTAAGAAAAAATACTCTTCGATAGCAGATGATAAAATTTGAAATTTCACTAAGAAAAGTATAGCTGAAGAGAGTTTACTTAACACAATTTTAAAATTTTATACTCAAACATTTTAAAATACATTTAATTTTGATATTCAACCTTAACAGTGTATAAAAAATTCATAAGATTGTTTCAAAGCATTAAAAGTTACTAAAAATTTTGATATATAATATTTTGTAAATTCTAAGTGGTCACTTTTTTCAGTCATAGCTCATATCTCTAGATCTAAAAGATTTATAGCCCTAAAATTATAAATAATAGTTAATTTTTAAATTTCATTGAAAAAGTTATGATTAAATGAGTTAGTTAAATGTAACATATAGAAATTTATACTCTAACATTTTTAAATAAAATAAATATTGAATTTCAACAACGTAAAAAAATATTTTATAAGATAGGTTTAAAGCAATCATGACTTATGGTCTAAAAATATAAATTATAGAAATTATACACTTATCGTTGACAGTTTCATTCGCTGATAACTTAGTCATCTTAAAATAAAAAAAAAAGATAAAGTCTTGAAATTTTACAAGTAACTTAATATTAGTTAATAAATATATGTACCTATCACTGTTTGAATCAAAGAGCGCGGTAGCGCCCCGAAAGACGAGTTATTAAAAATATGACGTTCTTCACTTATATGTCTCACAAATTATAGTTCTCACTAAAATTGAATGTAGATGAGAAAAATTGATCTTAAATAGATGTTTAAGGATTTAGAGTAAATCACATAACAAAAATGAATTTAATAATAATAAATATTAATGTACAAATGATAAATTGATATTAAGGTTCAAATTTGAACTCGAATATACACATAATTGAAACTATTAATTTTGCTTTGAATAAATATTAATGATATTAATAAGTGTTGATTAAATATTATGTTGATGCTTAAATATTTTAATGTTTCCTTTAAATCAATTCAAATAAAACTTTCTTCAAAACTTTTAAATTAAATATCCAAGTAATAAATTTTATGGTAAACTCTAAAATATAAAGTTTTCATTAAAAAGGTACTGCTAACATAAAAATGATATCATAAATCCCAACCGTATCATTCAATGTATGAAACTATTATATGAAACAGAATCGTATATGGAATCTATTTACATCTGATAAGTTATATCGCTAATGCGCACAGTGATACTGTATGTATTGATGTAGTGCAAACATAATATTTTTGTTAAAACAGATTTCTATGACAGAGGGCGCAATAGACGAATAGGTAGAAATAAAAATAGTGATGCGTAAACAAAGTCATTTATCAAGCTATGAAAAATGGATCTTGCCAAGTTTAACACGTATGATACATTTTTGCATACAAAAAAAATAAGAGAATCGAAGGAGCATCGTAAGCTCAAGACAAATCAATAGATAGTCATTTGGATTGAAATAGAAACTGAGATTATCACCAAGCTAATTAGTGAATCAAAAATTTTTTTTTTTTTTTTTTACCAAATTACCCTTATATATTGGTGGAAAATTACAAAAATGTATGTTTTTAAATAGTAAAAGCTATAGGAAACTTAAAATTATTTGTCGACTGCTTGAATGTTAATCGCACTAAGCAGTTTTCTTAAGTTGAAGTCTGGAGGTCGACGGAGGGGTAATTATATGAGATCGAGCTTTTTATACTTCTTTAAGAAGTATTCTATTAAGTCCCATCATAAGTCGCGATAAGGATAAATACTTATCTGAGAGTTCTAGGGTGAAGAGGTAATTTACTTAATTGATATTAATGCTTGTCAATAAGGTCAATAAAAGTTCATGAATGCTGATAATGATTGATTAAGGGGACGCTGTATCTCTCTATCCTTTTCTAATTGAAAAATGTAAATTTTTGGGAAAACGAGTTATTATTGATAGAAATTAAGGGTTGTCCGCAACTTCTATAGTGAAAAACAATATTTTGTCTAATGAGAGCAAATTAATTTTATTGCTTTTTTTTTAAGTAAAGTTTGACATACTTACAAAGTCCTAAATTAAGCTAGAGAATACGTTATTTCTGTATGCTGATGATGATTGATTAATGTCATTAAAAAACAATGAAAGTCGATAAAGTTGTTGATTTGAACTATAAAATCAATAGAATCAATCAATGAAATTTATTGTATATACATTAATTATGAGCTAAAGGTTATTTTTTATATTAAGACTATTAATACCCCTATATTAGTAACGTAATATTAGGAGTTAAATTATCTTATTAAATCCATATAATATTCGCTAAGCCTAGTGAAATATTTTACTCAAGCACTCTTCATACTTTATTTAATACTCTATTAATAATGTTTTAGTAAAGTACTGATACTATTTTAACATATTAATACTATATTGATACTATATTGAAACTATATTTAAACTTTATTAATAATGTATTGATACTGTATTGATATTGTATTGATACTATATTAATACTTTATTAATACCATATGAATACTATATTGATACTATATTTATACTATACTAATATTCTATTAATGCTATACTGATGTTGTGGCAATGTATTTACCTGAGTTTACATACGATTTGCCTCTTGGCCCAAGTATTTTCATACACTGAACATATTCATATCTATCTTTTCAAACCTTTTGGTAGTGATCGGAATCTTCACCCCCAGAAAACGTTCTTTTTCATTAAATTTTTATCTAAGGCCAAGAATCTAAAGGCTGATACGTAAGAATCCAGCATCACTCAAGAATTACAAAAACTATAATTATTAACGTGACGTTGGGTATGCTTAAATATGAATAATACTTCTTTTCATCAATCACACACACACACACACACACACACACACACACACACACACACACACACACACACACACACACACACACACACACACACACACACACACACACACACACATACACACACACACACACGCACACACGCGCACGCACACACACACACACGCCCACATACACACACACACACACACACACACACACACACACACACACACATACACAGACACACACACACACACACACACACACACACACACACACACACACACACACACACACACACACACACACACACACACACACACACACACGAACACACACACACATTGTTGATATCTAACTGATCAACAAAGTTGAATATGCCAAAATGGTTACTTACTCAAATAACAGCGCCCGGTCTTGTTCAACTCTATTGATCAACTCCAGTACAGTTTAATAACCCAAACAATTTTCAATAACATGATATTCATACTATTTCAATACTGTATTGATACTATATCGATACTATTTTAATAATACATTAATAAAATTACTATATCTATGTATTATATCGATACTATATTGACACTATATCGAAATTATATCGATATTATATCTATACTGTACTAATACTATATTAATACTAAATTAATATTATATTATTACTGTATTAATACTAAATTAATACTGAATTAATACTATTTTAATACTCTATCAATACTATATCAATACTGTATCGATACTATATTGATACTATATCAATACTGTATTGATACTAAATTGATATTATATCGATACTATATCAATACTATCTTAATACTATTTAATACTATATAGATATTATTTTAATACTATATCAACACTATGTTAATACTATTTTAATAATATATTAATGACATATCGATGCTATATCAATACCATATTGATATTATATCGATATTACATCAATACTATACTGATACTATACTGATACTATTTTAATACTATTTTAATACTATTTTAATACTCTATCAATACTATATCAATACTGTATCGATACTATATTAAAACTATATCATTACTGTATTGATACTATATTAAAACTATATTAATACTGTATTGATACTATTTAAATACCTTCTTAATACTGTGTTAAACTATATTAATACTATATTAATACTATATTGATATTATACCGATACTATATCAATTCTATCCTAATACCAATTAATGCTATATTGATATTACATCTATACCATACTAATACTATATTTATACTGTATTAGTTCTATTTTTATACTCTATTAATACTATATCAATACTGTATCGTTACTATATTGATACTATATCGAAACTGTATTGATACTGTTTGGATACTTTATTAATACTGTGTTAAACTGTATTAATACTATATGAATACTATATTCATATTACATAAATACGGTATTAATACTGGATTAATACTATATAAATACTATATTCATTCTACATAAATACGGTATCAATACTGTATTGATACTATATTGATATTATACCATTACTATATCAATACTATCTTAATGTCAATTAATGCTATATTGATATTATATCTATACTATAGTAATACTTTATTAATACTGTATTTATTCTATTTTAATACTCTATTAATACTATATCAATACTGTATCGTTACTATATTGATACTATATCAATACTGTATTAATACTATTTTGATACTTTATTAATACTGTGTTGAACTGTATTGATTCTATATTAATACTATATTCATATTACACAAATACAGTATCAATACTGTATTGATACTATTTAAATACTTTATTAATACTGTGTTAAGCTGTATCAATACTATATTAATACAATTTTCATACTACTTAAATACGGTATTAATACTGTAATGATACTATATTGATATTATACCGATACTCTATCAATACTATCTTAATACCAATTAATGCTATATTGACATGAATTCTATTTTCATACTCTATTAATACTATATCAATACTGTATCGTTACTATATTAATACTATATCAATACCGTATTGATACTATTTTGATACTTATTGATACTGTGTTGAACTGTATTGATACTATATTAATACTATATTCATATTACATAAATACGGTATCAATACTGGATTAATAATATATCAATACTATATTCATTCTACATAAATACAGTATGAATACAGTATTGATACTATATTGATATTATTTCGATGCTATATCGCTACTATATAGATATTACATCCATACTATTCTGATACTATAATAATGCTGTATTAATACTATTCTAATACTCTATTAATACCATTTTAATACTTTATTAATACTATATCATTACTGTATCGATACCATATTGATACCATATCAATACTGTAGTGATACTATATTGATATTATATCGATACTATATCAATACTACCTTAATACTATTTAATACTATATCGATATTATTTTGATAGTATATCAATACTATCTTAATACTATTTAATACCATTTAATACTATATCCATATTATTTCAATACTATATTGATACTATTTTTAATACTATATCAATACTATTTAATACTGTATCAATACAGTATTAATACCACATTAGAACTATATCAATATAATATTTAGACTGTATAGATATATTAATAGTATCTGTATTAATTAATAATATATTATGATTTTATTGATACTATTTCAATCACATATTTTAACGCTATTATTACAGTGCACGAAAACTATTAACAATACATTCAAAAATTATTAACAAAACATTATAAACACTATTAATATTGTCCTAAAGTGCTAGTAATAATTCAGTAAAAAATATATGGAATCAAACATTATTTTATACACCTATACAATGAGTCTTGAGGCTCAGGTCTAACCTACCCTTGCATTCTCCTATCACAAGTCCTGAAGTATAATATTAGCGTTTCCCGGCGCTGGATTCATCTACGATAGCCTTTACTAATAAAGTAGATATACTGAGTCAGTAAAAATTATAAATTCAATGATTTCGATCGATGAAAATCTATGCAATTTAAGTGTTATTGAAACAGTTATTAATACTAGATATCGAAGTTTTCCAATACTGTTCGTACACTATTTAAAGAGTATCGAATTACTATGTGATGAAACTTGTAAAATTATTAAAATACTTGAAAAACCCACGACTAGTTGAGTTATCAAAATAGTAGATATTTAAGTTTATTAGGAATATAAAGAGGTGGGTCTATAAAATGATCAATAATTTAGTTGAAGGTTTATTAAATCAATGACAAATAGTTGGTTTATTGAAAGTCTTCGAAACCTTTTAAATTTAAATAATTAATAAATTTCGAATAGTTGTAATTGAAATTGTATATAGTTGAGTTGTTAGAAAAACAAAATAAAAATTTGAGTTTAGAAAATTTTCTAATAGTTTGGTTATTGGGTTATTAAAACGATGAATAGTTGAGTTATTTGAATCTCTTGGACATTAGCGGTCACGCATTGACGAGAAAAAATTTGCATTAATATAGTATCAGTATAGTATAGATATAATATCGATATAGTATCGATATAGTATCGGACAAATGTCGATTTAGTATTGAATAGTATTAAATAGTAATAACATAGTAATGATATTGTATCAAAATAATATCGATATAGTCTTAAATAGTATTAAGGTAGTATTGATATAGTATTGATAAAGTATTTAAATGGTAATAATAGAGTATTAAAATAGTATTAATACCGCATGAATATAGTATCAGTATAGTATGGATGTAATATTGATATAGTATTAATATAGTATCGAAATAATGTCGATATGTTATTAAATAGTATTAAATAGTATCAAAATAGTATTTATATAGTATCTAAATAATATCGATATAGTATTGAATAGTATTAAGATAGTATTGATATAGTATCGATATAACATCAATATAGTATCAATGCAGTATTGATACCGTATTCATGTAGTATGTATATAGTAATAATATAGTATCATTACAGTATTGATGTAGTATCGATAGAGTATCGATACAGTATTGATAAAGTATTAATACATTATAAATATAGTATTAATATAGTATAGATATAATATCGATATAGCATTAATTGGTATTAAGATAGTATTGATATAGTATCGGTATAATATCAATTTAGTATCAACACAGTATCGATACCATATTAATGTTGTATGAATATGGTATGATATAGTATCAATACACTTTAACATAGTATTAATAAAGTAATATATTAGTATCATTACAGTATTAATATAGTATCAATATAGTATCGATATAGATTTGATATAGTATTGATATAGTATTAATAGAGTATTAAAATAGTATCAAGATAGTATTGAAGTAGTATCAGTATAGTATCAGTATAGTATAGATGTAATATCGATATAATATCGATATAGTATCGATATAGTATCGATATACCATAAATATATTATTAAAATAGTATTAACATCGTGTTGATATAGTATCAAAATAATATCGGTATAGTATTAAATAGTATTAAGATAATATTGATATAGTATCGATATGATATCAATATAGTATCAATACAGTATTGATTTCGTATTTATGTAGTATAAATATAGTATTTATATAGTATTGATACAGTTTAACCTAGTTTCAATGAAGTATCAAAATAGTATCAATACAGTATTGATATGGTATCAATATAGTATCGATTCAGTATCGATATAGTATTAATAAAGTATTAAAATAGTATTGATATAGTTTTCATATAGTATCAGTATAGTATAGATATAATATCGATATAGCGTTAATTGGTATTAAGATAGTATTGATATAGTATCGATATAATATCAATATAGTATCAATACAGTATTGATACCGTATTTATGTAGTATTATTATAGTATTACTATATTATCAATACAGTTCAACTCAGTATTAATAAAGTATAAAAATAGTATCGATACAGTATCGATATAGTATTAATATAGTATCGATATAGTATTGATATAGTATTAAAATAGTATTATTAGAGTATTAAAATACTATTAAAATAGTATTTAAGTAGTATCAGTATAGTATAGATGTAATATCGATATAATATCGATATAGTATCGATATAGTATCGATATCCCATAAATATATTATTAAAATAGTATTAACATCGTGTTGATAAAGTATCAAAATAATATCAATATAGTATTAAATAGTACTAAGATAGTATTCATATAGTATCGATTTGATATGAATATAGTATCAATACAGTATTGGTTCCGTATTTATGTAGTATAAATATAGTATTTATATAGTATTAATACTGTTCAACCTAGTATTAATAAAGTATCAAAATAGTATCAATACAGTATTGATATGTTATCAATATAGTATCGATACAGTATCGATATAGTATTGATAAAGTATTAAAATAGTATTAATATAGTTCTAATATAGTATCAGTATGGTATAGATATAATATTAATATAGCATCAATTGGTATTAAGATAGTATTGATATAGTATCGATATAATATCAATATAGTATCAATACAGTATTAATACCGTATTTATGTGGTATGATTATAGTATTAATATATTATCAATACAGTTAAACACAGTATTAATAAAGTATAAAAATAGTATCAATACAGTATTGATATAGTATCAATATAGTATCGATATAGTATTAATTGTATTAATAGAGTATTAAAATAGTATGAGTACAGTATTAATATCGTATCAGTATAGTATGGATATAATATCAATATAGCATTAATTGGTATTAAGATAGTATTGATATAGTATTGATATAGTATCGATATAATATCAATATAATACCGATACATTATTAATATAGTATTAATAAAGTATTAGAATATTATTAATACAGTATTAATATAGTATTAGTATAGAATCGATATAATACTGATATAGCATTAATTGGTATCAAGATAGTATTGATATAGTATCGATATAACATCAATATAGTATCAATGCAGTATTGATACCGTATTCATGTAGTATGTATATAGTAATAATATAGTATCATTACAGTATTGATATAGTATCGATAGAGTATCGATACAGTATTGATAAAGTAATAATACATTATAAATATAGTATTAATATAGTATAGATATAATATCGATATAGCATTAATTGGTATTGAGATAGTATTGATATAGTATCGGTATAATATCAATTCAGTATCAACACAGTATCGATACCATATTAATGTTGTATGAATATGGTATGATATAGTATCAATACACTTTAACATAGTATTAATAAAGTAATATATTATAATCAGTACAGTATTAATATAGTATCAATATAGTATCGATATAGATTTGATATAGTATTGATATAGTATTAATAGAGTATTAAAATAGTATCAAGATAGTATTGAAGTAGTATCAGTATAGTATCAGTATAGTATAGATGTAATATCGATATAATATCGATATAGTATCGATATAGTATCGATATACCATTAATATATTATTGAAATAGTATTAACATCGTGTTGATATAGTATCAAAATAATATCGATATATTATTAAATAGTATTAAGATAATATTGATATAGTATCGATATGATATCAATATAGTATCAATACAGTATTGATTTCGTATTTATGTAGTATAAATATAGTATTTATATAGTATTGATACTGTTTAACCTAGTTTTAATAAAGTATCAAAATAGTATCAATACAGTATTGATATGGTATCAATATAGTATCGATTCAGTATCGATATAGTATTAATAAAGTATTAAAATAGTATTGATATAGTTTTCATATAGTATCAGTATAGTATAGTTATAATATCGATATAGCGTTAATTGGTATTAAGATAATATTGATATAGTATCGATATGATATTAATATAGTATTAATACAGTATTGATACCGTATTTATGTAGTATTATTATAGTATTACTATATTATTAATACAGTTCAACTCAGTATTAATAAAGTATAAAAATAGTATCGATACAGTATCGATATAGTATTAATATAGTATCGATATAGTATTGATATAGTATTAAAATAGTATTATTAGAGTATTAAAATACTATTAAAATAGTATTTAAGTAGTATCAGTATAGTATAGATGTAATATCGATATAATATCGATATAGTATCGATATAGTATCGATATCCCATAAATATATTATTGAAATAGTATTAACATCGTGTTGATAAAGTATCAAAATAATATCAATATAGTATTAAATAGTACTAAGATAGTATTCATATAGTATTGATTTGATATGAATATAGTATCAATACAGTATTGGTTCCGTATTTATGTAGTATAAATATAGTATTTATATAGTATTAATACTGTTCAACCTAGTATTAATAAAGTATCAAAATAGTATCAATACAGTATTGATATGTTATCAATATAGTATCGATACAGTATCGATATAGTATTGATAAAGTATTAAAATAGTATTAATATAGTTCTAATATAGTATCAGTATGGTATAGATATAATATTGATATAGCATCAATTGGTATTAAGATAGTATTGATATAGTATCGATATAATATCAATATAGTATCAATACAGTATTAATACCGTATTTATGTGGTATGATTATAGTATTGATATATTGTCAATACAGTTAAACACAGTATTAATAAAGTATAAAAATAGTATCAATACAGTATTGATATAGTATCAATATAGTATCGATATAGTATTAATTGTATTAATAGAGTATTAAAATAGTATGAGTACAGTATTAATATCGTATCAGTATAGTATGGATATAATATCAATATAGCATTAATTGGTATTAAGATAGTATTGATATAGTATCGATATATTATTAATATAGTATCAATACAGTATTGATACCGTATTCATGTAGTATGTATATAGTAATAATATAGTATCATTACAGTATTGATATAGTATCGATAGAGTATCGATACAGTATTGATAAAGTATTAATACATTATTAATATAGTCTTAATATAGTATAGATATAATATCGATATAGCATTAATTGGTATTAAGATAGTATTGATATAGTATCGGTATAATATCAATTTAGTATCAACACAGTATCGATACCATATTAATGTTGTATGAATATGGTATGATATAGTATCAATACACTTTAACATAGTATTAATAAAGTAATATATTAGTATCATTACAGTATTAATATAGTATCAATATAGTATCGATATAGTATTGATATAGTATCGATATAGTATTAATAGAGTATTAAAATAGTATCAAGATAGTATTGAAGTAGTATCAGTATAGTATCAGTATAGTATAGATGTAATATCGATATAATATCGATATAGTATCGATATAGTATCGATATACCATTAATATATTATTGAAATAGTATTAACATCGTGTTGATATAGTATCAAAATAATATCGATATAGTATTAAATAGTATTAAGATAATATTGATATAGTATCGATATGATATCAATATTGTATCAATACAGTATTGATTTCGTATTTATGTAGTATAAATATAGTATTTATATAGTATTGATACTGTTTAACCTAGTTTTAATAAAGTATCAAAATAGTATCAATACAGTATTGATACCGCATTTATGTAGTATGTATAGAGTAATAAAATAGTATCATTACAGTAATGATATAGTATCGATAGAGTATCGATACAGTATTGATAAAGTATTGATACATTATTAATATAGTATTAATATAGTATAGATATAATATCGATATAGCATTAATATGTATTAAGATAGTATTGATATAGTATCGGTATAATATCAATTTAGTATCAACACAGTATCGATACCATATTTATGTTGTATGAATATGGTATTAATATAGTATCAATACACATTAACATAGTATTGATAAAGTAATATATTAGTATCATTACAGTATTAATATAGTATCAATATAGTATCAATATAGTATCAATATAGTATTGATATAGTATTGATATAGTATTAATAGAGTATTAAAATAGTATCAAAATAGTATTGAAGTAGTATCAGTATAGTATCAGTATAGTATAGATGTAATATTGATATAATATCGATAAAGTATCGATATAGTATCGATATACCAATATTATATTATTAAAATAGTATTAACATCGTGTTGATATAGTATCAAAATAATATCAATATAGTAATAAATAGTATTAAGATAGTATTAATATAGTATCGGTATGATATCAATATAGTATCAATACAGTATTGATTCCGTATTTATGTAGTATAAATATAGTATTTATTTAGTATTAATGCTGTTCAACCTAGTTTTAATAAAGTATCAGAATAGTATCAATACAGTATTGATATGGTATCAATATAGTATCGATTTAGTATCGATATAGTATTAATAAAGTATTAAAATAGTATTGATATAGTTCTCATATAGTATCAGTATGGTATGGATATAATATTGATATAGCATCAATTGGTATTAAGATAGTATTGATATAGTATCGATATAATATCAATATAGTATCAATACAGTATTGATACCGTATTCATGTGGTATGATTATAGTATTAATATACTATCAATACAGTTTAACACAGTATTAATAAAGTATAAAAATAGTATCAATACAGTATCGATATGGTATCAATATAGTATCGATATAGTATTGATATAGTATTAATAGAGTATTAGAATAGTATGAGTACAGTATTAATATCGTATCAGTATAGTATGGATATAATATCAATATAGCATTAATTGGTATTAAGATAGTATTGATATAGTATTGATATAGTATCGATATAATATCAATATAGTACCGATACATTATTAATATGGTATTAATAAAGTATTAGAATATTATTAATACAGTATTAATATAGTATCAGTATAGAATCGATATAATACTGATATAGCATTAATTGGTATCAAGATAGTATTAATATAGTATCGATATAATATCAATATAGTATCAATACAGTATTGATACCGTATTCATGTAGTATGTTTACAGTAATAATATAGTATCATTACAGTATTGATATAGTATCGATAGAGTATCGATACAGTATTGATAAAGTATTAATACATTATTAATATAGTATTAATATAGTATAGATGTAATATCGATATAGCATTAATTGTTATTAAGATAGTATTGATATAGTATCTTTATAATATCAATTTAGTATCAACACAGTATCGATACCATATTTATGTTGTATGAATATGGTATTAATATAGTATCAATACACTTTAACATAGTATTGATAAAGTAATATAATAGTATCATTAACGTATTAATATAGTATCAATATAGTATCAATATAGTATCAATATAGTATTGATATAGTATTGATATAGTATTAATAGAGTATTAAAATAGTATCAAAATAGTATTGAAGTAGTATCAGTATAGTATCAGTATAGTATAGATGTAATATTGATATAATATCGATATAGTATCGATACAGTATCGATATACCATTATTATATTATTAAAATAGTATTAACATCGTGTTGATATAGTATCAAAATAATATCAATATAGTATTAAATAGTATTAAGATAGTATTGATATAGTATCGATATGATATCAATATAGTATCAATACAGTATTGATTCCGTATTTATGTAGTATAAATATAGTATTTATTTAGTATTAATGCTGTTCAACCTAGTTTTAATAAAGTATCAGAATAGTATCAATACAGTATTGATATGGTATCAATATAGTATCGATTCAGTATCGATATAGTATTAATAAAGTATTAAAATAGTATTGATACTTTTAATATTGTATCAGTATAGTATAGATAAAATATCGATATAGCATTAATTGGTATTAAGATAGTATTGATATAGTATCGATATAATATCAATATAGTATCAATACAGTATTGATACCGTATTTATGTAGTATGATTATAGTATTAATATATTATCAATACAGTTTAACACAGTGTTAATAAAGTATAAAAATAGTATCAATACAGTATTGATATAGTATCAATATAGTATCGATATAGTATTGATATAGTATTGATATAGTATTAATAGAGTATTAAAATAGTATCAAAATAGTATTGAAGTAGTATCAGTATAGCATAGATGTAATATTGATATAATATCGATATAGTATCGATATAGTATCGATATCGATATTCCATTAATTTATTGTTAAAATAGTATTGACATCGTGTTGATATAGTATCAAAATAATATCGATATAGTATTAAGGGAGTTGTCTTGCAAATTGACTTCTAACGAATCTTTCTGAAATTTTGAACGTAGTTGAAGTAAAGTAGGATGAATTAATTCTGAAAATTTCAGAGAATTTTACCGTCAATATTTTAAGTAATTAATCATTAAAAATGTGTACTTTAACACGCAGCCTTATGAGAGCACATGTAAGAAAATTCGTAAATCAGTCATTGTACTAAAAAATTTCTAACGAAAGTCTTTGAAAAATTAATATGATATAATCTAATATATAATTTATCATATTTATCAATTTCAATAACATTTACCAGATAGTTTTTAAAATATTCAATTGTAAACTTTAAAAATAACTTGAGATTGCGTACAGCATGTTAAAGGAAAGGGAACGTTTGGCAACGTTGCGCTATATACATACATAGTTTAAACTATACCACGGAGCTGGAGAAATAAGAAGACTGCTGTTGACAATCAGGCGATGTTGTCACGTTGACAACCTTCCCTCGCACAAGTGGGTGCGCGTGCACACGTATAAGCTGTAATAGAATGCTGCTATGTATGTGTGTACAGGTCGGTGTTAAAAGCGTTAAAGAAGGGAGACGCTATTTAGAAAGTATAAGTTCGCACGGGGCACTGAATATTTTTGATACGTACTGTACCAAGACAACTCCCTTAAATAGTATTAAGATAGTATTGATATAGTATCGATATGATATCAATATAGTATCAATACAGTATTGATTCCGTATTTCTGTAGTATAAATATAGTATTTATATAGTATTAATACTGTTCAACCTAGTATTAATAAAGTATCAAAATAGTATCAATACAGTATTGATATGGTATCAATATAGTATCGATACAGTATCGATATAGTATTGATAAAGTATTAAAATAGTATTTATATAGTTTTAATATAGTTTTAGTATAGTATAGATATAATATCGATATAGCATTAATTGGTATTAAGATAGTATTGATATAGTGTCGATATAATATCAATATAGTATCAATACAGTATTGATACCGTATTCATGTAGTATGATTATAGTATTAATATATTATCAATACAGTTTAACACAGTATTAATAAAGTATAAAAATAGTATCAATACAGTATTGATATAGTATCAATATAGTATCGATACAGTATTGATATAGTATTTATGTTGTATGAATATAGTATTGATATAGAATCAATACAGTCCAACACAGTATTAATGAAGTATTAAAATAGTATCAATACAGTATTGATGTAGTATCAATACAGTATCAATACAGTATTGATATAGTATTAATAGAGTAATAAAATAGTATTAATGCAGTAATAATATAGTATCAGTATTGTTTAGATATAGTATTGATATAGCATTAATTAGTATTAAGATAGTATTGATACAGTATCGGTATAATATCAATACAGTATTGATATAGCGTCAATATAGTATTGATACAGTATTGATATAGTAAGAATAGAGTATTAAAATAGGATTAAAATAGTATCAGTATAGTATCAGTATAGTATCAGTATAGTATAGATATAATATCGATATAAGATCGATATGGTATCGATATAGTATCGATATTTCATTAATATATCATTAAAATAATATAAACATAGTGTTGATATAGTATCACAATAATATTGATATAGTATTAACAATTATTAAGATAGTATTGATATGGTATCAATATAATATTAA
Organism: Anastatus disparis; assembly: GCA_017163975.1. Lineage (NCBI taxonomy): Eukaryota > Metazoa > Arthropoda > Insecta > Hymenoptera > Eupelmidae > Anastatus > Anastatus disparis. The sequence continues at coordinate 839,153 of JAFFSR010000271.1, read as the reverse complement.
TATAGTATCAATATAGTATTGACACCATATTTATGTAGTATCAATATAGAATTAATATAGTATCAATACAGTATTATATAGTATCAATATAGTATCGATACAGTTTTGATATAGTATTAATAGAGTATTAAAATAGTATTAATTTAGTATTAATATAGAATTAATACAGTATTAATATAGTATCAGAATAGTATAGATATAATATCGATTTAATGTATAGGTATAGTAATTTTATTAATATATTATTAAAATAGTATTAATATAGTATTAATACTGTATTGAAATAGTATGAATATCATATCATTAACAAATCATTTGGGTTATTGAACTGTACTGGAATTGATCAATGAAGTTTAACAAGACTGGGCGCTGTTATTTGAGTAGGTAACCATTTTTGCATATTCAACTTCGTTGATCAATTAGATATAAAAAATGTGTGCGTGTGTGTGTGTGATTGATGAAAAGAAGTATTTTTGATATTAAAGCATACCTAATGTCACGTAAATACTTATAGTTTTTGTAATTCTTGAGTGATGCTCGATTCCAACGTATCAACCTCTATATTCTTGGCCTCAGATAGAAATTTAATGAAAAAGAACGTTTTTTGGGGGTAAAAATTCCGATCACTACCAAAAGGTTTGAAAAGAGAGATAAGAATATGTTCAGCGTATGAAAATACCTAGGCTAAGAGGCAAATCGTGGGTAAACTCAGGTAAATACATTGCTACATCATTAGTATAGTATTAATAGAATATTAGTATAGTATAAATATAGTATCAATAAAGTATTCATATGGTATTAATAAAGTATTAATATAGTATCAATACAATATCAGTACAGTATCAATACAGTATTAATAAAGTTTAAATATAGTTTCAATATAGTATCAATATAGTAATAATATGTTAAAATAGTATCAGTACTTTACTGAAATATTATTAATAGAGTATTAAATGAAGTATGAAGAGTGCTTGAATAAAATATTTTACTAGGCTTAGCGAATATTATATGAATTTAATATGATAATTTAACTCCTAATATTACGTTACTAATATAGGAGTATTAATAGTCTTAATATAAAAAATAACCTTTAGCTCATAATTAATGCATATACATTAAATTTTATTGATTAAATCTATTGATTTTATAGTTCAAGTTCACAACTCTATTGAGTTTTGTTGTTTTTTAATGACATTAATCAATCATCATCAGCATACATGAACTTTTATTGACCTTATTGACAGGCATTAATATGAATTAGGTAAATTACATTTTCACCCTAGAACTCCAAGATAAGTATTCTTTCTTATCGCGACTTATGATGTCACTTAACAGAATAATTTTTAAAGAAGTATGAAAAGTTCCATCTCATATAATTCCCCTCCGTCGACCTCCAGACTTCAACTTAAGAGAACTGCTTAGTGCGATTAACATTCAAGCAGTCGACAAATAATTTTAAGTTTTCTATAGTTTTTACTATTTAGAAACATACATTTTTATAATTTTCCACTAATATATAAGGGTAATTTAGTAAAAAAAAAAAATTTTTGATTCGCTAATTAGCTTGGTGATAATCTCAGTCTCTATTTCAATCTAAATGAGTATCAATTGATTTGTCTTGAGCTTACAATGCTCCATTGATTCTTTTATTTT